>CM055757.1:2219550-2504550 GCA_029465975.1 Dallia pectoralis | reverse complement strand
CTATCTATGTTATACAATGTTAGCTATCTTTTCCTTTTTACACCTTTAATTTGTAGGTGTACAACATCTCACAGAATGTGCAAGAGGATGACCTCCAGCACCTCCAGGTAGAAGCTGGGACACCAGTTTAACTGTTACCTTAAACATGGACAACAGTGCATTCACAACTTGAACTCCTGAACTGTGGTCCATGTTTGTTTATTTTTTCATCTACTGTGACAATTTTTAGCTCTTCACTGAGTATGGCAGACTTGCCATGGAGGAAACGTTCCTGAAACCATTCCAGGTAGAGCACTCACTTCCTGTTATTTTACTTTTTGAGCTGGCTTCAATGCTATTTTGGTTTCCCAGAGTACTAATGATTTCTCTGTTTCGGTAGTTTCCGTTTGACAGAAATTGGCCTTGCTAATGCTTCTCTGTGAACCCTGTGTACTGCTCCAGTCTATGATATTCCTAGTGCGCGACTGGAGTTTTCCCTATGAGTTTGGCTACGGACAGGAAGGAGGCATGAAGTTCCTGGAGAAGAGACTCAAGGTCAGAGGTCACCAATGTCACAATGATTATTATAAAAACAACAACAGTGGCTGTAAATTAGCAATGTGTTGTTTGCTGAAACCAAAAGTCCAGTTGTATTATAGAAGTCAACTTTGAGACAAGCAGAGACGTTGGATTGCATGCATTGTGACAAGCTGTCGCGTGTTTGTGTGTAGATCTCTGAGAACCAACACGAGGAGCTGCAGAACGTCCGTAAACACATCCACTCCTGCTTCACCAACATCTCCTGCTTCCTGATGCCCCATCCTGGCCTCAAAGTGGCCACCAACCCTAACTTTGACGGCAGACTCAAAGGTAGACTGCATGCACATCTGTGTTTTCATTCAAATGAATACTGCAGCAGTTAATGTGCACTTAACCAGATTTAACCTTTATTAGTTTTATCTAACTTTTATTAGTTCAAGATCAAGCAATTACATGAAAACTATTTGTCAGTGATGGGTCCCTGGTTCTGCTGGGGGCGGGGCAATAGGGTTAATTCATCCTTCTATTTTCCTAATTGTTCCTTTTTCCTGTGTTTAGAGATTGACCGTGAGTTCATCAATAATCTCAAGGTTCTGGTGCCGTGGCTTCTGAGTCCCGAAAACCTGGATGTCAAGGAGATCAACGGCAGCAACATCACCTGCAGAGGCCTGCTGGAGTACTTTAAGGTCAGGGTTTTGTATGGGCCCTATGGTTATTGATAGGAGTTAACAAACAGAGCTGTGGGGTGAATATAATATAACAATATGCACAATTAGAAATATTCTGGGATGGACAGACTCACCAGTGACGGACAGACTCACCAGTGACGGACAGTCTCACCAGTGGCGGACAGACTCACCAGTGACGGACAGTCTCACCAGTGGCGGACAGTCTCACCAGTGGCGGACAGTCTCACCAGTGACGGACAGTCTCACCAGTGGCGGACAGTCTCACCAGTGGCGGACAGTCTCACCAGTGGCGGACAGTCTCACCAGTGACGGACAGTCTCACCAGTGGCGGACAGTCTCACCAGTGGCGGACAGTCTCACCAGTGGCGGACAGTCTCACCAGTGGCGGACAGTCTCACCAGTGGCGGACAGTCTCACCAGTGGCGGACAGTCTCACCAGTGACGGACAGTCTCACCAGTGGCGGACAGTCTCACCAGTGGCGGACAGTCTCACCAGTGGCGGACAGTCTCACCAGTGGCGGACAGTCTCACCAGTGACGGACAGTCTCACCAGTGACGGACAGTCTCACCAGTGATGAATTGTCTTCGACCAGTGATGATGAAAAGTCTCATGAGAAGTCTTTTTCTGAGATAATCGTCTTTCTAGAAAATTCTCATTAAAGAATTGAATTAAATTACATTTTACTGTTGTTTTTTTACATTCATGAAGCAATTGTTATTTTCAGCAGTGACTTTGGGGAAATGTTATAGGAAGTATTAATTTGAGTTTCCTGACTTGCTCAGGAACATAACAACGTTGCTTTAACCATGTCAGTAGAAATACTAACCTTTCGGACAACAGTCTGGTGGTCTGCCGCCCATTAGCCATCCTCATGGAAGAATAGTCTTCCTCAGTAAAAAGGAGGATTTAAAAAGAGACGTTTAATTTCTAGAAGTATATGTTTGTTGATTACAATATTGTGTCTCTCCTAGGCATATATCAAGATCTACCAGGGGGAGGAGCTGCCACATCCGAAGTCCATGCTTCAGGTGCGGAACTGGAACGTTGACAGTGTTACAATGCATTTATCTATCAGATGTAACTGTTTAACATCTTATGATATGGGCATATCATTGTCACTGTAACCATGTCTACCACAGGCCACAGCGGAGGCAAATAACCTGGCAGCAGTGGCTGCAGCGAAGGATCTGTACAGCAAGAAGATGGAGCAGGTAAGCTACGGCCATTACAAAGTATGTGTAACAACAGTTACCCAAATTACTCTCCGGGCATCCAATGTGACAGCCCCTTTACTTCAGGTGTTGAGCTGACGAAGAGGGGAATTTCAATTATTTCTTTCTTGTATTCATTTTGTAGAGAAGATTAGATTCTATTTCTGTGCCTTTAACCCTCTTATAGCCACTCCCCTACTACAGCCACTCCCCTCTTATAGCCACTCCCCCTCATATAGCCACTCCCCTACTATAGCCACTCCCCCTACTATAGCCACTCCCCCTACTATAGCCACTCCCCGACTCGCTATCATAAAATGTCTTCCCCTTTTATAGCTTCTCGCCTTCAGAAAGCTCAACCCCTTCGTATGGCTGAAATCCAGTTTAATGACCTTTTCCTTTCTCACAGACCCTAACATAATAATATAATATAGCCCCTCATACTTTCATAGCGTTTCCTTCTCATATAGCCCCTCCCCCTTTCAAAGCCCCTCCCACTGTGTTGGCTCCACCCGTTATTGTAGCCCCTCCCCGTATATTATTTCCTTTCCCTCTCATAGCTTCTCCCCCTCTCTCCAGGTGTGTGGAGGTGATCGGCCCTTCCTGGCCCCAGCAGAGCTCCAGGCCCGACACGGAGAGATCAGAGAGGAGGCCCTCCAGGTGTTCCGGGGGGTCAAGAAGATGGGAGGAGAGGAGTTTAGTCGACGCTACCTGCAACAGCTGGAGGGAGAGGTAGTATTATTAAATAGGGATTAACTAATGGTGAAGGTTCAATTTGTGGAGTCTAGGTTAGTTGAGACTTCTTCCAACAGCATTCTAAACCAATATGCTCATGAATGCTCTCCTGGATGTTCGGGTTTCCCAGAAATCCTATTTGGTGGATAACAGATGTCCTGCATAACATGCATAATAAAAATATACAAATCACTGGAATTTCACTACAACCTGTTGTCAACCTCCAACGCCGACTGTGTTCCAGGTAGACGAGGTGTACGTCCAGTACATCAAACACAACGACTCCAAGAACATATTCCACGCCGCCCGCACGCCTGCCACGCTCTTCGTGGTCATCTTCATCATGTACGTGGCGGCCGGCATCACAGGCTTCGTGGGGGTGGACATCATCGCCAGTGTGTGCAACATGATCCTAGGCCTGGCACTCATCACCCTGTGTACCTGGGCCTACATCCGCTACTCCGGGGAGTACCGCGAGCTGGGGCAGGTCATCGACCAGGTGGCTGGAGCACTCTGGGACCAGGTCAGCAAGGGTTAACATGCCGGCAGGAGCTTAAAAAAAGATGTTGCATAGAGTTGACTGTTTTTCGATGTATATATCTAGATTATTTTTCTCATCCGGATGGTGTTGGCACAAGATTGGCAGTGTGTTGAGGTTTACGGTTTAATGCCAAACAGCATTCATAGCCTTTGATTGGTCAAACTTAGAGACAAATGAACTGAAGTAATCTGAACGACTAGGTCATGACACACACGCACGCACGCATCTGGACCTAACACCTAATGAGCAATCAATTCTAGTATTTACATTTTTTTGCTGAAGGAAATACATATTTTTCACATGTAATTTATATTTATGATGTGATGTTTGATATGATATATTTCCTCTAAAATAATAGATTTATTTGTTTGTTTTTTTAACATGTTTGGCAACAGGGAAGCACCAATGAGGTAAGTGTGGTGGATTTGTGTGTTATTTGCGTGTTTAAAAATCTCTGTCTGAATTTAATCACCTCATTGTCCTATTTAGACCTTAAATAGTTAGTTGGCAACTCCATATTTAGTGCACTAGTTGTACAATAATAAAATACAGAACTCATTTTACGTCATTGGTTTGATGAAATAAGACTGCAACATAGTTTTGAAGGGGTTCAGATGTGTGAGGGAACTCGTTTTTGTTTGTCTCTGTGTCCAGGCTCTGTACAAGTTGTATAATGCAGCAGCCAGTCACAGACACCTGTACCACCACGCCTTCCCCGGACAGAAGGCCCCCGCAGAGGAGAGAGACGCCCCCAGAGAGGGGAGAGGCGCCCCCAGAGAGGGGAGAGATCCCTCGGAGGAACCCTACAGGAAGAGAAAGTAGCGACCATCAGAGGTGCTTTGCCAGGGCACAGCAGTAACTGCTGAATACCTCTTAAGTAGTGAGGCGGGGCGGGGGGCGGGGTTAAGGTAGGGGGAGGATACAAGTGGTAAGGGGTGGTGCCGGTAAGAGAGGGAGATGCACTTACCCACAGAGCACGGTTTAATAGGGGTTTGGCTGGAACACTCACAGTTTTAATGTTTAATGTGGACTCTGTAACGTCCTGGAGACAGAGGCAGGGTCTCTCTCTGACCAGAGGAGGACCTGTCGTCTGTCGCCTCCAAACAATGGCTATTTCATGTATAACTGCTCTTCGCCCGGGAGCCCAACCTTTTCTGTCTTGCCGTCCGTCGCTCAGTAGAGCATCTTGTCAATGCATTCAGATCAGCTGAGGGGAACTGAACAGGTCAACGGTCGACGCGCATATTCCCATCGGTGAGTTGTTTGGACCGAGTCACGGTGGACCAACGTTTTAATTTCATTGTCTCACGCCAGATGGCACGCGGGTCATGTCAGCCGTCTGTCGGCCTGTAGGTTCATGCCGTTGCCGTGGCATTTGAACGATGCCATCTGACGGGAGACAATGCTGCTGACCTCATGAACAGGGTCAAGCTAGTGTACCCTACAGCAGAGCCTTAAATCAGGTTGATGTCTGACTGACAGCAGACTCCTAGTGTATGTACACTCACTGGCCACTTTACTAGGTACACCTGCCATATTTAGCATCGGGTAGGCCGTCCCAAATGCTTCAACGTTTGCTGCGTTCGGAGATGTATTTCTGCACCACACTGTCGTGAACACTGGTTTTTGTGGCCTTTCTGTCAGCATTTTCTGTGAACAAATCTACCCGGGTCTCATCTGACCTCTTTCATTAACAAGGTGTTTTCGCCAAAAGAACTGCCGCTTACCAGATGTTTATCACTTTGTTGTCTGTAAATCCTAGAGACTGTACTTCGTGTAAATCAGCTTTTACTCAGACGCTGGAACCAACACGTCTGGCACCAACAATCAAACCAGGCACAAAGTTGCTTAAATCGTGCATTTTTCCCATGCAAACAACCAAACCGCTTCACCATGTCTGCATGTTTAATAAATTATTAGAAGCCAAATAATTTGCTGTTTGGCTATTTGTGTTAATTTTCTGGTGTACCAGTGTCTGGTGAGTGTAGATCCATTGTAATGTTGTGTCAAGTTAGATGCCGTCCAAGGAAATGCACTCATTTGAAAGTCAATGATTGCTTCTCAATTATGTCCTATATTGTGCACTAAATAGTGAAATTGGTGATGAAAAATAGTGTACTCTATAGGGAATAGGTTGCCGTTTGTGTCACACACACACGTTTCTGTTTAAATGTATATTATATATTTTTGTCAGCATGATGAATTGTCTACCAATTTAGGCTGTTAAGTTTGGGTCCGGTTTGGTGTATTTCTGAACAATGTGGGGGCTTGTCCTTGTGCTTCAGTTTGTTTGTTTTGGAGTATTTAGATACTGTATGCCATGTTGTGCTATTACATTTGTTCATATATAGCTACAACAGCATACAAGTCTCTGTTGAAATCCTCTGGACACAACACATTCATACACAGTGCTCAATTCATTAAAGCCGGGTTCTGTCCTATTTACACAGTAGCTGATTTCCCTCCAGACAGACTCACACACACTTCTTCTCTGTACCAAACGCCGCCCTGTCAGTAATTTTTTCCTTTACAGAATTGGATGTATCAGCACCAGGTTAATATTGTAGAAGAGACAGTGTGAACGTGTGGTTGGGCGGGTCTGACAAAACCCCAGCCTAAATATAACCATGGGCTATTTTGGGAACGTCCATGCTGGAACACAGTGAGGGTCTCTATCTCTATGTTAGGATGTCCATGCTGGAACACAGTGTGGGTCTCTATGTTAGGATGTCCATGCTGGAACACAGTGAGGGTCTCTATGTTAGGATGTCCATGCTGGAACACAGTGAGGGTCTCTATGTTAGGATGTCCATGCTGGAACACAGTGAGGGTCTCTATGTTAGGATGTCCATGCAGGAACACAGTGAGGGTCTCTATGTTAGGATGTCCATGCTGGAACACAGTGTGGGTCTCTATGTTAGGATGTCCATGCTGGAACACAGTGAGGGTCTCTATGTTAGGATGTCCATGCTGGAACACAGTGTGGGTCTCTATGTTAGGATGTCCATGCTGGAACACAGTGAAGGTCTCTATGTTAGGATGTCCATGCTGGAACACAGTGAGGGTCTCTATGTTAGGATGTCCATGCTGGAACACAGTGAGGGTCTCTATGTTAGGATGTCCATGCTGGAACACAGTGAGGGTCTCTATGTTAGGATGTCCATGCTGGAACACAGTGAGGGTCTCTATGTTAGGATGTCCATGCTGGAACACAGTGAGGGTCTCTATGTTAGGATGTCCATGCTGGAACACAGTGAGGGTCTCTATGTTAGGATGTCCATGCAGGAACACAGTGAGGGTCTCTATGTTAGGATGTCCATGCTGGAACACAGTGTGGGTCTCTATGTTAGGATGTCCATGCTGGAACACAGTGAGGGTCTCTATGTTAGGATGTCCATGCAGGAACACAGTGAGGGTCTCTATGTTAGGATGTCCATGCTGGAACACAGTGAGGGTCTCTATGTTAGGATGTCCATGCAGGAACACAGTGAGGGTCTCTATGTTAGGATGTCCATGCTGGAACACAGTGTGGGTCTCTATGTTAGGATGTCCATGCTGGAACACAGTGAGGGTCTCTATGTTAGGATGTCCATGCTGGAACACAGTGAGGGTCTCCATGTTAGGATGTCCATGCTGGAACACAGTGAGGGTCTCTATGTTAGGATGTCCATGCAGGAACACAGTGAGGGTCTCTATGTTAGGATGTCCATGCTGGAACACAGTGTGGGTCTCTATGTTAGGATGTCCATGCTGGAACACAGTGTGGGTCTCTATGTTAGGATGTCCATGCTGGAACACAGTGAGGGTCTCTATGTTAGGATGTCCATGCTGGAACACAGTGAGGGTCTCTATGTTAGGATGTCCATGCTGGAACACAGTGAGGGTCTCTATGTTAGGATGTCCATGCTGGAACACAGTGAGGGTCTCTATGTTAGGATGTCCATGCTGGAACACAGTGTGGGTCTCTATGTTAGGATGTCCATGCTGGAACACAGTGAGGGTCTCTATGTTAGGATGTCCATGCTGGAACACAGTGAGGGTCTCTATGTTAGGATGTCCATGCTGGAACACAGTGTGGGTCTCTATGTTAGGATGTCCATGCTGGAACACAGTGAGGGTCTCCATGTTAGGATGTCCATGCTGGAACACAGTGAGGGTCTCTATGTTAGGATGTCCATGCAGGAACACAGTGTGGGTCTCTATGTTAGGATGTCCATGCTGGAACACAGTGTGGGTCTCTATGTTAGGATGTCCATGCAGGAACACAGTGAGGGTCTCTATGTTAGGATGTCCATGCTGGAACACAGTGAGGGTCTCTATCTCTATGTTAGGATGTCCATGCTGGAACACAGTGAGGGTCTCTATCTCTATGTTAGGATGTCCATGCTGGAACACAGTGAGGGTCTCTATGTTAGGATGTCCATGCTGGAACACAGTGAGGGTCTCTATGTTAGGATGTCCATGCTGGAACACAGTGAGGGTCTCTATCTCTATGTTAGGATGTCCATGCTGGAACACAGTGAGGGTCTCTATCTCTATGTTAGGATGTCCATGCTGGAACACAGTGTGGGTCTCTATGTTAGGATGTCCATGCTGGAACACAGTGTGGGTCTCTATGTTAGGATGTCCATGCAGGAACACAGTGAGGGTCTCTATCTCTATGTTAGGATGTCCATGCTGGAACACAGTGAGGGTCTCTATCTCTATGTTAGGATGTCCATGCTGGAACACAGTGAGGGTCTCTATCTCTATGTTAGGATGTCCATGCTGGAACACAGCGAGGGTCTCTATCTCTATGTTAGGATGTCCATGCTGGAACACAGTGAGGGTCTCTATCTCTATGTTAGGATGTCCATGCTGGAACACAGTGAGGGTCTCTATCTCTATGTTAGGATGTCCATGCTGGAACACAGCGAGGGTCTCTATCTCTATGTTAGGATGTCCATGCTGCAACACAGTGAGTAACTATATCTGAAAGTGAGAGCTTTGGATGAATGGCACCAAACTGGGTAAAGATAGAGATATACTGAAAAAGATTGTGCGTCCTAAACACATACGAGTTTATACAATAGTTGAGTGTACTGTATTTATCTGTCTCACTTCATGTTAGCTGGCATCACATAGTTTGGTAAAGGTATATATACTTCAAAAGAAAAATGTGGGTTGCTTTTTAAACAGGAATTTAGTAAAGGCTAGAGCACTAAATGTAATATGGCAAGACCTAATAACGGTTCCTGAGTTGCTCAGGTGAACTATTAAGAGTTAAAATATATTAAGGTAATTGGTCTTCGAATCTAAAGTTACGCCCTATAAAGGAAACAAACAATGTCTGTGTCAGTGTAATACATGGTGACATTGGCAACCCCAGAGAGTAGGTCTTTAACACAGGTTGGCCAAAATTCACACAAACCTTGAATCAAGCATTTACACAGTAACTCTTCACAATGTTCATAGAGGTTTACTGTTTTCGGTCGTAGGTGTTGTTTTGGGCACAAAACAACACCAACGACCGGGTCTTTAGAATTAGTGTCACAGAAAAATATTTTGATTTCTATTGACAGGATAGTTGGAACATGAGGCTCAGGAGACAGATATGTAGGAGACAGTCCTTATTGAGACATTTAGACCAGAGTCCAGCATAGCAGGAATATTTTTAAAAAAGACACTGCGTGGACATTGCACCGGTGGATTTAACTGAATCCCAACTGAAACCACAAAACGTTGATAAACAACCACAACAGCTCAGTTTCTGATTAATTAAATGCTAAGTCATCATTGGATGTCTAATAAATTACTTGTGTTTGTCTCATTAATTCCAAAATGTATTTTCTGCCTCATGAAACACTGGGGGGAGTAAATACAGGGTTAGGGTTGTTTATGATTTTTAGACGCACAGCCCTGATTGGCTGAAGAGTCGGTCTAGAGCCCAATCGTTTACCTGGATCACTATTACATTAGATCACTATTACATTCAAATTGGATTCCCAGCAGAACAGGCTGATATTTATGATACATTTTTACTAAACTTCTCTTACCAAACACATTAAAAAATTCTCACAACTTCTGTGTTATTTTAGCATCCAAGTGCGGCAATATCCACATTTGTTTGACTGCACTATAAAGCTAAAGGACAGTGTGCTTTTGATTGAGCACATTTCATTATTTAGGCCAGTTAATGTACTTCTCGTTAACAGGTAACACTTGATGCTAGTTGTCAGAGGACCCAAAGATTATTGGTTTCTATCCACAAGCTGAATTATCCATCGTTGCACACTTTACCATAACTGCTTGTGTATGTGGCTTTGGATATGAATATCTGCAAAATGACTGCAACCTGGATTGTGTTTTTTGCTCGTGGACACTTCATTCAGGGGTCTTGTCAGACGGTTGCATTTTGTAAACTGTATAGTGTTTAAATGTATGAGAAAGCAACAATCTATTTATATTAAACATTTTAAGGATCATGAATCAGTCTGATATAAAATCTGATCATAGAGGTTTGGTACTGTAAATGGCTCTGTTCCAAATGTCACCCTATTACCTCCATAGGAAAGAAGTTACAACAGGGCAGCGGTCAAAATGAGTGGCCTATTTATGGAATAGGGTGGAATTTGGACCCTCAGAAGCACAGTGACTTCTCCTAGTCATTCATAACACCCTCGTTTCGAAAAAAGAGATGATGTCCATGTTGGCCGAGAGATTCAATTAATATAGTGATTTAATGTCTAAACGGAAAACTTCACATCTACAGTGAACAGTTTAACAGTTGCTATTAATAACAATGTAAAGGTAAAAGCTTAACAGTTGCTATTAATAACAATGTAAAGGTAAAAGCTTAACAGTTGCTATTAATAACAATGTAAAGGTAAAAGCTTAACAGTTGCTATTAATAACAATGTAAAGGTAAAAGCTTAACAATTGCTATTAATAATAATGTAAAGGTCAGAGGCACTATACAGCCCTTAATATACCTGACTGTCTAGTTGTTATTAATAATAATGTGAAGGTCAGAGGCACTATAAAGCCCTTAATATACCTGACTGTCTAACAGTTGCTATTAAAAAAATATTTACATGACAAAAAATACCTGGTTATTGATGGAGGAAAATCTTTTTGAAGATGGAAACGGGCAATAACGAATAGTTGTTGAATCCTCCCCTCTTTCACAAACTTGAGAAGATAAAGTTGTTTAAGAAGACGATTACTTTTTGTCTTGCCTCTGCAAGAGAACATCACTTTTAAAACAGCCTTTATGATGAAATCATTAAAAGGACAGGTAGTAAGAAAGACAAATCTTACACAGGTGTACAAACATGGAACATTTTTAATATTCTCCTAGACATTCAGTTAAATAGCATTATTTACACATTTCCCCATGCAACGTCAATGTTGAAAAAAGCTGTACACAGTTATAGCCCACGTGAATGGATCTTAATGCTCAAACACAAAAACCCAAGATCCAATATACAAGTTCCTGGGTTGTGACTTCTTGCATAGCTTTGTAGCCAAGGTCTCAACCAGAGCAGAGCTGAGGCAACATCAACATTTGACCAATATAATATAATATAGGGAATTACAAAAATCCCCATTCAGAAAATAGCCAATTATCAAAAAAAAAAAAATGAGTGCCCTAATTGGGAAACTGAGTGAACATCTTGACTGCAGCCAGAGTATATAAACACACAGACATTCAGGACAAAATGCTCTTCGGCTGTATGTTTCGGTAAAATTCAGCATTTGCTGATACCGGAACCAAAGGGTTGATCAGACTAGTACAGGGCTATTCAACTCAGGTCCGGATGAGTCCAAACCCTTCAGCGTTGTAGCCCCTAAACCCTCACTACCTTCCCTAAAGGAATCGTTTTTGCATTCAGCCCAGGTGAGTGCAAATGACCACCAGGTAGAATACAATTTCAATAAAAAGGTGTCCCAGCCCTACAGGACTGGAGTTGAACAGCCCTGAATCTAAGTTGTGTCCCAAATGGCTCCCATTGCCTATGTAATGAACTACTGCACATAGGGCCCTTGTCATAAATAGTGGACCATATAGGGAGCATGCTATAATTTGGGTTGAATACAAAGATGTTTCCAGTAGCTTATAATTTGTTGGACACACACACACACACACGGACGCACATGTCAAATTCTCCTGAAAGCACTCTAATTAGTTAGACATCACAACACCTGATGTAAAGGAATGCGGAAAAAGACAATACTCTCCAATGTGGTGTTTTATCCAGCAGTGTCCGTCTGTAAAATAGACAAATTCCACATCAAAACATAATGGTTATTGTGCGATACATTTACATGTTTCGAAGGATTGTCTTAAAATGTAGTAAGATGTAGTAAAATATACATCACTTTTATTATCAAAGTAAAATAATATATTTCTGTTTTATTGTAAGGCTACAAATGCAAAAACAGAATAGAACAATTACTTACAAAGATTCCAAAAAACCTTTACGAGACAGGAACCCCTTAAGGTGAATCGATCTGTCTCTCCCACCGAGGAAAAAAGTGTCTAAGTAGCTTTTATCTCTCAAGCGAAGTATTGTATACGTGCTCGTCCTATGATAAAGGCACAACCTGTAGACTGAATAGTCACAAATGGGGAATCACACACACATCCCATTACAAACATAACCACAGATACCATACAAGTGACCAGGGGCATGTTCAATAGGACACACTGTTGCAAAACGTTTTGAAACGTAAATTTACCGACAATGTTCCAGAAGTTTCTGCCGGTTCCGTCCTGTGATTGTCCAGATGGTGCTAAACGAACAGAACCCAGTTGGTTAACGACTCCAAGACGCTGTAGAAACATTTCAGTCCCATCTATTTCGAGCTAGTGGACATGTCTTTTTCTTCACTCGAGTGCTTTTTGGGTCATGTGGTAACGCAACAGAAATCATCATGAGAGGGTGTGGCTTGCAGGGGGGAGTGGCTTGCAGGGAAGACTACATTGTCAGTTGGCTGTTATATTTGGATCAAGCAAAAAGGCACAGCTAAGTTATGTTTGGTTAAAGTAGCAGGCAATAATTAAAAAAGATGAATGCTGATCAACTGTAACCCCAGAGGATGGGGGAAGGTACAGAAACCTCAGCAGTGCAGGGCCTCTGTACTGTAGAACAGGGGAAGGGGGGAAGGTACAGAAACCTCAGCAGTGCAGGGCCTCTGTACTGTAGAACAGGGGGAGGGGGGAGGCTACAGAAACCTCAGCAGTGCAGGGCCTCTGTTCTGTAGAACAGGGGGAGGGGGGGAGGCTACAGAAACCTCAGCAGTGCAGGGCCTCTGTACTGTAGAACAGGGGGAGGGGGAGGCTACAGAAACCTCAGCAGTGCAGGGCCTCTGTTCTGTAGAACAGGGGGAGGGGGGGAGGCTACAGAAACCTCAGCAGTGCAGGGCCCCTGTACTGTAGAACAGGGGGAGGAGGGGGAGGCTACAGAAACCTCAGCAGTGCAGGGCCCCTGTACTGTAGAACAGGGGGAGGAGGGGGAGGCTACAGAAACCTCAGCAGTGCAGGGCCTCTGTACTGTAGAACAGGGGGAGGAGGGGGAGGCTACAGAAACCTCAGCAGTGCAGGGCCTCTGTACTGTAGAACAGGGAGTGGAGGTGTGCTCAATATTGTAGTAACCCCCCAAAATGCAGTGCTCCTAACCCCAGAATCTTGTTACTGTTCAAACCTGTGTGGGGAGGAGGCTATCGGGTAAAGCGGCCTGCTTTAAGACCCAAGCAATAGGTGAAGCTTCGTGAGTGTGGTAGACCCCGTGGGTGGAGCTTTGTTAGAGTGGTAAGCCAATTGGGTGGAGCTTTGTTAGTTAGTGGTAGCCCAATTCGGTGGAGCCTCGTTAGAGTGGTAGGCCAACTGGGTGGAGCCTCGTTAGAGTGGTAGGCCAACTGGGTGGAGCCCACAGCATCTGGGCATTACATATTAATTGTGTAGCATGACCGTCCTTGAAGTAGACCCAGCCAATCACAGCCTCCATTACCAGCCAGTCAGAGCCTCCGATATCAGCCAATCACAGCCTCCATTACCAGCCAGTCAGTGCCTCCAATATCAGCCAATCACAGCCTCCATTACCAGCCAGTCAGAGCCTCCAATATCAGCCAATCACAGCCTCCATTACCAGCCAGTCAGAGCCTCCAATATCAGCCAATCACAGCCTCCATTACCAGCCAGTCAGAGCCTCCAATATCAGCCAATCACAGCCTCGATTACCAACCAGTAAGAGCCTCCAATATCAGCCAGCCAGAGCATCCAATATCAGCCCATCACAGCCTCCATTACCAGCCAGCCAGAGCTTCCAATACCAGATAATTAATAGTGTTTGGGACAAACTCAAGTTTGTTCATCAAGATTTCTTCCACCCCATTTTATCACTTTGTTTCCTGGCAAATACAAACCAGTTCACATATTTCCTAAAACCTGGTTTAGCTTATATACCTGTGGACCCAGTTCAGCTCAGATGTTTGCCAAGACCCGGTTCAGCTCAGATATTCCATAAGACCCGGTTCATCTCAGATGTTCATGTAGACCCGGTTCAGCTCAGATATTCCATAAGACCCGGTTCAGCTCAGATGTTCATGTAGACCCGGTTCAGCTCAGATATTCCATAAGACCCGGTTCAGCTCAGATGTTCATGTAGACTCGGTTCAGCTCAGATGTTCATGTAGACCCGGTTCAGCTCAGATATTCCATAAGACCCGGTTCAGCTCAGATGTTCATGTAGACCCGGTTCAGCTCAGATGTTCATATAGACCCGATTCATCTCAGATGTTCATGTTGACCGGGTTTAGCTCAGATGTTCATGTAGACCCGGTTCAGCTCATATGTTCCCAGTGAAGTTGTTGCCCGGCTGCATTTGGGTCTGTCCCTGGGCATACCACTGCTGCCTCTGTTTCCGGTGGTCGGCCTCGGTGAGCAGGGCCTGGCGATAAGCCTCATAGGACTTGACAATGCGCTCCAGTTCCTTCATGAAAAGCAGCTTCAGCATCCCCTGGTATGTGTCCAGGTCCACCAGCTGAAACAGCTCCCACTTCAGGATGTGGTCATACCTGGTACACAAAACATCAGGCATTATGCAGGTGTTAGCATGTGTGCTAGCCTATCAGCATCAGCCATTATGCAGGTGTTAGCATGTGTGCTAGCCTATCAGCATCAACCATTATGCAGGTATTAGCATGTGTGCTAGCCTATCAGAATCGGCCATTATGCAGGTGTTAGCATGTGTGCTAGCCTATCAGCAGTGGCCATTATGCAGGAGTTCACATGCGTGCTAGCCTATCAGAATCAGCCATTATGCAGGTGTTAGCATGTGTGCTAGCCTGTCAGCAGTGGCCATTATGCAGGAGTTCGCATGCGTGCTAGCCTATCAGAATCAGCCATTATGCAGGTGTTAGCATGTGTGCTAGCCTGTCAGCAGTGGCCATTATGCAGGTGTTAGCATGTGTGCTAGCCTGTCAGCAGTGGCCATTATGCAGGTGTTAGCATGTGTGCTAGCCTATCAGCAGTGGCCATTATGCAGGAGTTCACATGCGTGCTAGCCTATCAGCGTCAGCCATTATGCAGGTGTTCGCATGCGTGCTAGCCTATCAGCAGTGGCCATTATGCAGGTGTTAGCTTGTGTGCTAGCCTATCAGCAGCAGCCATTATGCAGATGTTAGCATGCATGCTAGCCTATCAGCAGCAGCCATTATGCAGATGTTAGCATGCATGCTAGCCCTATCAGCATTGTCTGTCCAACAGGTGTATTAGTGTCCACTGAGTATAAATGATATTACCCAACAACACATTATCGTGGTTTGTTGGACACTCACAGACAGTTAAGCAAACATTTCTTAAGCTCATGTGTCGATGGCAATGAAGATAACCATCTACTATTTGCACACCAAGAAACCCATTGGTTGAAATTCACATCAGCGCACATAGTGTGTTTAGCTAGTCAACACTGTACACCGCAGGGCTCCTAGTTAATCACTCAGCCAGGCAACCTGCAAGCTCACGCAACAACTCTATACACAAGACGGGTCTATACACAGGACGGGTCTATACACGCAACAACTCTATACACGCAACGGGTCTATACACGCAACGGGTCTACACACAAGACGGGTCTACACACAAGACGGGTCTACACACAAGACGGGTCTACACACAAGACGGGTCTACACACAAGACGGGTCTACACACAAGACGGGTCTACACACAAGACGGGTCTACACACAAGACGGGTCTACACACAAGACGGGTCTACACACAAGACGGGTCTACACACAAGACGGGTCTACACACAAGACGGGTCTACACACAAGACGGGTCTACACACAAGACGGGTCTACACACAAGACGGGTCTACACACAAGACGGGTCTACACACAAGACGGGTCTACACACAAGACGGGTCTACACACAAGACGGGTCTACACACAAGACGGGTCTACACACAAGACGGGTCTACACACAAGACGGGTCTACACACAAGACGGGTCTACACACAAGACGGGTCTACACACAAGACGGGTCTACACACAAGACGGGTCTACACACAAGACGGGTCTACACACAAGACGGGTCTACACACAAGACGGGTCTACACACAAGACGGGTCTATACACATGGTGTCAAACAAGACAGATAGCGATAGAAGTAATACAGGAAGACACTTTTTGGTCATATAAAACAGTTACGCGTTACCCCAGACAGAGCAAAAGAAGCCCCAAAATACTCATAATAATCAAAAACGGTTCATAACATATTGCGTGAAAGATCATCAAGACCCCTGAATAAATCCACTGAATATGTTAATGTACTTTAAGGCATGGATTAGGGATCCATTTAACCGTATTTCGTTACATTACCCTGGTAATTTAAATACAGCCCGCAGAGGAGCGTGGGACTCACTTGAGTGGCGCCCGGGCATACACCTGGAGCCAGTCTGGTATCTCCGCGGTGTGGTAGGGATTGGCCGGCACCAGCACCGGATGGTTCCTCTCTATGGGCCGAGGCTGGTACACAACCGGAGGGGGCAGAGGGGGGGGCTGGTCGTAGCGGGGCACGCTGAAATAAGAAGGAACAGAAATAAATATTGAGGCTAATCGATTGTGTGTAAACATGCAGTGTGTGCGTGTGTGTGAAACCTCACCTAGGGGCACACGGGTGTCTATACTGGGCCCTCTTGTTGATGTGGTCGACATAGTACGTCCCAAACTCAGCCGACTCCACCTTCTCCCAGCCGGGGGGCAGACCCTCCCTCTCCAGTGGGTGGGACCAGTGTGTCGTGTTGGTGTTGTGGTCGATGTAGTACTTCCTGCCTCGGATGGTCCAGTCCACCGTCCAGCCACGGGGCAGGGGGAGGTCATCGGCAGCTGGACTGGACAGGTTCCCTAGGGACTTAGCCTGCATTCGGCCTATGCCTAACAAGCAGAAGGAGGGGGACAACAAGATAAACATCAACCCTCAGGAGAAGGTGACAGGACATCCAGGCACACAGTTCCAAAATTATGTTTTATATTTGTCAAAAACAGAAAGATGAGGTATTTAATGCATTAACATTTATAGTATTTGTCAAGACTCTTAAAACAGTTTCATAAGGTAGTACTCTGGAATGCTGTTCAAACAGTTTTTAAAAATATATGAAAATAAGTGTATAGATCTTGCATATAATTGTTTTCTAACTACTGGCTACTGCTATTTTTACCGCTGATTTTTTAAAATTTGTTAAAATAAAGTAGTAATTGGAAAATAAATTGATTACCAAAATAGTTTTTAGTAGCAGCCCTAGTCATGTCCAATTTAAAGAAAACTGTGCAAACACGGGTGAAGAAGACGAAAGAGGTGGTAACCATGGGGACTGAAGGCTGCTGCACAGCGGATGATGGGATTTTAACAACACACTCGGAGTAGTAGGCTGCCACCCCCGGACCACGCACTGGTCACTGTGCCAGGGTATAACTGCCAGGGAATAACTGCCAGGGAATAACTGCCAGGGAATAACTGCCAGGCTATAACTGCCAGGGTATAACGGCCAGGGTATAACGGCCAGGGTATAACGGCCAGGGTATAACGGCCAGGGTATAACGGCCAGGGTATAACGGCCAGGGAATAACGGCCAGGGAATAACTGCCATGCTCGTCCTGACAACTGGCATGACATAATAGAAATGACCCGAGTCTGAGATGTCAGATAAAAAGAGCAGCCAGAGGAGAGTCCCTGGAGCGTCTCAGTGTCAGGGGTTAAAACGTGTGACTTGGGTGGTCCCACGACATCTGCAAATCACTAGTATGTGGCCAGATGAAAATCCAAACAATGAAATGGACCAAGCAAGCACACACCCTCTTATCTCTCAGTGTGTCAAGCTTCTAGCCAAACAGGACAGGAAACAAAGCAAGAATGTTTCTACGCTAGGGTCAGCAGTTACTATAATATTATTCAATGGACGGTGCTCTCATTCCACAGGGGTGGCAGGCCATCCAAGAATAGAGCTGTGCAGAAGAACAACTCAAGCTGGACCATACAGCCATTTATAGAACCATTTATTAACATTCTTATACTCATGGACACTTTTTGTTATTATTCTTAACACCACTAGTTTAAAATATTGATTTCAATATTATTGCTCAAACAATCATCTAGATTAAAAAACATAACAAAAATGTTGAAAAACGAAGGTTGAACAAATTTCTATTGCGCCAACAGGTAGTCCTCGCAAAAATCTTTCTTCTCACCACCACCAATAAGACTAAAAATAACTCGGGTTCTCATAGCTTGATTGTGCCATCTCATGTGATACTGGCCCCATAAGGCAAAGCAAGTAAATCTGTTTTCTGGACAATTCAGGTGAACTCTAAACATTTTAAAATCTAAGAGCAGATATAGGTTTAAGTAATCTAGGTATAAATAAACCAAAAGCATCCCTCTATGGTTTACCCGCAGGTGGTCTGTTGGGAGCCGGGGAAGTGTGCTGCTGTGGTGGGGGTCTTTGGAAGTTGGGGTGTTCGTTGTGCTCGTAGTATCGGCAGTCGTCATGGAAACAATCCGGAACTCTGGCAGGCTGCTGCTGGGCCCTAGACTGGGGGCGGGGCTGGGCAAGGGGCCGTCTCTGCTGCTGAGGCTGGCTGTCATAGTAGGGATCGGGGGTAATAGTAGAGGCCACTGTCTCCATTCTCAGGCCTGGAGCTTACGTCCGGGAGAAAGGACTGCGAGGAGCCCCCGTACTCGTGCTGCATTTCCCCCAGGCTCCGGGGCAGGTACGAAGGGGCTGACATGCGATGGCTCTCCCGCCGGGCCACCTCGTGAGGAGCCCTCGGCACTGGTGTTCGCATGAAGCTCTTGTTGCGGGACACACCCGGTTCAGGGTTGGGCACTGCGGGGTAGGCCATGGGCCCGGTCTCCGGCAGAAGGACCTCTGTTCGTCTGGGAATAGTGGGTCCATGGCGGATAAATGAGGGCATGAGATCTGGAAAAGGGACGACGGTTGATTAATGTCAACAGCAGAAGGCTAAAGCACCAACTTGAAAACGATGATTGGGAATCTTGTATAATTTCAGAATACATAGAGTCTGATCACTCAATGTCTTGCTGTATAGTTTCAATTCATTGTGATGTGTATTCCTTGTAAAGAGTGTTTACTAATAAGTCCACATAATGATTGTGTGTTGCCCTGTCAGTGTCACCATGCGCAACTTGGATGCGCAACGAATTCAATGAAAAATGAGGTACACGATTGTTTTAACGAAACTACTTTTACGGATTCAGCACAACATGCTAATATTTTAATTTATGTAGCTCTGATCCATGGACAGTTTCACTAACACTCTGGACCAGTGGTGCTAAACCAAGTAGCATCTCACCAATGATGTAGCTACGTGCAGTTTAACTTAAGACTTAGTTTAGCATAGTTATCAAATATGACCAAATGTGTTAAGTTACTAGTTGGTCGCCATATCTAATAGATAATGTAATAATCCTATGATGTTTGGGTAGCTTTCATCACTCGGATCAACACTTATATTATACGTGTTTAATAACACCATATAGCTAGCGCACTAAGCTAGCCGCCAGCTAGTCGTCCAACTTACTCCTCAGGAGTGGTGAGGTCTCCTTCTTCACATACTTCCCGTGGACCTCGGCTGGTTTCGACGCTTCGTTTTTACTCTTCTTTCTCGAAAGCATAACTCAAGCAAAGGAGACATCAATGCAATGTCAGAAACTCGCGGAAAGTCTAAAAAAACCCACCAGCGACTCATCCAATCTGCAGTGTGTACATGTTAGCTTGATAGCTACCTAGCTACACACTTGTTGCACTTTTCTAACTGATATTAACGCTATTTTATTAACGTAGACAAAAGCAATACATGAAGTTTGCTCCCAGTAACGTATTTAGAGTTACACTGAAGTTAACAATATTCTCCAAGTTAAATCACTACAACCGCAGTGTTTTTTCCATTCAGTGCACTTATCCAGTCCAAACACCCAGCCCATGTTCTGGCCGCATTACCCCACTTCACAGAAACTAGTCCCCTACGCCTCCCCCATTCATTCCAGGCGGCCCGCGGAGGGATGTGGGATACGAATAGTAAAGAGAAAGATCTGCGGTAGACAAACAAACATAAACATAACAATAATAATGCCTATGGACAAACGAACACATAAAATACTTACTACTTTCCTCTCCTGGTTCTGTGATCTGAAGCATAACCGATAAGTACGGTTTAAAAATATCATGTCATTTAAAGCCAGGACTAACCGTCACACAGGGTCAAGTATGGGAAGGTTGACACGTGAAGGTTTTTTGCAACCCCATAATTTCTGCGTCTCAAGTGAACGAACATATGTTATCCTTTACAGTGCACTACTTTGGACCAGAGCTCTAAGAGGCCCTGTCAAAAGGAATGTACTACGTAAGAAATAGTGTGCCGTTTGGGACACACAAAGTCATAAGATGGGATCCATAAGTGTGCTTTGACTCATGTTGTGTAACATCCTGATTGAGAATTGGGCTCATGATAACAAACGTCCCAAAATAAACAGGATGCATCCTAAATGGCAACCTATTCCCTAAATATTGCACTACACGGTTTTTAACACGTCTGCTGCATAGGGAATAGGATGGCATTTGGAATATACTATAATTTCACTCAAATATGAGTAGGCCTATTGGGTTGAGAAGGTCAGTTCAGGTTTCATGGCCCTCTACTGACCTTTAGGTACACTAGTCCTAGAAAGAGGAAATAACATTTTCCAGATTTTGACACGTTATCGTGTGCAACCTCTGCTGACACCAACCAGCATGTTTAAAATAATATTTGACGGTCCAAGTAATTTCTGCAAAAGAGTGATCTTGTATGATTGATTGATTTAAAAACAAAAATAGAACAAAATTGGAATGATAATGTGTATTTACATGCACATCGACTGTAGGAATAACACCTCAGCCACACATTAAACATCGAAAAGATCCACTCAAAACAAATGGCTTCACCTTGAAACTAATCACAGACCCTTTCTCAAATACCATAGACATGGATAGAGGACTTCAGTTATTTTATCATGACATGGATGTAACATGTTTTACACAGAATTTATTATATATGGTTACACTTCCAACAGGGTAGGCTGAAGACTTAGCAGAAGGAAACAAACGAATAATAATAAACATGAAACACGCACAGTGCTTTAAAATGGAGATTTCTTCAGTGTCACAGCTCATGCACTCATAGAAAGAAAATAGAAAGACATATCCATCCAAGTTCATGGTCTCTCATTGTTGTTAATATTACAGCGCCGCTTTGTAGTAAAAGAGCAGCTATTGTTCGAGCCACATTCTTGTTCACAAAAGGTCAGAACTTGTGCTGTGTCCAACATGGACAATGACTGTGGGACCATGGCAAACTCTGGTCCGTTCATTTAAACACAAATACTGCAGTCACACAAACACACTGTAGGTACGTGTCCAGAACCCTTTTATGAAGTGCGCTACTCATTTTCTCTTCACAATTTAAATAATAAAACAAAAACTACCAACTTCCCTGGACAACAAGCCAATAGTCATATTGTACCATTCATTCCCTGCTTAAAGGCATTGTGTTGTACACACACATTTGTGTACACAGCTCTTGACATAATAGTTCACTTAAATTTGTTACATAAACTAAAAACATACACTACCGTTCAGATGTTTGGGAAATCTTTGAAAAGTCCATGCTTTCAAAATAAAAACACAAAATAAAAATGACTTGTCCATTAAAATGACACCATTCAATAATCAGCAATCGTGGCTTTGATTACATGTTCAAAGTGTCCAGAAATGACCTTTTTCTGAAACTCAATTTTGTTCTGAGAAATCAAGGCAATTCCATACGACAAATTGCAGATGACTACAACTGTCAATGAGCATATTTCCAATTAATTTAGCTATATGTCCTATTCAAACTCAGAAATGTCCCTGTTTTCCATGAAAACATACATGAAATAAGAGATCCCAAACCTTTGAACGGTAGTACACATAGAAAAATAGCCCTTCCTGTTTTAGGATGGTACGACAATGAAAACATGTACTTTCTCCGTTACTAGAAACATGAGCTATACAATATCTTACAATACGTTTTATTGTATTGAAAGAATAACACTAAAAGGTATCAAATATTGAAAACTTTTGTATTGTCAGGTATATTGGGCAAAGAGAAAGTAAATAACAAATCTAAATGTGCACAAGTTATGTAGACCGCATGATAGGAATTAAAGAAATGATCCCAAACTAGAGATTAATTAAACACTGATTTAATGGAATGTTCTCCTGCTACACACTTCTTATTCCTCGTTAAAGGTCCAAGTGTCCTCATATCCTAGTTGAAATAATAAACACTGGCATCGTTTTCACACTCTCAATAAATGTGATGCCGGTCGAATACTTTCCTGATAGTGGTGCGGTAATGGCTGGGAGTGTGGTGTTAGAGGCGTTGACCAGAGTGTTTAGTGGTGCTGTTGGGTAGCAACAGCGCGCGTACACACACACACACGCGCGCACACACACGCGCACACACACACGCGCACACACACGCGCGCACACACACACACACACGCGCGTCTGTGTGTGTGTATTCTCAGTCTTAGTAATGGGTGTGGCATTAGTGCAGCAATCCCCCGGTAAGCCTCAGATGCAATGCCAGAGTTCCTTCAAAAGACATCAGTGGCTCAGCTTGCTGCTGCGAAACGAACAGCAGGTGATTTGGAGAGGGACCGAAGAGGAGGAGCATAGATGGAGTGTCTCTTGTGGGGCTGTGTGTCTAAGGGGGAGGGGCTCTGGTGTGTTGTTTGGTTCAGGGGGAGGGGCTCTGGTGTTTTTTGGTTCAGGGGGAGGGGCTCTGGTGTGTTGTTAGGAACAGGTGTAGTGGTAAGGTAAGGCCGGTATGGGGGAGGAGTTCATGTCTCTGACTATCTTGTTGAGGGTGCAGATCTTCTCTTCCAGTAGGTAGTTCTTTTTCTCCGCTACCTTCTGTCTCTGTTCTGTCATCTCCAAGGCCCTCAGGAGCTGGGCGTTCTCCACATACAGGTCCTTTATCAATGAGTCAGCTCTACCATTTTTATGGAGCTATAGACAGAGCGAGAATCTTATTATTACATATGGAAATCTGGACTGGACAGAATAACATACAGCATCCATGTGGCGGGAACATGAACAATCCAAAGATTGGTCAACATATTAAAAAGCACGTTTGTAATTGATAATTTGCTTTGTTTTTTTTTTTACAGAAAAACAGATAACCTGATTCTGAAATATGAGCATCAGACAACACTAAAAGATTTTAAAGGTGTTAATAACAGACCGGAAAATCAGAAAACAGTGTGTTACCTGATCTTTGAGCTGGGAGACCTTCTCTTTGAGCAACAATTTGACGTTATGCAGCGACAATTCAATCTCCTTCATACGTTCCTCCATCTTTATCATCATCATCATCGCCCCCTCATCCTGGTGAAGAAGAGGTGTACAGACGTCAAGAAGGTTTTGAGGGGAATGTGACATGTATGCTCCACCGAAAAGACCTTAAAACACCCAAGTGTTAATCAGGGAGACTTTGTTACCCTCGTTAGTTCTGCCGGGCGTTTTTTATACGTTTGTGTCGATCATTTTCTCTGACAGGTTAAAAGGGAAAGAAGAAAGGAGTTGGTATAACCACATAAATGCATTGTTAGTATGCAAAGTTTATTAACTGAAAAATACTCATGGCAAGCAAAAAATGTGAGTCAATATTGTCCAATAAAAGAACATAACTTATATTATTCTAAATATATTACCAAGTAATGACAACACAAAACTAATAAACTTAGATGCTTTATTTGGTCTTGAGTATTTCCGCTTTAAAACAATCTAGTGCATTTATGAAAAAGGGACATGGCAAATAAATAAAATAAATTAAAAAAAAGAGTTTAATTTGTTGATCAGAAACATAAATAAACTCTGCCAATCATAAATGAAATTGTTAAATAAATAAAAACACTTAATTTAAACGTGCAACACAGTACAATTGAGAGTAAAAACTTGGTATAACACATTTATCTAATGGCCCAGAGAATTATCTTTCATCAAAACTTCGACTGTAACACGAGTGCTACAGCAACACACATTAAAAATGACAGAATTAATTTCAACAAAACAACCAGTTACATGTAGTGAAAGCCTCAGCATTTGTTTATGTATGGTCGTGGTGTTCAATTGTGTTAGAAACCAACAGGTACCATTTACAAATAACAGTCATTGCTCAAGTGCAAAAATATCAATCCGCAGTAGGTCATCTTAACCAGAACATCCATAACATCTGTTGAGACTTGAATCTGCTGCCATCAGAACAAACATAAGTAGCAACTGAGTCATGGGGTCGACCAGGGGCTGAAGGGGCAGGATAAACAAGGTGCGGGGCCAGAGGGATGGACCAGGGGCTGGCGGGTTGGGGAGGACCAGGGGGAGAGGCTGGACCAGGGGTCTGGGGGGCTGGGGAGGACCAGGGGCATGGATGGTTAGGTAGAACCGGGGGGCTGGACCAGGGGCCTGGGGGGCTGTGAAGTTAGAAGCTGCTGCCTGTATCTGTCAGAGTCCACCAATCCTCCGGTAGCTGTCAGAGTGAGCGGTTCGCTGGTCCGGTGCAGCACCCTAGAGAGAGAAGGCAGGTAACACGTGACCAGGACTCACCCCTTCATCCAATCCTCTAACCTTCTAAAGGCAGGTAACACGTGACCAGGACTCACCCCTTCATCCAATCCTCTAACCTTCTAAAGCCAGGTAACACGTGACCAGGACTCACCCCTTCATCCAATCCAATCCTCTAACCTTCTAAAGGCAGGTAACACGCGACCAGGACTCACCCCTTCATCCAATCCTCTAACCTTCTAAAGGCAGGTAACACGTGGCCAGGACTCACCCCTTCATCCAATCCTCTAACCTTCTAAAGGCAGGTAACACGCGACCAGGACTCACCCCTTCATCCAATCCTCTAACCTTCTAAAGGCAGCTCTACTGAACTAGCAAAGCTTCATCTGGTCATGTTTAGGCTGGGTCAACTGAATAACTGCGGTCATAGATATGCTACAACTTAAAAGAACGTGACATGTAGTTAACTGCACTACAACCAAACCCAGAATTGGTAGGTAGCTATCCTACAAATGGGCTTCATTTTTATTTTAAACATAAAAAAGAACAACTACATCAACAGGCTGGACCCACGTGACATGGGACCAGACCCACGGGACCAGCCCCACAGGATATGGGACCAGACCCACGGGATATGGGACCAGACCCACGGGAACAGACCCGCAGGACATGGGACTAGACCCACGGGACCAGACCAGCAGGACATGGGACCAGACCCACGGGACCAGACCCACAGGATATGGGACCAGACCCACGGGATATGGGACCAGACCCACGGGACCAGACCCACGGGATATGGGACCAGACCCACGGGACCAGACTCACAGGACATGGGACCAGACCCACAGGACCAGACCCGCAGGACATGGGACCAGACCCGCAGGACCAGACCCACAGGACATGGGACCAGACCCACGGGACCAGACCCACAGGACATGGGACCAGACCCACGGGATATGGGACCAGACCCACAGGACATGGGACCAGACCCACAGGACATGGGACCAGACCCACAGGACATGGGACCAGACCCACGGGACCAGACCCACGGCCACACTGAGGTGATTGATCTTCCTAATGGACAAATGGCCTGAACAATCCTTCATCACACCGGCATAACCCCCAGACCCTGTGCACCTCCCATCATTATGTCATGAAGAAAACAGAGACCACATGCGGAAACACCAAACCCAGAAAGTACACACACACACACACAATGCTGAAAACCAACATGAACACGGAAAAGTGGTGTAGTGACACAACCAAGACAAAAATCCTTCAACAGAATCAACACCAAGCCCAAAGTGCCAACACACGTTAGTATTATAGAAGGCAGAATGGAACAGCCACTCCCGAACATTGCCATCCCCACATGTGAAAATGTATGTGCGATTGTTGTGCCTTTGGTTCCATCAGTGAGGCGTTCCCCTTATCCACAAGATCAGGTGAGGAAAAATGTACTTCGTTATATTATATATGTTATATATTACGTATGTTAAAGCAATAAGGCGGAGTAGCTGTGGTTTTTAGCCAATTGCCAAAATTAAGTGCTGTTCTTAAGCCTGACGTGGATGAGCACTTAGTCGTGTTATATTGCTAATATACCACACACAGATTCCTTATTGCGGTTATTAACCGGTGACCAATTCTACAAGAACAAGACAAAAACGTGCTTCTTCAAATGGCTTTCCACTAATCAGCATTGACTGGTTATGATATATCACTGCTTTTGGCCAATCATATCAGCCGGTTTATATTAAAAGCCATATGGCACGAGGGGGTGTGGTATATGGCCAATATATCAAGGTTTAGAGCTGTTTTAGCACAGTTCATTACAGAGTGCCTGAACATGGCACCTAGTCGCGTAATATTGTCAATATATTAAACACTCTTAAGATGTAACTTTATTGTGCTGATAAACCAATCACCAATGCAGCCAGATTAATAGTAATGTGGTACCTATGGTATACGGTCTCATATACCGCTAACAGCCAATCAGTTTCAAGGATTCAAACCACTCCATATATAATACATAATATACAAGATGCAAACTGCATATTTATTGAAAAAAGAGGGGGTATATAGAACAGGACTGAGGAATATTTTACGACGTTTAGCCAACTACATAATTCAGGTGTAGTAAAAGGTGATTAGTCCCCTACAGGATTTAGGTGTAGTTAAACATGTGATTAGTCCCATACAGGATTTAGGTGTAGTTAAACATGTTAGTAGTCCCATACAGGATTTAGGTGTAGTTAAACATGTGATTAGTCCCCTACAGGATGTAGGTGTAGTTAAACATGTGATTAGTCTCCTACAGGATTTAGGTGCAGTTAAACCTGTGATTAGTCCCATACAGGATTTAGGTGTAGTTAAACATGTGATGATTCACTAAAGGCTGTGAGTAGTGACTTGCCTGTATGTTCTCTGGGTGGTGGTCGTCTCCACGATAATGTCCTCTGCGTTCCCCAGGTATTCTGTGGGGGGAGGGGGGCAGTCGGCCACCCAGCTGGACCTGCAGGGCCTGGAGACACACTCAGTCAAAAGACAAACAGACAAACACTAGCATCAGACAGACAAATAGCAAGTTAGCTATATAGCGAGCGGTTGTGTCACAGGGAACAAGGACAGGAGGATCTAGTTCGGCCAACTGTGACCGCGTCTCTGTGACCGCGTCTCTGTGACCGCGTCTCTGTTTAGCTCATTTGCAAACTGATTCCTTCTCTTTTTATTGTAATCTTCGCTTGTTTGTGTATGGGGGCAGGAAGCAACTAGCTGGCCTAAGATGGTCTTCCTGGAAGACTGCTCTTTCTGACCGAACTCTCCATCTTCCCTCCTGTCGCTCTCCAACTGTACTCATAAACCGCACCTAAGTTAATGTTAGAAAACTAGATACGAGTGCAGAGCTGACTGCCAGAATGTTGCTCATTGGCTAAATCGAAAGTGCTAACATGAGAAACCTATTTCACAAAAATGTATATCTGCACGGGTGTAACCGTTTCTGGTTTGAATTTGTTTGAACGGGCCCATTCTGACTGTTGAGAGTGCTAAACAACAAGGTCAGGTGAAAGGTCGACTAAAGAACTGACCTCTACCAGCTGAGCGTGTAGCCAGGCCTGTTGGGTCTTCATCCCCTCGTTCTCCTGACGAAGACCCTCCAGCTCCCTGTGTTCCTCAGCGTCCTCACACACCTGTTGACCACAACCACCAAAAAGTTACGAGTCCGTTGACCACAGCCACCACGAGGCCACGAGTCCGTTGACCACAGCCACCACGAGGCCACGAGTCCGTTGACCACAGCCACCACGAGGCCACGAGTCCGTTGACCACAGCCACCACGAGGCCACGAGTCCGTTGACCACAGCCACCACGAGTCCGTTGACCACAGCCACCACGAGGCCACGAGTCCGTTGACCACAGCCACCACGAGGCCACGAGTCCGTTGACCACAGCCACCACGAGGCCACGAGTCCGTTGACCACAGCCACCACGAGGCCACGAGTCCGTTGACCACAGCCACCACGAGGTTACGAGTCCGTTGACCACAGCCACCACGAGGTTACGAGTCCGTTGACCACAGCCACCACGAGGTTACGAGTCCGTTGACCACAGCCACCATGAGGTCACACATCCAAGGGGACAAACATGAACTCACACGTGACAGCAGAAGCCAGCCTGGCCACAGCAGAAGCCAGCCTGGCCACAGCAGAAGCCAGCCTGGCCACAGCAGAAGCCAGCCTGACCACAGCAGAAGCCAGCCTGACCACAGCAGAAGCCAGCCTGACCACAGCAGAAGCCAGCCTGACCACAGCAGAAGCCAGCCTGACCACAGCAGAAGCCAGCCTGACCACAGCAGAAGCCAGCCTGACCACAGCAGAAGCCAGCCTGACCACAGCAGAAGCCAGCCTGACCACAGCAGAAGCCAGCCTGACCACAGCAGAAGCCAGCCTGACCACAGCAGAAGCCAGCCTGACACGATAAAGGACCAATTAAGCCGACCAATTAAGCATAGATTGTCCCAGTTGAATTGCCAGTCAGGGTACCTTGCTCTTAGCAGAGAGCAGCTCCTGGTGCATCCTGTCCAGCTCTTTCTTCAGGGCAGTCTTCTCCTGCTCTACCGTCTTCACCACAGCGGACTGGCACTGCTGTTTCTGTTGCTGCAGGGTCAAGACTGTCGCCTCCAGCTGGCGTGCCTGAGAAATGGGATCACGCAGGTTTTTAAAGGTGAGGGTACTCTCCGGAGCATCTCTAGTCGGTAAAAAGGGCCAGATTGACACAGGATGGAAAAATTATATCTGATACGAGGCTCTTCGTCCACTTCCCCACACAGATTACGTGCGAATGCCAATTTGTCTCAGACGAGCTCGGTTTGAATGATGCTGCTAAGTAGCATTAGCACAAACTGGAAGACATTGGGAAAGGCATGCTAGCTTGGCCTTTGATTTGCATGCATGCGATGCATGAATTAAAACAGGTCAATTATTCACTGAAATGTCCCCTTCGTCCGCCACAGCGTTTCTCACCTTCTCCCTGGTGTGGTTGAGGTCTCCCTGGGCGATGTGGAGCTCCTGGGCCAGCCTCTCATTGTCCTGCCTCAGGATGTGCTGCTCCTGTTCCACTAGTCTGGCCAGCTCGTCCCGGTACAGCTTCTTATGCTTGCTCTGGAACCCACTTGAGTGCAGTGTCATCTCCAGAACCCGATTCTGAGGTAAAACAGATTGGTATTTGTTCCATAATCATCACTATTGGGGTTTTTATTAACATTACCACTGTAGTGATAAGGCAAACGTTATTGAAATACATCAGACATGTTGCCAATCAAGGTGAAGTTTAATTGCAACAGGCCTCAACAGCGAAGGACCAACACTTTTAGAGGGGCCACATTGTTGATAGGGTAAAGAAGGGTGTAGCACGGAACCATTACCTTATCGTTGACCTTCTGCAGCCGTTTGTGGAGTGACATCACTTCCTGTTTAAGGGCATCCTTCTCGTGACGAGACATGCGTAGGTCTGACTTCAGGTGTGCGCTCTGGAGGTTCCCCAACTGGAGGCTTTCATCTAGCACCTGGGTCTGAACGACGAGAGACCGCCCTCGGTTAAGAACAGCGTTTCAAAATCTGGTGAACTTTAAATTCCCCACCCGTCTAGAATTCCTGGTCGGAAGATTTCTAGCTTATACCTGCATACTAAGTAGTTGAACTGATTTTAATCGCAGCGAAAAGTATCGCAAGAATGAGTTCCAAATGTATGAATAGTGCGCAGCATGGGAAACAAGGCACCGTTTGGGAGTCAGTTGCCATGTCGACCAGAGCATCCATACCCTCTCCTGAGACTTGACTAGCTGGCTGCGTAAGCTGTGGGTCTGTTTCTCCAGATCCTCGTGCTTATGCAGAAGTTGGGACAGCTGGTTCTCCAGATCCCCCATATTAGCCACCTAGAGGTGCACACAAGAACGAGGCAGTTAATATAGACTGTAGACATGGAGAGGAAGCAGGACTCGCTGCTCTGGTTTCTGTACTATCATGGTGTTGAGGAAAATATCAGGGGTAAGTAGGCTGGCATTAAAGAGAGATATCAGGGGGAAGACCCTGTAGTAAACTGGCATTAAAGAGAGATATCAGAGGTCGGTACTGTAGCAGGCTGGCATTAAATTGCGATATCAGGGAAAGACCCTGTAGTAGGCTGGCATTAAATAGAGATATCAGAGGTCGGTACAGTAGTAGACTGGTATTAAATAGAGATATCAGAGGTAGGTACTGTAGTAGACTGGTATCAAATAGAGATATCAGAGGTAGGTACTGTAGTAGACTGGTATTAAATAGAGATATCAGAGGTCGGTACTGTAGTAGACTGGTATTAAATAGAGATATCAGAGGTAGGTACTGTAGTAGACTGGTATTAAATAGAGATATCAGAGGTCGGTACTGTAGTAGACTGGTATTAAATAGAGATATCAGAGGTAGGTACTGTAGTAGACTGGTATCAAATAGAGATATCAGAGGTAGGTACTGTAGTAGACTGGTATTAAATAGAGATATCAGAGGTCGGTACTGTAGTAGACTGGTATTAAATAGAGATATCAGAGGTAGGTACTGTAGTAGACTGGTATTAAATAGAGATATCAGAGGTCGGTACTGTAGTAGACTGGTATTAAATAGAGATATCAGAGGTAGGTACTGTAGTAGACTGGTATTAAATAGAGATATCAGAGGTAGGTATTGTAGTAGACTGGTGTTAAATAGAGATTCAGGTAGGTACTGTAGTAGACTGGTATTAAATAGAGATATCAGAGGTAGGTACTGTAGTAGACTGGTATTATCCCAGGATTCTTAGAAATAGTAGACAGTCCCATGTTACTATGAGCAGCTTTTGCTCAGCTGGATATCTGGAGTCTGGGCCAATGGTAACACTACACACCCTAGACCACAGATCCCTTAAAGCCTGTGTGCAAATATGTGTATTTCTACGCATCGGTCTTCCCTTCCTATTTATAGTAGAGGACATACAAAATACTCCAGAAGAGCAGAGGACTGGTGATAAATAATGCACAGTGCTAGTGAGTTCTGTGACAAATCATGTCAGTTTGGTAAACACCCATGTTTCATCAGAAGGTTTCCACAGCAACCTGAAAAACACAGCTTTGAGCAAGAAACAAGTTCTCTTCTAAGTTCAACATGGTAAGATTGAATGTTTTTGTTAGTTTATTTTAAGTAGTTTTACCACTATCGACTTCACATGCTGATCTTGCCTGAGTTACCCAGTCCAGAGTGTATTAAATTAAATTGTGGATTTAGCATTTGACTTGTCTTAACATAGTGAAATAATAGGATACTGCTTTTAATCATTCCCAAAACACATCACAGCTTGGAATATGTGGGGTTTGGTAAATGGTAAATGCTGCGCTTTTATATAGTGCTTTTATCCAAAGCGCTTTACAGATCCTGCCTCACATTCACCCATTCATACACTGACGACCGCGTCTACCATGCAAGGCGACTGCAGGCTCGCCAGGAGCAGCTGGGGTTAGGTGTCTTGCTCATGGACACCTCGACAATTTCCCAGGAGGAACCAGGGATTGAACCCACTGAGCCATTATCCTTTAATATGCACATTGCTATTATGTGTTATGATGTAGGGGCATTAAATGATACGTGTGCTTCAGTCAAAGGCATTTTAATGATACACAATCTTAAGTCCAAGCCCAGACGGCGGGCTCGAAAGCGAGCGTCTGGTGGCCGGGTTTGCCACGGAGCCCGTCCGGGCACAGCCCAAACGAGATACGTGGCATCTCTCTCCTCTCCATCCTGTGGGCCCACCACTCACAGGAACAACCGCAGGGGTCGGGTGCGCTGTCATATGGGTGGCAGTGAAGGTGGGGGGTCTCGACGGATCAGACCCGGGCGGCAGAAGCTTGCTTTGGGGACGTGGAACGTCACCTCACTGGGGGGGAAGGAGCCAGAACTTGTGCGTGAGGTGGAGCGATACCAGTTGGATCTGGTGGGACTTACCTCTACGCACAACCGTGGCTCTGGAACCTTACTCCTGGATAGGGGTTGGACTCTGTTCTTCTCTGGAGTTGCCCAGGGTGAGAGGCGGCGGGCTGGTGTGGGGATACTCACGAGCCCACGTCTGAGCACGGCGGTGTTGGAGTTTACCCCGGTGGATGAGAGGTTTGCCTCCCTACGCCTAAGGGTGGTGGGGGGGAAAACTCTGACTGTTGTTTGTGCTTATGCACCAAACAGCAGTTCGGAGTATTCAGCCTTCTTGGAGACCCTGAAGGGAGTCCTATATAGGGCTCCAGTAGGGGACTCCATCATTCTGCTGGGAGACTTCAACGCACATGTGGGCAACGATGGAGACACCTGGAGAGGCGTGATTGGGAGGAACGGCCTCCCTGATCTAAACCGAGCGGTCGTTTGTTATTGGACTTCTGTGCTAGCCATGGATTGTCTATAACAAACACCATGTTCGAACATAAGGAGGCGCATAAGTGTACATGGTACCAGAGCACCCTAGGCCGAAGGTCAATGATCGATTTTGTGATCGTATCGGCTGATCTAAGGCCGCATGTTTTGGACACTCGGGTGAAGAGAGGGGCAGAGCTGTCATCTGATCACCATCTGGTAGTGAGTTGGATCAGAGGGTGGGGAAAGACTTTGGACAGACCAGGTAAGCCCAAACGGATAGTGCGGGTGAACTGGGAACGCCCGGAGGAGGCCCCTGTCCGAAAGATCTTCAACTCACATGCTTTTCAGGCATCCCTGTGGAGGTTGGGGGCATTGAACCTGAGTGGGCAATGTTCAAAGCTTCTATTGCTGAAGCTGCGGCGGTGAGCTGTGGTCTCAAGGTCCTAGGTGCCTCAAGGGGTGGTAACCCTAGAACACCGTGGTGGACCACGGTGGTCAGGGAAGCTGTCCGACTGAAGAAGGAGGCCTTCAGGGATATGCTAGCCCTGGGGACTCCGGAGGCAGTTGCAGGGTACCGACAGGCCCGAAGGGCTGCAGCCGCTGCCGTGTCAGAGGCAAAGCAGCGGGTGTGGGAGAAGTTTGGAGAAGCTATGGAGAAGGACTTTCGGTCGGCACCAAAATGCTTCTGGAAAACCGTTCGGCACCTCAGAAGGGGAAAACGGGGAACCATCCAAGCTGTGTACATTAAGGATGGGACACTGTTGACCTCAACTGATGATGTGATCGGGCGCTGGAAAGAGCATTTTGAGGAGCTCCTGAATCCGACCTACACGCCCTCTAGTACAGAGGCAGAGCTGGAGGCTGATGGAGGGTCATCGTCAGTTTCCCTGGGGAAGTCGCTGAGGTAGTCAAACAACTCCACAGTGGCAAAGCCCCAGGGACTGATGAGATTCGTCCAGAAATGCTAAAAGCTTTGGGTGGGGAAGGGCTGTCTTGGTTGACACGCCTCTTCAACATTGCATGAAAGTCTGGGACAGTGCCAGAGGAGTGGCAGACCGGGGTGGTGGTTCCCCTCTTTAAAAAGGGGGACCAGAGAGTGTGTGCCAATTACAGAGGTATCACACTCCTCAGCCTCCCTGGTAAAGTGTACTCCAAAGTGCTGGAAAGGAGGGTTCGGCCAATAGTCGAACCTCAGATTGAAGAGGAACAATGCGGTTTTCGTCCTGGCCGGGGAACCACGGACCAGCTCTTTACTCTCGCAAGGATCCTGGAGGGGGCCTGGGAGTATGCCCATCCAGTCTACATGTGTTTTGTGGATCTGGAGAAGGCGTATGACCGGGTACCCCGGGATCTTTTGTGGGAGGTGCTGCGGGAGTATGGGGTGAGGGGTCTCTTCTCAGGGCCATCCAATCTCTGTACGCTCAAAGCATGAGCTGTGTCCGTGTCCTCGGCAGTAAGTCGGATTCGTTCCAGGTGGGGGTTGGCCTCCGCCAGGGCTGCGCTTTGTCACCAATCCTGTTTGTAATATTCATGGACAGGATATCAAGGCGTAGTCATGGGGGAGGGGTTCCGTTCGGTGGGCTGATGGTCACATCACTGCTTTTTGCGGATGATGTGGTCCTGATGGCCTCATCGGTCGGTGACCTTCAGCACTCACTGGATCGGTTCGCAGCCGAGTGTGAAGCGGCTGGGATGAGGGTTAGCACCTCTAAATCTGAGGCCATGACTCTCAGCAGGAAACCGGTGGAGTGCCTACTCCGGGTAGGGAATGAGTCCTTACTCCAAGTGAAGGAGTTCAAGTACCTCGGGGTCTTGTTCGCGAGTGAGGGAACAATGGAGCGGGAGATTGGTCGGAGGATCGGAGCAGTGGGGGCGGTGTTGCATTCGCTTCACCGCACCGTTGTGACGAAAAGAGAGCTGAGCCGGAAGACAAAGCTCTCGATCTACCGGTCAATCTTTGTTCCTACCCTCACCTATGGTCATGAAAGCTGGGTCATGACCGAAAGAACGAGATCGCGGGTACAAGCGGCCGAAATGGGTTTTCTCAGAAAGGTGGCTGGCCTCTCCCTTAGGGATAGGGTGAGAAGCTCAGTCATCCGAGAGGAACTCGGAGTAGAGCCGCTGCTCCTTTGCATAGAAAGGAGCCAGTTGAGGTGGTTCGGGCATCTTGTACGAATGCCACCTGGGCGCCTCCCTAGAGAGGTGTTCCAGGCACGTCCAGCTGGGAGGAGACCTCGGGGAAGACCCAGGACTAGGTGGAGAGATTATATCTCCACACTGGCCTGGGAACGCCTCGGGATTCCCCAGTCAGAGCTGGCTAATGTTGCCCGGGAAAGGGAAGTTTGGGGTCCCCTGCTAGAGCTGCTACCCCCGCGACCCGACCCCGGATAAGCGGTTGAAGATGAGAGAATCTTAAGTATATGTTTGCTTATCTCTGTGATCTGCCTGCCGGGGTCTCACCTGATCTCTGAGGTCTGCCTGCCAGGGTCTCACCTGATCTGAGGTCTGCCTGCCAGGGTCTCACCTGATCTGAGGTCTGCCTGCCAGGGTCTCACATGATCTCTGAGATCTGCCTGCCGGGGTCTCACCTGATCGGAGGTCTGCCTGCCGGGATCTCACCTGATCTGAGGTCTGCCTGCCGGGGTCTCACCTGATCTGAGGTCTGCCTGCCAGGGTCTCACCTGATCTGAGGTCTGCCTGCCAGGGTCTCACATGATCTCTGAGATCTGCCTGCCGGGGTCTCACCTGATCGGAGGTCTGCCTGCCGGGATCTCACCTGATCTGAGGTCTGCCTGCCGGGGTCTCACCTGATCTGAGGTCTGCCTGCCGGGGGTCTCACCTGATCTCTGAGGGTGTTGAGTTGTAGCATCAGCTGGGCCTTGTTCTCCTCCACCAGGACAGATCCTTCAACAGCGCTGCTTAGCTCCGCCTCCAGGGCAGACACACAAACTGCCATCTGACAAACACAACAACAACTCATTAGCTCTGCAATAGCTTTATTTTTCTACAATTGGTCTTTATCAAATTTGCCCCTGCCACCTCTACAAATTAACATGGAAGAAAGGCCAGAGGAGAGAGACAATGAGACACCGGGCCAGAGGAGAGAGACACCGGGCCAGAGGAGAGAGACACCGGGCCAGAGGAGAGAGACAATGAGACACCGGGCCAGAGGAGAGACACCGGGCCAGAGGAGAGAGACACCGGGCCAGAGGAGGAGGGCATTTGGGCAGGAGAAGCAGAGTAGTAATTAAGGTTTACCTGTGTCCTGTCCTCCTCAGTAACAGTGTGGTGTTGGTCTGTGACAGCATCTAGTCTCTCTCTCTGCAGCTCCTCCAGCTGTTGGCTTAGACCCTCCATTCCAGCTGCATTCTGGGCGTTTTTCTCAGACAGCAGCCCATTCTCATCCTCCAGCTGCTGATTCCGGAGACGCAGGTCAGCGATCTGTCGGAGTAAATGTAGATTCAGCACGTATCCCCACTGACACCCTATTGCTGTAATAGTGCACAGATGGTATATAAGCTGTGATGAAAACATGTGTGATATGCAGAGCCCTGTGAAACTGTGGAACAGGAAATAACTGTTTTGGGACTCGATGGGAAAACATGCAAATTACAATAAAACACTTTATATGAGGTTACAGGCATTACAGTATTGGTATATATTGGTTTTAACCCTTTTAGACTAGACATATTAATTGTTACATGTAAAATCCAAACACAGTGACATGGGACATTGCTGGGCATGGTCAGTTTTCCCATCTCACCTGTCTCTTGAAACTCTCTACCTTCTTTTGTGCAGAGGCCTTCTCCTTTCTGAGATTCTGCAGCTTTGCGCTATGGCAGAGGAAAAAGAAGGTGTTAAAATAAGCCAGCTGAAGTGAAATATATTCTAACCTAACTGCGTGGACAATTTGCGAAGTATTTGCAATGAGGTCCTTCAAAATAAGGCCCAAGTAATATCATTTAGGCCAATATCGATGTAATCTGACATGATCAGAAGGCCGTCTGCCATCAGGTCATATCTAGACATGAATGTTGGTGGTCATCTAGTACAGGATCTATCAATGTAAAAAGATCCTTACAACATGTCCTCCTGAGGTTCTCGCAGGTCCTTCTCCTTCAGCGTTGAGATCTTATGCCGGAGTAGGAGATTCTCCTCTGCTAGACGATTTGCTTCGCTTCTACAGATAACAGAAAGCAAAACAGTTTGCCTCTACAGTAAATACCGAAATCATTACATTGTCCATGTTTTGTTGTCACAATGGTCGTTTCCCTATAAAAACCTGATCACTGAACGAAAATCTGTCACGAAAGAGTAGTATTATATAACAAACTAAATTGTGAATATATTCCCTTGGTCCTATTGTGATGATTAAATAAAACTACTTTCAATAAAAGGGCAAAAACATTATCTAATGCCAGTCTAATCTAAATCTAATATTTAAGTGTGTTATGGTATAGTGAATACAGTAGAGAAGTGAACCAAACAATGTAGCCAAACAATAGCCCTACGGCCACAGGTTAGTATGCAACACCACTAGAACACACAAATCCTTGTCAAACTAAAGCAGCACTAATAACATTGACACAACAGACCAATCACAAAAGGTGTTCTACATGAACAGGGTGAAACTGCTTAGCACTGCTAGAGAAAGCTACATGATAATATAGGCCAATGATTCCACTGCACACGAGGCTACAAACGGTTACATTCACCAATGATTGCACTACTTGGGGTGCTACTGGGCGCAGTTGACCAATGACAGAGGTTTGCTCGAGGTGTCACTAATAAGCCATGGAGGATTTTGCAGCAGGATGAGATTAGGGAAGCTCCAGAGGGTTTCGGACTGGATCCTACAACGTCTCCGAGTTACCTATGAACCAGCATCCGCTCATGTATTCTCAGCGCGTTGTCCTGCAGGTCGATGAGCACTCTATGGAGCTTCGCGTTCTGCTCGTCAAACTCTGTGCAATAAGCCTCCATGTTGGACACAGCCTGGGTCTTAGCCTCCAGTTGGGGGTTCGGGTACAGGAACGGCGCCGGTTCTTGCTCTGCGGCGGCGTCTTGCTCAGATTCTGCTTCTTCAACATCCAACGGCAGAGCCGTGAATAACTCATCCTGGCTCTCCAGCTCGTCGACTAGATCAGTCAGCTTGCAGTTGTCTTTTCTCATCCTGTTGATCTCGCCAACCAGGGCAACTTGCTGGTCCTGAAAGTCTTGGATTATGTTCATCTTGCTTTCGAGACAGAAAACCCTCTTCTCCAGCCGACAGTTCTGAACTTCTAGCTTGGCATTCTCACAGATGCACTCATCATATCTGATCTGAAGCTTTGACATCTCTGAAGACATGACCTCGATCTCCTTGGCCTGAGTTGTGAGGTTGCATTTCTCCTCTGAAGCTTGTTGCACAAAATCTTTATTTCTGCCGCTCTTGGCTAAATGACACTCCAGTGCGTCAGTCCTCTGCTGAAGCTCACAGATCTTCTGCTTTAACACCAAGTTCTCCTTGGCAGCAGAGTCATACTGGCTCTGTAGCTCAACTTGGAATTGACTGCTTAGCTTTTGGAGTTCCATGATCGCACAGACATAAGCGGATACAGGCATCTCGTTCTTCAAAAGCTCCCCTGCTTCCTTCTCCAAGGTTTGAGTTTCCATGAAAGGAGCAACTTTGACATGACCATTGATATCGTGACCAATCTGCAGCTTCTCCGTATGAAATAGGTCATCATTTTGTTCCTGATCCAGAACAGGCTCAAAATCAAAACCAGTTCCTTCTACACTAGCATCAGTCGGGTCAATTTCCTCTACGGAGAAGTCGTCACATTTAATGTCAGATGAACAACTACTGTCGTCAATGTAATCAGTTTGAGTTTGACCCACTTGAATAAACAATGGTACAACGTTCATTTTAGTGTCTTTGTTGATGGTTTCCTGAGCTTGAATTTCAGAGATTTGAAATTCCTCAACAAGGACATGATGGTCTTCGGGAAGGACATTGACTTCACCATTGCATGCCTCAGTGCTGATAACGTTCTCAGGACAGATCTCAATGCCTTCAGACATTTCAGAGATCCTCTCTTCCGCACTAGAGTCGCCATCTTGTGCTTGATCTTCAATGGCAAAAGAGAAAGCCATCACATCTGTGTCTTGACAGTCGTCCACCGTGGTTTCATCATCACACACCCCTTCCAGAAAAAGAGTCAGAGTGTCTCCTGGACATGATTCCAACCTATTTGGACTTTCAGGTATCATCTCTACCTCATCATCTTGCAAATCATATTGTTCCAGCGCTAGGTTTCCAGAGGTTACAGATGTCCCTAGCAAGACATTTAGATCTGAAGTAAAATATAGTTCTTGATTGCGGACATCTTCAATTCTGTTTTCAGAAGTCTCCATCTTGTAAGGTAATTCAGTGATAACCCAAACATCATTCTTTGGTTCCTGGTCAGATTCTCCATAAAGATTCTCCGCCGAGACAACATTGTCAGATGTCCCGTCTAAGATGTATTCTGAACATACTTTTTGTTTTTCAAGAGGTCCTGCCTTTAAATACTCTTTGTTCTCCATTATGTCTTTGGATTCTAGACGTTGGTTGATCTTGTTCTCTAGTTCCTGAATTCGAATACAGAGCCGGTCCCTCTCAGTGAGGTGGTCTTTTTTCTCCTTTTCCAGTGGCTCAGAGGAAGTTATACACTCCTTAAGTTTCAATTCCAGATCGGAGATAGTCTCTTGCAGCTCCAGTCTCTCTGAACCAAAGTCCACCACTGTCTGTCTCAGGAGCATCTCTAGTTCTTTTACCTTTAACTTGAGTTCATCACATTCCAATACTAGTTTGCAGCTCTCGGGCTGCTTTTCGGACAAGGAGATGGACTTAGAGCGCCTCGCCTCCCACTCAGAAAGGCTTTCCTGAAGTTCTACCCTCTCCTGTTTAAAGTCCTCCACTGCCTGGTTCAACAAAAGCTCCATCTCAACTGCTTTCTTTTCAGACTGTGCGAGAAGCTCGTCTTTGGTGTCCAGGTCTTCCTGCAGTCTGTTGTGGAGATCATTTAGCTGCCTACTCAGATCAATTTCTTTGGTCTGAGCTGTACCGATAAAACTCTCAAGCTCCATCTGCAATTCCTGGTTCTTGGCGACCAAAGCTTCAATCTTCTTCATGTGTACACTCTCTAGCAGCTCCTTGTGTTTCATCAGGTCCTGGTTATGGGCCTCCCACTGTATTTCCAGGCTATCCTGCAGAACTCTTCTCTGCTGTTCTGCTTCCTGAAGGGCATTCTTCATCTCCACATCCCAATTGTTTTTCTGCTTCAAGTGTGCATTTTTGAGGGTATTTATCTCATCTGTGTAGTATTTCTCCAGATTGGAAATGTCAGACTGGAAGCGCTCTGCTACATTGTCCTGGTCACCTGAGAAACAGGCCTCCACCTCCCTGATTTTTTGAGAGAAGTGGCTCTCCATCTCTTTCCTGCACACGGTTGATCAGCAAAAGTTATGGCAGCAACAGTTTGTTACCCACAGAAATACTTCCTACATTCTCCGTAATCTACACATTTTTTATGGCGGTACTTACAAATGTGAATTATTTCACAGCAATTACATATTCCTGCAGTTTTTAATCAAGAATTCAGATTCATGGACACATTCAGCAAATTCTGGGTGATAAACCATTCAAGAAGAAGTATGTTGATTAGATGACTACAGTCAAGTAGACTTACCTTTGCTCAGCAACGTCCTCCCGCAGTTTATCTAGCAGTCTGCTTAGCTGTTCCCTCTCGTCACTGTGTTTGGCACCAAGATCCTGCAACGCCTGTCTGTGGACCTCCTCCAGACGCTCCTTCTCATCTTCCATCGTCTGCCCCAGTCTTTTCTCCAGCTCCTCCTTCTCCTCAGCCAGCCTCTCCCTCTCTTCCTGAATCTGACCCTGAAGCATATCCTCATACTCCTCCTCTAGCTGGAGTCTTTCCCTGTCCCACTCCTCCCTGAGCCGTCTCTCTACCACATCACGCTGCGTCTGTCTCTCCTCGGCTAACCGAGTAAGGAGAGCCTCCTCCTGACATTGTTGGAGCAGAGCTTGTTCCAGCTTCCACTGTTCAGTGAGTCTGGCCTCCCTCTCCTCCTGCTCCTTGACCAGTCTTACGATCTCCTCCTCTAACATTGTCTGAAATGACTCTGCGTTCTGCTCATCCAGCCGGGCCTTTTCTCTCTCCCACTCCTCCTTGAGTCTCATCTCCAACTCCTCTCTCTCTGCCTGGAATTGGACACTCACTGCCTCGATCCTTGCTTTCACCTCAACTTCGTGGCTCTGCTCTAACTCCACCTTCTCCCTCTCCCACTTCTCCAGGAGCCTTCTCCGCACCTCCCCCTTCTCATCCTCCTGCTTCCGCCTCTCCTCCTCCAGCCTGGTCTGAAGGAGCTCTTCATTTTGTTCGTCCAGTTTGTTGAGCTCTAAGGCGTGGATCTTCCGCAACTCCTGAAACTCAGCATTCAAGCCCACTTCAGCCTCCACTCGTTGGGCCTCCAAGGCTTTCAGGTTCTCCTCCAGCTCTGAAGACTGGTTCTGAGCCTCCAGGAGCTGGACCTCCAAGGCTTTCAGGTTCTCCTCCAGCTCTGAAGCCTGGTTCTGAGCCTCCAGGAGCTCTTGCCTTAAGCTGCTCACCTAACAAACCGATCACAATGATGTATTCAGTATGCAACTTACAAACAATTTTGCAGATACTTTTATTCAAAAATATTTTTTTATTAAAGAGGGCATATACATGCATTTTGTTGAATATATTTGTACATTAAAAATACTATTTAATTAACAGACAATTACTCTCCGAGCAGTAGAGAAGCCATGCAATTCAGGAGATGCTTTAAGAACACATCGCTTTATGAACACATCGCTTTAGGAACACACGTCCCGCATCGTGCCAGCTAGAATCGAACCCACAACCCCGTTGTGCCCTAGCCAACCCAGGTTCAGAGAGCCACTCACCTCCTCTTCCTGCTGGCGCTCCAATTCGTCCCTCTCTTCAGCCTGTCTCTGCTCCAGGCAAGCCCTCTCCTCCTTGACCTCCTCTAGCTGGGCCTGGAGCTCCAGAGCCCGGTGCTGGATGCTGGACATCTGCTCCTGAAGACTCTGTATCTCCTCCTGGTACTGCAGGGACAATGCTGCCTTCTGCACTTCCAGGTCAACTTGCTGCTCCTCCACCTTCTGGTCGAGCTCACTGATCTAAAACGACATTCTGGTCATGACTTTTTGCTTTTGTATATTTAGGGAAGGTAGCACAAAGTGAAGTATGACCAAGTCATCTTTGAACACCCTAAACCCTGTTCAACGCTCACCTTGCTCTCCAGCCGCGCCGACTCTCTCACGTGATTCTCTTTCAGCTGCTCCAGCATCATTTCGGCCTCCAGGCTGATGTTGAACAGCGGCTGTCCCTCCTCTGAGCCAATGCCTGAAGACAAACCATCCAACGCATCCCATAATGCCAGTGTCGTTACCGTCGGATACTAATGTGCAGAGACACGGGGGCATCTGGTTCTCTATGTAGCGCAGTGCTTACCACAGACTGGGTCTCTATCACGTAATATGTCCTGCCCCTTGTTGGGAGAAAACTATAATAACAATGTTGAATGGGTTCCAAATACCTGGGTGATGTAATGGATTCATAATGACTTTTATTTTGAAGTACTGGGGGACGGCCTGTTCAGGAAGCAATAAGACTAGCAGTGTTAGCGCTTTGAATAAATGAACCGAAGAGAACTGGTGTGTAAAGTAAGATTTAATAACGAGTTTATAGAAATTAGAAACCAATAATCAATATGTTTTTCTTAACACCCCTTCTCCCGAAGTCCCTGTGTGTCTTTTTGGAAGATGTGTTTGATATGGAACGTTTCAGATTCGCTAATCTTGATCACGTAATGGCCAAGGTATTTCAGACGGAAACTAATTCGCGACACCCAGATCAATGCAGTCTCAAAGAAGCCTGTGAATTAGCTGAGGAACTAGTGAGCACAACATGATCTTGTTAGTGCTCCTTGGGCTCCTTCTCACCTTCCTGTTGGCATGTCGGCCAGAAGGGGACCAGCCTCCCTTTAAGCCTGGTCACTCCAGGTCTCTGCCTAGTTGGCTTCTTTAAGGGGAGTATGTTGTTTCATAGTGCCCCATTTGGGGAATAATGTGCCAGCTGGGGCCGTGCCGTGTTTTATTTCTTAGTACCTGGGTCTGACTCCATCCCCGGGCTCTTGTTCTCCAGCTCCTCCGAGAGCGAGGCTTTGAGGCAAAACTGAGAGGTCCGACCCAGACTCTGGTACTCCTTCAACTCTGCTTGGAGATCATCAATACGATCTTGCAGCTCCTGGCCCAAATAAAAGTACAGCCAAACGAAAGAAACGGAAATCAATCAAAACAAAACCATTGATATGTAAAAACAGACCACTTATGGGTTAGGGTTAGGGTTAGTCTGTCTGTCTGCGGTTCCAGTGAGTGCCTGTCTGTCTGTCTGTCTGCGGTTCCAGTGAGTGCCTGTCTGTCTGTCTGCGGTTCCAGTGAGTGTCTGTCTGTCTGCGGTTCCAGTGAGTGCCTGTCTGTCTGTCTGTCTGCGGTTCCAGTGAGTGTCTGTCTGTCTGCGGTTCCAGTGAGTGCCTGTCTGTCTGCGGTACCAGTGAGTGCCTGTCTGTCTGTCTGCGGTTCCAGTGAGTGCCTGTCTGTCTGCGGTACCAGTGAGTGCCTGTCTGTCTGTCTGTCTGCGGTTCCAGTGAGTGCCTGTCTGTCTGTCTGTCTGCCTGTCTGCGGTTCCAGTGAGTGCCTGTCTGTCTGTCTGCGGTTCCAGTGAGTGCCTGTCTGTCTGCGGTTCCAGTGAGTGCCTGTCTGTCTGTCTGTCTGTCTGTCTGCGGTTCCAGTGAGTGCCTGTCCGTCTGTCTGCGGTTCCAGTGAGTGCCTGTCTCTCTGTCTGTCTGCGGTTCCAGTGAGTGCCTGTCTGTCTGTCTGTCTGTCCAGTGAGTGCCTGTCTGTCTGCGTTCCAGTGAGTGCCTGTCTGTCTGTGCCTGTCTGTCTCCAGTGAGTGCCTGTCTGTCTGTCGGTCTGCGGTACCAGTGAGTGCCTGTCTGTCTGTCTGTCTGCGGTTCCAGTGAGTGCCTGTCTGTCTGTCTGTCTGCCTGTCTGCGGTTCCAGTGAGTGCCTGTCTGTCTGTCTGCGGTTCCAGTGAGTGCCTGTCTGTCTGCGGTTCCAGTGAGTGCCTGTCTGTCTGTCTGTCTGTCTGTCTGCGGTTCCAGTGAGTGCCTGTCCGTCTGTCTGCGGTTCCAGTGAGTGCCTGTCTCTCTGTCTGTCTGCGGTTCCAGTGAGTGCCTGTCTGTCTGTCTGTCTGTCTGTCTGTCTGCGGTTCCAGTGAGTGCCTGTCTGTCTGCGGTTCCAGTGAGTGTCTGTCTGTCTGCGGTTCCAGTGAGTGCCTGTCTGTCTGCGGTTCCAGTGAGTGCCTGTCTGTCTGTCTGCGGTTCCAGTGAGTGCCTGTCCGTCTGTCTGCGGTTCCAGTGAGTGCCTGTCTCTCTGTCTGTCTGCGGTTCCAGTGAGTGCCTGTCTGTCTGTCTGTCTGTCTGTCTGTCTGCGGTTCCAGTGAGTGCCTGTCTGTCTGCGGTTCCAGTGAGTGTCTGTCTGTCTGCGGTTCCAGTGAGTGCCTGTCTGTCTGTCTGTCTGCGGTTCCAGTGAGTGTCTGTCTGTCTGCGGTTCCAGTGAGTGCCTGTCTGTCTGTCTGCGGTTCCAGTGAGTGCCTGTCTGTCTGTCTGCGGTTCCAGTGAGTGCCTGTCTGTCTGTCTGCGGTTCCAGTGAGTGCCTGTCTGTCTGTCTGCGGTTCCAGTGAGTGCCTGTCTGTCTGTCTGTCTGCGGTTCCAGTGAGTGTCTGTCTGTCTGCGGTTCCAGTGAGTGCCTGTCTGTCTGCGGTTCCAGTGAGTGCCTGTCTGTCTGCGGTTCCAGTGAGTGTCTGTCTGTCTGCGGTTCCAGTGAGTGCCTGTCTGTCTGTCTGTCTGCGGTTCCAGTGAGTGTCTGTCTGTCTGCGGTTCCAGTGAGTGCCTGTCTGTCTGTCTGCGGTTCCAGTGAGTGCCTGTCTGTCTGTCTGCGGTTCCAGTGAGTGCCTGTATGTCTGTCTGCGGTTCCAGTGAGTGCCTGTCTGTCTGGCTGCGGTTCCAGTGAGTGCCTGTCTGTCTGTCTGTCTGCGGTTCCAGTGAGTGTCTGTCTGTCTGCGGTTCCAGTGAGTGCCTGTCTGTCTGCGGTTCCAGTGAGTGCCTGTCTGTCTGTCTGTCTGCGGTTCCAGTGAGTGCCTGTCTGTCTGTCTGTCTGCGGTTCCAGTGAGTGCCTGTCTGTCTGCCTGTCTGCGGTTCCAGTGAGTGCCTGTCTGTCTGTCTGTCTGCGGTTCCAGTGAGTGCCTGTCTGTCTGTCTGTGGTTCCAGTGAGTGCCTGTCTGTCTGTCTGCGGTTCCAGTGAGTGTCTGTCTGTCTGCGGTTCCAGTGAGTGAGTGAGTGCCTGTCTGCGGTTCCAGTGAGTGCCTGTCTGTCTGTCTGCGGTTCCAGTGAGTGCCTGTCTGTCTGTCTGCGGTTCCAGTGAGTGTCTGTCTGTCTGCGGTTCCAGTGAGTGCCTGTCTGTCTGTCTGTCTGCGGTTCCAGTGAGTGTCTGTCTGTCTGCGGTTCCAGTGAGTGCCTGTCTGTCTGCGGTACCAGTGAGTGCCTGTCTGTCTGTCTGCGGTTCCAGTGAGTGCCTGTCTGTCTGCGGTACCAGTGAGTGCCTGTCTGTTTGTCTGTCTGCGGTTCCAGTGAGTGCCTGTCTGTCTGTCTGTCTGCCTGTCTGCGGTTCCAGTGAGTGCCTGTCTGTCTGTCTGCGGTTCCAGTGAGTGCCTGTCTGTCTGCGGTTCCAGTGAGTGCCTGTCTGTCTGTCTGTCTGTCTGTCTGCGGTTCCAGTGAGTGCCTGTCCGTCTGTCTGCGGTTCCAGTGAGTGCCTGTCTCTCTGTCTGCGGTTCCAGTGAGTGCCTGTCTGTCTGTCTGCGGTTCCAGTGAGTGCCTGTCCGTCTGTCTGCGGTTCCAGTGAGTGAGTGAGTGCCTGTCTGCGGTTCCAGTGAGTGCCTGTCTGTCTGTCTGCGGTTCCAGTGAGTGCCTGTCTGTCTGTCTGCGGTTCCAGTGAGTGTCTGTCTGTCTGCGGTTCCAGTGAGTGCCTGTCTGTCTGTCTGTCTGCGGTTCCAGTGAGTGCCTGTCTGTCTGTCTGCGGTTCCAGTGAGTGCCTGTCTGTCTGTCTGCGGTTCCAGTGAGTGCCTGTCCGTCTGTCTGCGGTTCCAGTGAGTGCCTGTCTCTCTGTCTGTCTGCGGTTCCAGTGAGTGCCTGTCTGTCTGTCTGTCTGTCTGTCTGCGGTTCCAGTGAGTGCCTGTCTGTCTGCGGTTCCAGTGAGTGTCTGTCTGTCTGCGGTTCCAGTGAGTGCCTGTCTGTCTGTCTGTCTGCGGTTCCAGTGAGTGTCTGTCTGTCTGCGGTTCCAGTGAGTGTCTGTCTGCGGTTCCAGTGAGTGTCTGTCTGTCTGCGGTTCCAGTGAGTGCCTGTCTGTCTGTCTGCGGTTCCAGTGAGTGCCTGTCTGTCTGTCTGCGGTTCCAGTGAGTGCCTGTCTGTCTGTCTGCGGTTCCAGTGAGTGCCTGTCTGTCTGTCTGCGGTTCCAGTGAGTGCCTGTCTGTCTGTCTGTCTGCGGTTCCAGTGAGTGCCTGTCTGTCTGTCTGTCTGCGGTTCCAGTGAGTGCCTGTCTGTCTGTCTGTCTGCGGTTCCAGTGAGTGTCTGTCTGTCTGCGGTTCCAGTGAGTGCCTGTCTGTCTGCGGTTCCAGTGAGTGCCTGTCTGTCTGCGGTTCCAGTGAGTGTCTGTCTGTCTGCGGTTCCAGTGAGTGCCTGTCTGTCTGCGGTTCCAGTGAGTGTCTGTCTGTCTGCGGTTCCAGTGAGTGTCTGTCTGCGGTTCCAGTGAGTGTCTGTCTGTCTGCGGTTCCAGTGAGTGCCTGTCTGTCTGTCTGCGGTTCCAGTGAGTGCCTGTCTGTCTGTCTGCGGTTCCAGTGAGTGCCTGTCTGTCTGTCTGTCTGCGGTTCCAGTGAGTGCCTGTCTGTCTGTCTGTCTGCGGTTCCAGTGAGTGCCTGTCTGTCTGTCTGTCTGCGGTTCCAGTGAGTGTCTGTCTGTCTGCGGTTCCAGTGAGTGCCTGTCTGTCTGCGGTTCCAGTGAGTGCCTGTCTGTCTGCGGTTCCAGTGAGTGTCTGTCTGTCTGCGGTTCCAGTGAGTGCCTGTCTGTCTGCGGTTCCAGTGAGTGTCTGTCTGTCTGCGGTTCCAGTGAGTGTCTGTCTGCGGTTCCAGTGAGTGTCTGTCTGTCTGCGGTTCCAGTGAGTGCCTGTCTGTCTGTCTGCGGTTCCAGTGAGTGCCTGTCTGTCTGTCTGCGGTTCCAGTGAGTGCCTGTCTGTCTGTCTGTCTGCGGTTCCAGTGAGTGCCTGTCTGTCTGTCTGTCTGCGGTTCCAGTGAGTGTCTGTCTGTCTGCGGTTCCAGTGAGTGCCTGTCTGTCTGCGGTTCCAGTGAGTGCCTGTCTGTCTGCGGTTCCAGTGAGTGTCTGTCTGTCTGCGGTTCCAGTGAGTGCCTGTCTGTCTGCGGTTCCAGTGAGTGTCTGTCTGTCTGCGGTTCCAGTGAGTGTCTGTCTGCGGTTCCAGTGAGTGTCTGTCTGTCTGCGGTTCCAGTGAGTGCCTGTCTGTCTGTCTGCGGTTCCAGTGAGTGCCTGTCTGTCTGTCTGCGGTTCCAGTGAGTGCCTGTCTGTCTGTCTGCGGTTCCAGTGAGTGCCTGTCTGTCTGTCTGTCTGCGGTTCCAGTGAGTGCCTGTCTGTCTGTCTGTCTGCGGTTCCAGTGAGTGTCTGTCTGTCTGCGGTTCCAGTGAGTGCCTGTCTGTCTGCGGTTCCAGTGAGTGCCTGTCTGTCTGCGGTTCCAGTGAGTGTCTGTCTGTCTGCGGTTCCAGTGAGTGCCTGTCTGTCTGCGGTTCCAGTGAGTGTCTGTCTGTCTGCGGTTCCAGTGAGTGTCTGTCTGCGGTTCCAGTGAGTGTCTGTCTGTCTGCGGTTCCAGTGAGTGCCTGTCTGTCTGTCTGCGGTTCCAGTGAGTGCCTGTCTGTCTGTCTGCGGTTCCAGTGAGTGCCTGTCTGTCTGTCTGTCTGCGGTTCCAGTGAGTGCCTGTCTGTCTGTCTGTCTGCGGTTCCAGTGAGTGTCTGTCTGTCTGCGGTTCCAGTGAGTGCCTGTCTGTCTGCGGTTCCAGTGAGTGCCTGTCTGTCTGCGGTTCCAGTGAGTGTCTGTCTGTCTGCGGTTCCAGTGAGTGCCTGTCTGTCTGCGGTTCCAGTGAGTGTCTGTCTGTCTGCGGTTCCAGTGAGTGTCTGTCTGCGGTTCCAGTGAGTGTCTGTCTGTCTGCGGTTCCAGTGAGTGCCTGTCTGTCTGTCTGCGGTTCCAGTGAGTGCCTGTCTGTCTGTCTGCGGTTCCAGTGAGTGCCTGTCTGTCTGTCTGTCTGCGGTTCCAGTGAGTGCCTGTCTGTCTGTCTGTCTGCGGTTCCAGTGAGTGTCTGTCTGTCTGCGGTTCCAGTGAGTGCCTGTCTGTCTGCGGTTCCAGTGAGTGCCTGTCTGTCTGCGGTTCCAGTGAGTGTCTGTCTGTCTGCGGTTCCAGTGAGTGCCTGTCTGTCTGCGGTTCCAGTGAGTGTCTGTCTGTCTGCGGTTCCAGTGAGTGTCTGTCTGCGGTTCCAGTGAGTGTCTGTCTGTCTGCGGTTCCAGTGAGTGCCTGTATGTCTGTCTGCGGTTCCAGTGAGTGCCTGTCTGTCTGGCTGCGGTTCCAGTGAGTGCCTGTCTGTCTGTCTGCGGTTCCAGTGAGTGTCTGTCTGTCTGCGGTTCCAGTGAGTGCCTGTCTGTCTGCGGTTCCAGTGAGTGCCTGTCTGTCTGTCTGTCTGCGGTTCCAGTGAGTGCCTGTCTGTCTGTCTGCGGTTCCAGTGAGTGTCTGCCTGTCTGCGGTTCCAGTGAGTGCCTGTCTGTCTGTCTGTCTGCGGTTCCAGTGAGTGCCTGTCTGTCTGCGGTTCCAGTGAGTGAGTGAGTGCCTGTCTGCGGTTCCAGTGAGTGCCTGTCTGTCTGTCTGCGGTTCCAGTGAGTGCCTGTCTGTCTGTCTGCGGTTCCAGTGAGTGTCTGTCTGTCTGCGGTTCCAGTGAGTGCCTGTCTGTCTGTCTGCGGTTCCAGTGAGTGCCTGTCTGTCTGCCTGTCTGCGGTTCCAGTGAGTGCCTGTCTGTCTGTCTGTCTGCGGTTCCAGTGAGTGCCTGTCTGTCTGCGGTTCCAGTGAGTGAGTGAGTGCCTGTCTGCGGTTCCAGTGAGTGCCTGTCTGTCTGTCTGCGGTTCCAGTGAGTGCCTGTCTGTCTGTCTGCGGTTCCAGTGAGTGTCTGTCTGTCTGCGGTTCCAGTGAGTGCCTGTCTGTCTGTCTGTCTGCGGTTCCAGTGAGTGTCTGTCTGTCTGCGGTTCCAGTGAGTGCCTGTCTGTCTGTCTGCGGTTCCAGTGAGTGCCTGTCTGTCTGTCTGCGGTTCCAGTGAGTGCCTGTCTGTCTGTCTGCGGTTCCAGTGAGTGCCTGTCTGTCTGTCTGCGGTTCCAGTGAGTGCCTGTATGTCTGTCTGCGGTTCCAGTGAGTGCCTGTCTGTCTGTCTGCGGTTCCAGTGAGTGCCTGTCTGTCTGTCTGTCTGCGGTTCCAGTGAGTGTCTGTCTGTCTGCGGTTCCAGTGAGTGCCTGTCTGTCTGTCTGTCTGCGGTTCCAGTGAGTGCCTGTCTGTCTGCGGTTCCAGTGAGTGAGTGAGTGTCTGTCTGCGGTTCCAGTGAGTGTCTGTCTGTCTGCGGTTCCAGTGAGTGCCTGTCTGTCTGTCTGTCTGCGGTTCCAGTGAGTGTCTGTCTGTCTGCGGTTCTAGTGAGTGCCTGTCTGTCTGTCTGCGGTTCCAGTGAGTGCCTGTCTGTCTGTCTGCGGTTCCAGTGAGTGCCTGTCTGTCTGTCTGCGGTTCCAGTGAGTGCCTGTCTGTCTGTCTGCGGTTCCAGTGAGTGCCTGTCTGTCTGCGGTTCCAGTGAGTGCCTGTCTGTCTGCGGTTCCAGTGAGTGTCTGTCTGTCTGCGGTTCCAGTGAGTGCCTGTCTGTCTGTCTGCGGTTCCAGTGAGTGTCTGTCTGTCCGCGGTTCCAGTGAGTGCCTGTCTGTCTGTCTGCGGTTCCAGTGAGTGTCTGTCTGTCTGCGGTTCCAGTGAGTGCCTGTCTGTCTGTCTGCGGTTCCAGTGAGTGCCTGTCTGTCTGTCTGCGGTTCCAGTGAGTGCCTGTCTGTCTGTCTGCGGTTCCAGTGAGTGCCTGTCTGTCTGGCTGCGGTTCCAGTGAGTGCCTGTCTGTCTGTCTGTCTGCGGTTCCAGTGAGTGTCTGTCTGTCTGCGGTTCCAGTGAGTGCCTGTCTGTCTGCGGTTCCAGTGAGTGCCTGTCTGTCTGTCTGTCTGCGGTTCCAGTGAGTGCCTGTCTGTCTGTCTGCGGTTCCAGTGAGTGCCTGTCTGCATGTCTGCGGTTCCAGTGAGTGCCTGTCTGTCTGTCTGTCTGCGGTTCCAGTGAGTGCCTGTCTGTCTGTCTGCGGTTCCAGTGAGTGCCTGTCTGTCTGTCTGCGGTTCCAGTGAGTGCCTGTCTGTCTGCGGTTCCAGTGAGTGAGTGAGTGCCTGTCTGCGGTTCCAGTGAGTGCCTGTCTGTCTGTCTGCGGTTCCAGTGAGTGCCTGTCTGTCTGCGGTTCCAGTGAGTGCCTGTCTGTCTGTCTGCGGTTCCAGTGAGTGCCTGTCTGTCTGCGGTTCCAGTGAGTGCCTGTCTGTCTGTCTGCGGTTCCAGTGAGTGCCTGTCTGTCTGCGGTTCCAGTGAGTGCCTGTCTGTCTGCGGTTCCAGTGAGTGCCTGTCTGTCTGTCTGCGGTTCCAGTGAGTGTCTGTCTGCGGTTCCAGTGAGTGCCTGTCTGTCTGTCTGCGGTTCCAGTGAGTGTCTGTCTGTCTGTCTGCGGTTCCAGTGAGTGCCTGTCTGTCTGCGGTTCCAGTGAGTGCCTGTCTGTCTGCCTGTCTGCGGTTCCAGTGAGTGCCTGTCTGTCTGTCTGTCTGCGGTTCCAGTGAGTGCCTGTCTGTCTGCGGTTCCAGTGAGTGAGTGAGTGCCTGTCTGCGGTTCCAGTGAGTGCCTGTCTGTCTGTCTGCGGTTCCAGTGAGTGTCTGTCTGTCTGCGGTTCCAGTGAGTGCCTGTCTGTCTGCGGTTCCAGTGAGTGCCTGTCTGTCTGTCTGCGGTTCCAGTGAGTGCCTGTGTCTGTCTGTCTGCGGTTCCAGTGAGTGTCTGTCTGTCTGCGGTTCCAGTGAGTGCCTGTCTGTCTGCGGTTCCAGTGAGTGCCTGTCTGTCTGCGGTTCCAGTGAGTGTCTGTCTGTCTGCGGTTCCAGTGAGTGCCTGTCTGTCTGTCTGCGGTTCCAGTGAGTGCCTGTCTGTCTGCGGTTCCAGTGAGTGTCTGTCTGTCTGCGGTTCCAGTGAGTGCCTGTCTGTCTGTCTGTCTGCGGTTCCAGTGAGTGTCTGTCTGCGGTTCCAGTGAGTGCCTGTCTGTCTGTCTGCGGTTCCAGTGAGTGCCTGTCTGTCTGTCTGTCTGCGGTTCCAGTGAGTGCCTGTCTGTCTGTCTGTCTGCGGTTCCAGTGAGTGTCTGTCTGTCTGCGGTTCCAGTGAGTGCCTGTCTGTCTGCGGTTCCAGTGAGTGCCTGTCTGTCTGTCTGCGGTTCCAGTGAGTGCCTGTCTGTCTGCCTGTCTGCGGTTCCAGTGAGTGCCTGTCTGTCTGTCTGTCTGTCTGCGGTTCCAGTGAGTGCCTGTCTGTCTGTCTGTCTGTCTGCGGTTCCAGTGAGTGCCTGTCTGTCTGTCTGCGGTTCCAGTGAGTGCCTGTCTGTCTGTCTGCGGTTCCAGTGAGTGCCTGTCTGTCTGTCTGCGGTTCCAGTGAGTGCCTGTCTGTCTGTCTGCGGTTCCAGTGAGTGCCTGTCTGTCTGTCTGCGGTTCCAGTGAGTGCCTGTCTGTCTGTCTGCGGTTCCAGTGAGTGCCTGTCTGTCTGTCTGCGGTTCCAGTGAGTGCCTGTCTGTCTGCCTGTCTGCGGTTCCAGTGAGTGCCTGTCTGTCTGTCTGTCTGCGGTTCCAGTGAGTGCCTGTCTGTCTGCGGTTCCAGTGAGTGAGTGAGTGCCTGTCTGCGGTTCCAGTGAGTGCCTGTCTGTCTGTCTGCGGTTCCAGTGAGTGCCTGTCTGTCTGCGGTTCCAGTGAGTGCCTGTCTGTCTGTCTGTCTGCGGTTCCAGTGAGTGCCTGTCTGTCTGCGGTTCCAGTGAGTGCCTGTCTGTCTGTCTGTCTGCGGTTCCAGTGAGTGCCTGTCTGTCTGCGGTTCCAGTGAGTGCCTGTCTGTCTGTCTGCGGTTCCAGTGAGTGCCTGTCTGTCTGCGGTTCCAGTGAGTGCCTGTCTGTCTGTCTGCGGTTCCAGTGAGTGCCTGTGTCTGTCTGTCTGCGGTTCCAGTGAGTGCCTGTCTGTCTGCGGTTCCAGTGAGTGCCTGTCTGTCTGTCTGCGGTTCCAGTGAGTGTCTGTCTGTCTGTCTGCGGTTCCAGTGAGTGCCTGTCTGTCTGTCTGTCTGCGGTTCCAGTGATCTGTCTGCGGTTCCAGTGAGTGCCTGTCTGTCTGTCTGTCTGCGGTTCCAGTGAGTGTCTGTCTGTCTGCGGTTCCAGTGAGTGTCTGTCTGTCTGTCTGCGGTTCCAGTGAGTGCCTGTCTGTCTGTCTGCGGTTCCAGTGAGTGCCTGTCTGTCTGTCTGTCTGTCTGCGGTTCCAGTGAGTGCCTGTCTGTCTGTCTGCGGTTCCAGTGAGTGCCTGTCTGTCTGTCTGCGGTTCCAGTGAGTGCCTGTCTGTCTGCGGTTCCAGTGAGTGCCTGTCTGTCTGCGGTTCCAGTGAGTGCCTGTCTGTCTGCGGTTCCAGTGAGTGCCTGTCTGTCTGCGGTTCCAGTGAGTGCCTGTCTGTCTGTCTGCGGTTCCAGTGAGTGCCTGTCTGTCTGTCTGTCTGCGGTTCCAGTGAGTGCCTGTCTGTCTGTCTGTCTGCGGTTCCAGTGAGTGCCTGTCTGTCTGTCTGTCTGCGGTTCCAGTGAGTGCCTGTCTGTCTGTCTGTCTGCGGTTCCAGTGAGTGCCTGTCTGTCTGTCTGTCTGCGGTTCCAGTGAGTGCCTGTCTGTCTGTCTGTCTGCGGTTCCAGTGAGTGCCTGTCTGTCTGTCTGTCTGCGGTTCCAGTGAGTGCCTGTCTGTCTGTCTGTCTGCGGTTCCAGTGAGTGCCTGTCTGTCTGTCTGTCTGCGGTTCCAGTGAGTGCCTGTCTGTCTGTCTGTGGTTCCAGTGAGTGCCTGTCAGTCTTACCCGGCACTGCTCATCATAGCTGCTGCGTAATAATCTGATCCGCTCCTCTTGTAGGAAGAACTCCACACTCCCCGGGTCCAAGTCCCCAAACTGAGGAGAAACACCAGGTTATAATTAAAAGCAGATACACTGAGGAGAAACACCAGGTTATAATTAAAAGCAGATAAACTGAGGAAAAACACCCGGGAGTATCTAAAAGTACATACACATCCTAAATATACATAAAAAACAGTATCCAAAGAACTAATACCATAAGTACACACACTGAAGCTGCAATGTCAAAATGCCTCAAAGAGAGATAGATGAAGAGCCTGGAGTCTGTGTGTTGTTTAGCTTTATTTTTCTTTAAAGTAAGATAAATGGATTTTAGTTTAGTCAAGAGACAATGAAAATCTTCATCAAACAGCACTTGTAGCGTTACACATTAAGCATTCAACTCTTCTGTTTTGGCAGGAAGACCAATCACTAAGATAATATAGGCGTCAGGCCTTCTACCTTTTCCTTTAGGATATTGTCCAGGTTCCTCTGCAGTTTGATGACCTGGTTTTCAGCCTCCACCAGTTTCTCAGTGCTTTCCAGAAGCTCCATCTCCAGACGCCTGCTCTCCTGAGGATAATAGTTAAAGACCAATCACATATAGGCTCTTGGTTTGTGACAAACGACAAGACAAAAAGCACAAAGTCATTGATGCTAGCCATGGATGGTCATCGAAACACTGCATGAGGTGAGTTATTCATGGGAAGTCAGACAACAACTGGTTGGAAGGCCTACAATTGCCGCCGGGTGCCACAGCCTTTTTGGTTTAGGTAAACCTTTCCAAAACCAGTACAAACTTTTCAAATCGGAAAGTCTTGAGAACAACAAGCTTTAGAACAGGAAAAGAGCGAGAGAGAGGGGGGGGGTGGTCTACACCAGTTACCTTGACAGCGAGAGAGATGTGGGTGGTCTACACCAGTTACCTTGACAGCGAGAGAAAGATGGGGGTGGTCTACACCAGTTACCTTGACAGTGAGAGAGAGAGCGGGGTGGTCTACACCAGTTACCTTGACAGCGAGAGGGGGGGGGTGGTCTACACCAGTTACCTTGACAGTGAGAGGGGGGGGTGGTCGACACCAGTTACCTTGACAGAGAGAGGGGGGGTCTACACCAGTTACCTTGACAGCGAGAGAGATGTGGGTGGTCTACACCAGTTACCTTGACAGCGAGAGAAAGATGGGGGTGGTCTACACCAGTTACCTTGACAGTGAGAGAGAGAGCGGGGTGGTTTACACCAGTTACCTTGACAGCGAGAGGGGGGGGGTGGTCTACACCAGTTACCTTGACAGTGAGAGAGGGGGGGTGGTCGACACCAGTTACCTTGACAGAGAGAGGGGGGTCTACACCAGTTACCTTGACAGTGATAGAGAGGTGTTCTCTGAGGAACATCTCATCGTCTCTGATCTTCCCAATCTCAGCCTCCAGTTCCTCTCTCTGCAGGCCGGTCTGCTGCTGCATCTGGTCCATCTCTCTGATGAGCTCCGACCTGACAGACACCAACTTCTCCCTGTGCTCCTCCTCCAGCTTCCTACATCAACGGAAGAGGGAGGAGTCAACTCATTACCGTTTGACTCCATAAAACTCCTTTACATTTAACATGTTGTAGTTATTTTTTACCGGAGGTTCTGCTCATTTATCCGTTCGATGGCTGTGTGATGCTCATCCACCTCAGAAGCCATCTGGGTCTTTAGCCGCTCTGCTTTCTCCAGGTCCGAACGCATTTTCTCTTTCTCCTGCCGCTCACGATCAACCCGCTCACTGAATCAAATGACGAATCAAATGACGAATCAAATGACAAACCCACGGAGGGTTAAACGGGATTGTTCGTATTATAGTAGTAGACTTGATTATCGTAAAGAATGTACATTTTGTAAATTTTCTTACACCCTCGGCAGATTTGCCAAAGTTAATAATGCTGTTTTACATTTCAAATAGTGGGGTATTTTTCTACCCCAGCATGCATTTCATAGGGCCATCTCATTATACTCACAGCAGGTATCTGATTTCGGCCTTGAAGCTGATCAGGGCTGCCTGGTGGATCCCATTCTTCGTCGTGAGAAGCTCATTCTCCAGAGCCGACGTCAGGTCACTGAGGTTGACTTTACCCTCTAGGTCAAAATCCAATGCCTGTGGGACAGACACACAGACAAACACACACACACACACAGACACAGTTAATATGCCAAAGTCTTCAGGGAATGTAAAACATCAGCTGAGATGTGAAACACTCTTGGCTACAGATGAAACCTAGTTTAGCAACTTGCCATCTACTTTTATCTGGGAACTGATTATTGTCCATCCCACCCCCACCCCCACCCCCAACCCACAGCACCACCCCCAACCCCCACCCCCACCCCCCAGCACCACCCCCAACCCCCAGCACCACCCCCAACCCACAGCACCACCCCCAACCCCCACCCCCACCCACAGCACCACCCCCAACCCCCACCCCCACCCACAACCCCCAGCACCACCCACAACCCCCAGCACCACCCACCACCCCCAACCCCCAGCACCACCCACAACCCCCAGCACCACCCACAACCCCCAGCACCACCCACAACCCCCAGCACCACCCACAACCCCCACCCCCACCTTCAACCCCCACCCCAACCCCCAGCACCACCCCGACCCACAGCACCACCCCCCCGACCCCCAGCACCACCCACAACCCCCAGCACCACCCACAACCCCCAGCACCACCTTCAACCCCCACCCCGACCCCCAGCACCACCCCCAACCCACAGCACCACCCACAACCCCCAGCACCACCCACAACCACCAGCACCACCCACAACCACCAGCACCACCTTCAACCCCCACCCCGACCCCCAGCACCACCCCCGACCCCCAGCACCACCCCCGACCAGCCGGGGTCACCTGCAGAATTTCAGGGCTGTCCTCAATGCCCTCCTCCAGCCAGGCATCCAGGATGTATTCAGCGGGAGTGAACCCCGTCCCATCATCCAGCGTGGAGAACAGACTCATCCCAATGGTGCTGGTAAATGTGCTGGTTCTGCGACCCGTCTCATCAAACGGCTACAGGGAAACACAGGCAACACGTTGTAAAACACCCGGGGATATGACACAGACATTACGCAGTCTGACTGCACGGCCATTGGATCATCTGCTAATTAATTGATTTGGGAATGATTCATTTTGTTGAATGTAATATTGCGAGGCGGTTCGCGGCATGTTCTTCTAAGGCTTAAAGGCCTCATTGTGCTTCTGCGTCAACTCCACGCCTTTGAGGTAGTTACATTTTTTTGGAGGTGCACGTCGAGCTACGGCGTAGGGGTCGGAGAGGGGTTCGCGTCAACGCAGAGGGGTCTGCGAGGGTACGCCGTCGATTCGACGCAGAAGCATAAAACAGGCTTAAGGCTCTCATGAAGTGTTTGTACAAAAAAGTTTTATCAAAACGTCAAACCTTGGTTAATAACCCGAACCCTGTCACACAGATTCATTTGACTCATTTGACTCATTTGACTCATTTGACTCATTTGACTCATTTGACTCATTTGACTCATTTGACTCATTTGACTCATTTGACTCATTTGACTCATTTGACTCATTTGACCACCTGCCGTATAAGATCCCAGACCTGCCGTGGCTGTGGCCTTGCCGTACCTGCGAGTGTAGTCTTTTGAGCTGGCGGTACGGAGTTGAGGCGGAGGGTGTGGGGGGCTTAGCGTGGTTCTGATACCAGGAGGCGAACGTCTGAACGCTCATCACCCCATCTCCCAGCAGAACCTGGAGGACATCCTCCGTCACCTAGACAACAGCAAGTGTCAGAGAACATGCACGTTTCTCAGACGCCATTTAGACCAAAACGGACACTTAAGAGTGCGCTATTCTTGACCGGACTTCCATGTGGGGTGACATTTGGGACACGCATTATCCATGGCGCACTACAAATGTGAGGCGGTTCGCGGCATGTTCTTCTAAGGCTTAAAGGCCTCATTGTGCTTCTGCGTCAACTCCACGCCTTTGAGGTAGTTACATTTTTTTGGAGGTGCACGTCGAGCTACGGCGTAGGGGTCGGAGAGGGGTTCGCGTCAACGCAGAGGGGTCTGCGAGGGTACGCCGTCGATTCGACGCAGAAGCATAAAACAGGCTTAAGGCTCTCATGAAGTGTTTGTACAAAAAAGTTTTATCAAAACGTCAAACCTTGGTTAATAACCCGAACCCTGTCACACAGATTCATTTGACTCATTTGACTCATTTGACTCATTTGACTCATTTGACTCATTTGACTCATTTGACTCATTTGACTCATTTGACTCATTTGACTCATTTGACTCATTTGACTCATTTGACTCATTTGACTCATTTGACTCATTTGACCACCTGCCGTATAAGATCCCAGACCTGCCGTGGCTGTGGCCTTGCCGTACCTGCGAGTGTAGTCTTTTGAGCTGGCGGTACGGAGTTGAGGCGGAGGGTGTGGGGGGCTTAGCGTGGTTCTGATACCAGGAGGCGAACGTCTGAACGCTCATCACCCCATCTCCCAGCAGAACCTGGAGGACATCCTCCGTCACCTAGACAACAGCAAGTGTCAGAGAACATGCACGTTTCTCAGACGCCATTTAGACCAAAACGGACACTTAAGAGTGCGCTATTCTTGACCGGACTTCCATGTGGGGTGACATTTGGGACACGCATTATCCATGGCGCACTACAAATGTTAGGGAGCCATTTTGTCCTGGTTCCTTCCTCACCTCCAGACTCAGATGGTCACAGAGGGCCAGGAGTTCACTGTGACTGGCACATCCATACCAGGGCATGGAGAGATCTTCACAGGCCTGCCGGACCCGATCCTCCAGGCCGGACATTGGGGGGGCGACCGAGCCCCGTGGGGTGGATGGGTCATCAGGGTTCCACAGGTGGAGCTGGCCTAAACACACACACCGAAGTAGATTGCCATTGAAACAATCCAACATTTACTAATATTCATCCTCTAGAACCTAAAAACAACACCTTAACTAAACCTAGCCGAAATGCTTAACCCTGAAACATCGCGATGAAGGCCCAACCACAATTGTCACCCTAAACCCAATTTAAACTTTTTCCCGAAAAGAATCACCATAACACTGTTTGATATACAAGTTTAGTCAGAAAACACACACACATACTTAAAACTACAAGTTATTTTCTGAATTAAAAACCTGACTATTCCAGAGCTCCTTCTGTATCGCACCGCTTTTATTGTGAATCAGCGGTTCTGTTGCTTCCGCAGGATACAACAAATGTAAACAGTGAAATGCATTTTTCTCAACGCAGTAACTTTACAATCACTGCAGTAACTTCACAGTACAAACACACGCACACACACACACCTTCAGCTTCATACTCTTCTGTACTGCTTTCATTAGTGTTCCAGCGCTGCAGATTGAGGAAAAAACAAAAAACACGGTTAGCTTTAGTAAGTGAAACATCCATTTGAAACACAAACAGTGAAACCCACTATTATCACTGTGCAAGTCGGCTGTCTTCAGAACAACCATTTCTCCGTATCAGCCGAGGTTGAGTGAAGACGAGGATTGGGACAGCAGGCAGAAGGGGGTTGGGGGTGTCTGTGCGTAGCCGAAAACCACAACAGAGCTATTGTGACGACGCTGCCCTCTCAGGGTCAAAGGTCAGGCAGAGATAGTGATTCATAACAGAGATTAGTCGGGGAATCAGTTTTGGCAAAGCAGATGCAAATCCTCCACCTATTCCAGGGTTCCCTCTGCAACCTAAAACGAGAAAGACTGATTGTCCGTAATAATATGGTAGCTGGCAGTATGATGCCCCAGTTCTAGACACTGGTTACTAGAGCGGTGAGAACTAATATCTGCAGTCCCAGTATACGGGCCAACCTATCATCTATAGTAATATCTGCAGTATACAGGCCAACCTATCATCTATAGTAATATCTGCAGTATACAGGCCAACCTATCATCTATAGTAATATCTGCAGTATACAGGCCAACCTATCATCTATAGTAATATCTGCAGTATACGGGCCAACCTATCATCTATAGTAATATCTGCAGTATACAGGCCAACCTATCATCTATAGTAATATCTGCAGTATACAGGCCAACCTATCATCTATAGTAATATCTGCAGTATACAGGCCAACCTATCATCTATAGTAATATCTGCAGTATACAGGCCAACCCATCATCTATAGTAATATCTGCAGTATACAGGCCAACCCATCATCTATAGTAATATCTGCAGTATACAGGCCAACCCATCATCTATAGTAATATCTGCAGTATACAGGCCAACCTATCATCTATAGTAATATCTGCAGTATACAGGCCAACCTATCATCTATAGTAATATCTGCAGTATACAGGCCAACCTATCATCTATAGTAATATCTGCAGTATACAGGCCAACCCATCATCTATAGTAATATCTGCAGTATACAGGCCAACCTATCATCTATAGTAATATCTGCAGTATACAGGCCAACCCATCATCTATAGTAATATCTGCAGTATACAGGCCAACCCATCATCTATAGTAATATCTGCAGTATACAGGCCAACCCATCATCTATAGTAATATCTGCAGTATACAGGCCAACCTATCATCTATAGTAATATCTGCAGTATACAGGCCAACCTATCATCTATAGTAATATCTGCAGTATACAGGCCAACCTATCATCTATAGTAATATCTGCAGTATACAGGCCAACCTATCATCTATAGTAATATCTGCAGTATACAGGCCAACCTATCATCTATAGTAATATCTGCAGTATACAGGCCAACCTATCATCTATAGTAATATCTGCAGTATACAGGCCAACCTATCATCTATAGTAATATCTGCAGTATACAGGCCAACCTATCATCTATAGTAATATCTGCAGTATACAGGCCAACCTATCATCTATTGACTCTGTTAAGGAATGGAAAACAGATGGGTCTCTATGGCTCTTTATCCCCCCAGGGTGTAAAGGCATCTGTGATGGAGAGCAGGACCAGGACCCATTGTTCCCCTGTCACCCCCCCCCCCCGCCCCTAAAAAGGCTCTCCCAAATCAGGAAGCTGCTCCCTGACCAGTCCCCATCTGCTGGGCTACCAGTCTGCATGGGTGTCATTTGACACCCCCTAACTTCAGAGCCAATGTCAGCCTATTCAGGGTGCATATTGAATCTTAAATCGGGTGCCATTTTATAACACCGGCCATCTACACGACGCACGCCATCACGTCTCCTCCACGTTGACCCGGTTTCCACCTCTCAACTAATACTGAACTAAGTGCTGTACAATGTTGTGCAACCCATCCAAACATACAACGATAAATACAAACAGGAAACAAGCAAGACAGTTAAGCACAAAACTAAACTGACACGTACACCAAAGAATAGAAATAAATTTTAAGACGAGACTTAAATGTCTTGGTGGTGGGTGATACCAGATAATGATGGGCAGTTTATTCTACAGTCGAGGGGTCACAACCGAAAAGGCGCCGATCACCGTCCTAAGACTGTAGAATGGCTAAAAGGAACTGGTTTGGTGATCTTATTGGCCTGGAGGAGTGATACAACGCGAGGAGATGAAGAAATACAATGTAGCTACTGCATGAAATGCCTTAAAACAAGTAACAGCACCTTAACATCGATACTATATTTGATACATATTTTGTAGCCAGTGAAGAGTGGCCAATATTGGGGAGATATTATCCTTTTTTGTCTCTCTGTGTCACTCACCCAGACCTTCTTTCCTCATCAGGGGAAAAGCCTGCTTCAATAAGTAGAGGGGATAAAACACTCTGGTTGCCTTGGCCACCACAACAGTAACAGCAAAGCAAGCATAAACAGACACAGGCACACAAACATGCGCACGTGCGCATAAACATACACACACCTGACACATTTTATTTTAAGATTCTGGCTGCATACCAGTAAGCTGGTTATCTAGGAAAAACAGTCCACCCCAGGCCAGCCTTTATCCCTCCACCAGACAGGGAAACAGACAAGGCCAGGCTACAGACAAGGCCAGGCAACAGACAAGGCAACAGACAACAGACAAGGCAACAGACAACAGACAAGGCCAGGCAGTTCTTAGTCCAACTCAAGGTATTTGAGATGCAGCATAAACGTTCGGGGATTTATGCAGATTTATACGTTATAGAACACGGTTTCACATTTCATTGTGAAGACACCCTGTTTAGTACCTCACGTTTCCTGGGTACAGTGGAGTCTTCCTGATCCTCTGGGTCCTGCCCTGGGGCCTCGGAGACACCCACCGCTGAGGCATCTGTCATGGTCTCTATGAACTCTGGGGTGGAGCGTCGTCCATAGCGCTTACTGCCCCGCACAAATTTAGCCTGAACCTCCAGCGAGTCTGTGGACAAGAGAACGTTGCTGATTAGTACCGCGGCTCGTCTGAAGGCCACATTTTTTCCTCTCAGAAGAAAGACCTTGTGTGAGGAAAGTGTTTGTTACTGTCTACTGTCAGTTTCTGACTATGCCCTACCAGAGATCACTGACACGGTCTAAACACACACATACAGTTCATGTTACATCGCAGCCCAGACAGGCAGATCGATAGATTTTCTATCAGGCAAAAAAAACAACCTTTCAACTGAACAGTTCTAAACTAGTCTTTAAATAAAGCAGAAACAAGTAGTTGTGTTTGATAACTTTCAGTTGAGGCACTATTATGCAACAGGCAACAGAACCTGACAGGTTAATAAGAACATGAATGAATATGTGAATTTTTTAAAGACAGGGCCACACGATTGTCTGTTGTTCAAATGTATCTCATGCTAGCAAGTTACAACTCCGAAATATTCTGTATCCCATGATTCCTTACCTGGAGGGGGCGAAGCATTTATACTCTCCTGACTGGCTGGAGGTGATGATGATGAGGCCAAAGTGGTTGATAAAACCGAAATCAGGGCATTTTTGAACTGGTCAAACTCAACCTGAAACACAAAGGGGACACACTTATGGGCTGAGTGACTTGACGGGGGGGCACACTTATGGGCTGAGTGACTTGACGGGGGGGGCACACTTACGGGCTGAGTGACTTGACAGAGGGGGGGCACTTTAGAAGCAGCAGCTGTTGGACCTGTGCCAGTTGGACACTTCATTTTCTTTCTAGTCATTTGCCAGGCGAATGTCTGTTGAGCAAGGTGGGGTTTTCTTTTTGGATTTAATGGGATGGGGTTAATGTAGTCCTTTATTATTAAGGGGGGTGGCATTGGACTAAGGCTTTTGCAAGGATTTGCATTCAGCCAGATGAGAGATTTTGGATGTGACACAGTAAATTACAGCCTACTATTAGTAAAGTTAGAAGACTTGTATGGTCCAGATTCTACTACTCTGATTCTACAAATACACATGGACACACAAAAGCAAAGGTATCGATTTGTTACCCAGAAACCCTTCCTATTTCAGCAAAAAGGCAACAACAAAGATGCCGATTTCCTCATGAAATATCCTCTCAAACAGACCCACTTCAACCGTGAATATAGATTCGCTGTCATGGCAACAGACACTTGGGATGCGGTTGTCTAGCCGATCCAGGACAGAGGTCAATGGCGTGCTGTGGTACCTTAAGTTGTTCTCAAAGCTCAACAATATATTACATCGTTTAGTCAGTCAGACAGATCACAGTCTAATATTTAAACGTTTAGATTTAGAAGGTCATTAACACTAGAAGCGCCAGAGCTGTTTTCACTCCTTAAATCGCCAGAGCCCCGCGCCCGCTGGCGTCATTAGCATACGAATCATCCCAATTAGCACCTAGATTCTCATCCGCAGCTTCACCATCCATTCACCGAATAACCTGCCATCCATCTACAGCATCAGATCATCTACTGTGTTATCATCCTGAATGAAATGAATTAGGATGAATTATGAAGTAAAACATGATACTAAAATAGTATGTATTTATTGTCTTATGTAGGCCTAACCATAGAATACTAATATAAAACCATGATTTTAAAATGCACAAGCTATGACATTTTAATTTCTAAAAATCGAATAAATGAAAATCCTTCAATCTGTATGTCCTATTTTGATGTAGTAAATGCTGAAACATTTTAGATCACAAGCGATGTGCAATCAAATGATTTGCGCATGATTGGCCGTATATATTGCAACACAGACTCTTGAAATAAAAACATTCGGCTACAGTGTATAATTCGATCGTTTTTATTTGTAAAATGTATTAGCCTATAGTAATTACAGTCCAGTAACTAAGGCACTGTAGACAATAAAACACGTATTTTACAACACAGTTTGTATATTGGTCACGGTCGGGCTGTATATGAATGGGCTAGATGAATGGGCTGTATGGATGAATGGGCTGTATAGATGAATGGGCTGTATAGATGAATGGGCTCTATACATACATGTGATTGGATTAATTCGTTCTGTTTATTTAGTGAAACATATTTTTTCCTTTATAAACTTACCTCTTTTTTCTAGTTCATTCAAATTCAACCAAGTCTTTGCAGTCTTTTGTCTGCCTGAGCAGGACACGCAAACTAACCGGTTGCACCGCACACAGTGTTCATTAGTGTTGTTGCGAGTGCACATGAGACAGCAGCAAACTAATCCGTTATATACATCCAGTTTCATATAGATCAGACCAAACGAGTCCCGTTTCATATAGATCAGACCAAACGAGTCCCGTTTCATATAGATCAGACCAAACGAGTCCCGTTTCATATAGATCAGACCAAACGAGTCCCGTTTCATATAGATCGGACCAAACGAGTCCCGTTTCATATAGATCAGACCAAACGAGTCCCGTTTCATATAGATCAGACCAAACGAGTCCCGTTTCATATAGATCAGACCAAACGAGTCCCGTTTCATATAGATCAGACCAAACGAGTCCCGTTTCATATAGATCGGACCAAACGAGTCCCGTTTCATATAGATCAGACCAAACGAGTCCCGTTTCATATAGATCAGACCAAACGAGTCCCGTTTCATATAGATCAGACCAAACGAGTCCCGTTTCATATAGATCAGACCAAACGAGTCCCGTTTCATATAGATCAGACCAAACGAGTCCCGTTTCATATAGATCAGACCAAACGAGTCCCGTTTCATATAGATCAGACCAAACGAGTCCCGTTTCATATAGATCGGACCAAACGAGTTCAGTTTCATGCTCTTTCTGCCGTATGCGTCCCGGACTTATGTATGTCCCACGTCCTTCTCTGTGTGCATGAAACTCTGTGAGTAACTTTATTTATCGCTCATTTGTAGTAAGCCTAATAATAATTAGGGTTTATATTCGTCTAATTTCGATACAAAACGATATTTTGTTGAAGTCTTTTGTAGGCTATATGAATACACTGAGGTTTATTCGTATAGCCTACTTTATTATTGAGTGCAATAGGCGCATGACACATGGAGTGTCTGGGTACCGCAATTAGCCCCTCTTGGGTACCAACGCCCAGCGGCGTGGGGTTTTGGCGACAGGAGAGCAGTTTAGGTATCAAAAAACATGTAAATAGTTGTTTTATATAGTGTTCGGTTTGTGATTTTGCAATTCTGAAAACGGGACAAGGTAAAATGCACGTATTTAGGAAAAGTCATGGAAGGACGAGACTGTAGCTTTTCAACATTATATATTTATTTCAATTACTAACTGCGATGCCCGCTGGCGTGGGCTGTTGGCGCTTCTAGTTTTAAATGCTAAAATGTTATAAAATGTCATAAAACAATAATACATTGTTGGTTGGCATTGGTTCAAGTTTTACACCCTGATTTATATCTTATGTTGAGAAATTCCCATTTAAACAGGCATTATTTAAAGCATTCTGGAAAAAAAGATTTAAATCTACTTTTATTTTGTTGTAAATGCAATTCTTCACCTGTCCACCTGACACACAACTATATATGGAGGCAGCCTGTTCTCATCTCTGATTGGTCAACATATCCGTTGGTTTTAGAGTTATCAATAGGCCAAACAAATGTAATGCATTTTGGATTTCACCATTAGTGTTAGTCAACACACGTTCTCAGTAAAAAACCAAGGTAACTAATGCGTGACGGTGAAATGGAAGGTGCCCTCACCCTGGCAGTGGGTCCCTCTTGGCTCTGCAGGAGAACACTGAGCAGAGTGGGCGTGGCATCCTCCAGGTGCAGTGCCTGGCACAGGTTGGACAACTCTTCAGGGCACAGGGACCCGGCAGCACTTGTGTCAAAGCTGTTAAAGACCTCCTTCAGCCGCTCCACATACTGATCCTGTTGGCTGTCATCCATCCCATAGGACAGAACCTGCCCTGTAAACAGAGAGAGGGTGGGGTTAGGACAGAGAGGGTGGGGTTAGGACAGAAAGAGGCAGACAGGACAGAGAGGGTGGGGTTAGGACAGAGAGGGTGGGGTTAGGACAGAGAGGGTGGGGTTAGGACAGAGAGGGTGGGGTTAGGACAGAAAGAGGCAGACAGGACAGAGAGGGTGGGGTTAGGACAGAGAGGGTGGGGTTAGGACAGAGAGGGTGGGGTTAGGACAGAAAGAGGCAGACAGGACAGAGAGGGTGGGGTTAGGACAGAAAGAGGCAGACAGGACAGAGAGGGTGGGGTTAGGACAGAGAGGGTGGGGTTAGGACAAAAGGACAGACAGAGAGGCAGACAGGACAGAGAGGGTGGGGTTAGGACAGAGAGGTGGGGTGGGGTTAGGACAGAGAGGGGTGGGGTTAGGACAGAAAGAGGCAGACAGGACAGAGAGGGTGGGGTTAGGACAGAAAGAGGCAGACAGGACAGAGAGGGTGGGGTTAGGACAGAGAGGGTGGGGTTAGGACAGAAAGAGGCAGACAGGACAGAGAGGGTGGGGTTAGGACAGAGAGGGTGGGGTTAGGACAGAGAGGGTGGGGTTAGGACAGAAAGAGGCAGACAGGACAGAGAGGGTGGGGTTAGGACAGAAAGGGTGGGGACAGGACAGAGAGGGTGGGGTTAGGACAGAAAGAGGCAGACAGGACAGAGAGGGTGGGGTTAGGACAGAGAGGGTGGGGTTAGGACAGAAAGAGGCAGACAGGACAGAGAGGGTGGGGTTAGGACAGAGAGGGTGGGGTTAGGACAGAGAGGGTGGGGTTAGTACAGAAAGAGGCAGACAGGACAGAGAGGGTGGGGTTAGGACAGAGAGGGTGGGGTTAGGACAGAAAGAGGCAGACAGGACAGAGAGGGTGGGGTTAGGACAGAGAGGGTGGGGTTAGGACAGAGAGGGTGGGGTTAGGACAGAAAGAGGCAGACAGGACAGAGAGGGTGGGGTTAGGACAGAGAGGGTGGGGTTAGGACAGAGAGGGTGGGGTTAGGACAGAAAGAGGCAGACAGGACAGAGAGGGTGGGGTTAGGACAGAAAGAGGCAGACAGGACAGAGAGGGTGGGGTTAGGACAGAGAGGGTGGGGTTAGGACAAAAAGAGGCAGACAGGACAGAGAGGGTGGGGTTAGGACAGAGAGGGTGGGGTTAGGACAGAGAGGGTGGGGTTAGGACAGAAAGAGGCAGACAGGACAGAGAGGGTGGGGTTAGGACAGAAAGAGGCAGACAGGACAGAGAGGGTGGGGTTAGGACAGAGAGGGTGGGGTTAGGACAGAAAGAGGCAGACAGGACAGAGAGGGTGGGGTTAGGACAGAGAGGGTGGGGTTAGGACAGAGAGGGTGGGGTCAGGACAGAAAGAGGCAGACAGGACAGAGAGGGTGGGGTTAGGACAGAAAGAGGCAGACAGGACAGAGAGGGTGGGGTTAGGACAGAAAGAGGCAGACAGGACAGAGAGGGTGGGGTTAGGACAGAAAGAGGCAGACAGGACAGAGAGGGTGGGGTTAGGACAGAGAGGGTGGGGTTAGGACAGAGAGGGTGGGGTTAGGACAGAAAGAGGCAGACAGGACAGAGAGGGTGGGGTTAGGACAGAGAGGGTGGGGTTAGGACAGAGAGGGTGGGGTTAGGACAGAAAGAGGCAGACAGGACAGAGAGGGTGGGGTTAGGACAGAGAGGGTGGGGTTAGGACAGAAAGAGGCAGACAGGACAGAGAGAGTGTCAGAACAGACAGGGTTAAGAATTACTGATGGAAAGACAGACAGGGTTAAGACAGAAATACTGAGAGGTTGGCAGAGAGACAGGCTAGCCAGTTTTGGCTCTATGGAAGACATACTATAAACACAGAACCTTTTCACAATGAGCAAACACCTTCCGGTTATGGTTCCAGAGTTCCTGTTCTCTGTTACCACTGCAACCCAACGCTCGTGTAACAGAACTTACTCTCCTAACTCCCCCGTCTGAACTATCGGACGGTTCCTTCTTCCACGGGGTTACAGGCTGTTTGCGCCCGCAAGACAGAAAGTCCCAGACTAAATACTGTTAAGCACTGGTGAACAGGACGCAAATGTTTAACCACGATACAAAGCACTGTAACACGTGGTACACATCAGGTCACCTGGCCCCAAGGGTCCACAACCAGACCGGTCCAAGAGGAGGCGAAACCTCCGTAGGATTAGCGGCACCAGGTCCACAGCGCTACCATAACGGTGTCCATCCACCACGGGGAGTTTGACCTACAGCCACGACACACCAGCGTCGTCAAAGAGCAGTGAGGCCCGGATTGCACTAATCCCATCAGCCTTACTGGATTAACCCGAGTCTTACTGAGCGACGGGAAGCCTGTAAGTTAAGAGCGTCGGAGCAGCGACTGAAATGTGAGCAAGGCATTAAAGCCTAATGGGCCAGTGTTGCTGTTAATGACAGATCACCTGGCTGTGACCTCACAGCAACATGGACAAGCGCTAACGGCTAGTGATGTTCAGCGATGAGACTGGCCCTTTGGGTCGCGTGGCACCGACACGTTTGGCGTCTGTGGTCCAGCTGAGGGGCACCTTTGCTGGAGTTAGCAGGCAACAGTGGTATTCAAAACGGATATGACCACTTCCGAATTAGTATTATATCAATATAAGATTAATTAGCATAATACTGACTGAAACACGTGTTTACAATAATAATTCCAAAGGCGCTTGAGGTGACAGCGTCCCCTTAACAAGTTAATCCAAAAGAAGACGTTGTTTGAACAACACAGAAACACTCGGTGTCTGAACAGGAACTCTGGTTAATGATGTAACGGGTTTAGGAGTGGACTAATCTGTTATACTGTAGACAGGTTCTGGCTGAGCAGGTGACAGGTGGTGGATCGGTCATACAGATCCAGTTTAAAAGAGAGACAAGTGGAGATACAAGCTGAGGCAGCTGTTAATGACTGTTCTGTTAATAACTGGTAGCAGCAGCAGCATTAACTTATAACTGGAGGTCTGGTGCCGCGGCTCGTGTCCCAAAGTACACCCTGTTCCCTAAATAGTATTTAGTCTTTCATCAGCATCCCCTGTACACCATTCTCCTTCTTTTTCATACTTGGACACATTACAAATTCCCACCCCATTTATTGATGCAGAGGGCAGTCTAATTGAACAAATCACACAAAATAGAAAGGACTTTTTAACCATTTTTGCATTTGAAAAGAAATGCAATTTCTGTGTTCAGCCCTTCGTTTACCATCACAAATGACAGTGGCTGAATGAACAGGATGATGCGCTATTATTAGAAAATGGGTCTGGTCCGATTACAATCACGGTCTGGTCTGGTCATGTGGTAATACATGGTGTACTTATTTAATCAGCACTGTATGCATCTACATGCAGTTTTGTTCTGGACCGACTCCAATTTGCCTATGACCTTCCACTGCATTCTGACCGCACTGCTATGATCGATTAAGGGAACAGGCAGTCTTTTGGTTGGCAACGGTTCATTGTCTGACATGAATGGGGACCCCTGGTATGGCTTAAGGAGCGAGCAAATGGGACACCTGGCTTAAGCAGGCTTTCATGAAGGGCCACGATGACATCACCATAAAGACAAAGAGAGGCTGGGGGTTAAGGGTACCAAAGAACCTTCTCATAGACGGGGAAGGAGGATTTGATGGAGTGCAGCTAGCGTACATCTCAGCAGCTAATCACTAGTGAGCCTTGATCCCCAAGCTTAGCATTACATCCAGCGAAAAACACATGTTAGCTTAGCATTATGTCCAGCTGCTCGCAATAGCTTAGCATTATGACCTGCTGATTATGTTAGCTTAGCATTATGTCCTGCTGATTGTTAGCTTAGCATTATGTCCTGCTGATTATGTTAGCTTAGCATTATGTCCTGCTGATTGTTAGCTTAGCATTATGTCCTGCTGATTGTTAGCTTAGCATTATGTCCTGCTGATTATGTTAGCTTAGCATTATGTCCTGCTGATTATGTTAGCTTAGCATCATGTCCAGCTGTTTGAAATAGCTTAGCATTATGTCCTGCTGATCACCGGTTAATACTTTGAACAGATCAGTTCAGTTCCCCTCAGCCAATCACAGACCGGCGCATGAATCTACAAAGCGTCTGGTCAAAGTAGTATGATAATGATGATTGTGGTAAATATTTAAATGAAGAAAGAACACCTGTTGCAAGAGCGTGCGATGCTCTTTCTAGACATGAAACCAGATTATAAATCGGCAGCAGAGATGTATTTACCACAAACCCTAACCCATACAATGTTATGAATTTCACATTCAAGACGGATCCTGCATCAGATAGACTAATCTGGGACACTTGTACATATTGGCCCTGATTTGACTGTTATGGGATTATGTTATTTTCCTGGTAGGTCTTAAAGTGTCACAAGTCTGGTATATGTCTCAAGGCCTAGCTAGACCCTCCAAGTCCATGTTCATCCTGGCTGACAAACAGCTGGGATACAGGGTCAACCAGGACACCAGCTGGTAGTGGCTAGTCCTCATACCTACAGGGGGCTATTTTCCATGGAGGTGTTTCGCTCACGGAGGTGTTTCGCTCATGGGGGTGTTTCGCTCACGGGGGTGTTTCGCTCACGGGGGTGTGAAGTAGAAAATGTTTAAAATTAAACGTTTCTCCTTTTCCCAGAAACAAACATTACTTCGATATTAACTTAATCAAAGTTTGCGATTCACTGAGCGACTTATGGATCTTATGGTCACTATACCTGATCAGTAATATCAGGGCAGACACGTCTACAAATAGTCCCCCATTTCCTATAAAGTGCACTACTCTTGACCAGAAGTCATAGTCTGCAATAGGGAAACAAATGCCCCTTCAGATGTAAACTAACATGTGGACACACAACTGGTTCAGATGTCTGTCTACCCATGCATTAACCTTCCCATATGAATTAAGTCCCTCATAGTATTAGTTTCAAGTCAATGATTAACGCAGTCACTAAGAACAGCATCTATGTGGCGAGTCAACAAAGTGTCAACCGGTGCAGCAAGCTTTGTGCAAACAGAAGATGCGCAACACGTCCCAAAATGTGCAAACAGAAAGCTGCAAATACAGTACAAACAGGAGATGCGCAACACGTCCCAAAATGCAACCTGAGAACAATCGCCTGATTCCCAGGTAAACGGTGGTTCATTTTTCTTATAAATGTAGTTTAATGTTGTACTGGGATTGTACACAAAACCAAACATAGGCTATTAATTGCCAATGACCAGGCTCTGGTATTGGGTTGTGCTATTTAACAATTACATTAGAGGAAGAAACGAAACTTTACTAATACAAATATAATATAAAATTAAGACTGACTGGACAACCCCTAAAACTACACTTTCAGGTCAGACAAAGGAGTGAGACAGTCAGAACCTTGTGGCCCACGCAGACAGAACCTTGTGGCCCACGCAGACAGAACCTTGTGGCCCACGCAGACAGAACCTTGTGGCCCACGCAGACAGAACCTTGTGGCCCACGCAGACAGAAACTTGTGGCCCACGCAGACAGAACCTTGTGGCCCACGCAGACAGAACCTTGTGGCCCACGCAGACAGAACCTAGTGGCCCACGCAGACAGAACCAAGTGGCCCACGCAGACAGAACCTAGTGGCCCACGCAGACAGAACCTAGTGGCCCACGCAGACAGAACCTTGTGGCCCACGCAGACAGAACCTTGTGGCCCACGCAGACAGAACCTTGTGGCCCACGCAGACAGAACCTTGTGGCCCACGCAGACAGAACCTAGTGGCCCACGCAGACAGAACCTTGTGGCCCACGCAGACAGAACCTTGTGGCCCACGCAGACAGAACCTAGTGGCCCACGCAGACAGAACCTAGTGGCCCATGCAGTCATTTCCGTTTTTTAATTAACATGTTGCAACAATGTATCCTATGAAATCATAACGAGGCAATATAGCATGTCGTTCACATCTGTCTTATGAACTTTATTAAAGTTATAATATATTAAAAAGTAACGGCCTTACTGCATATCAACGTCAAAGCAGAGTGAATGAGATTTGAAGAAAGGAAAACTGGACCCAGTGATGTATGACGAATGGGATGTGGTCGGATGAAGGAGATTAGCTACTAAACCAGATCGAATCGGTTTTGATTTCTTTTATCAGCCTTTCTGCATCACAATATGATGTTAATTACATTGACAGATATTATAACAAACATACTCACAGCAACTCCACAAGCTCGAATAAACGCCAATCCGCTGCTGTTTTCAAATGCAGGAGACAAAACTTTTAAACTTTTACAAACGTCCGACTTAATCATAAAACAGCGCATAAACCCCCTCTAAACGCGATGGTGAACCTCCCTGCCCGGGTGTATCACGGGTAGCCTCATGTATTAGATTGTATTGTTGTCAAGCGGTTAATTCTCGTTCAGCGAGATCTGCTCCCTGCCGCAGCTGCACCTCCTTTAGGAGTTTGAAAAGCTCCTCGGAGAGGAAGAGGCGGAGACGCGCTGAGGAGCTTGGCGGTGACGCGCAGATGCGGTCATTGGTGCGACGCGTCTGGAGGAGTTCAGATTCCTCCTCACCAAGGCCGGGACCGTATATTCAGGCGAGACAACAATCTACAAAGGATTGCTGTATTCAGGCACTCTGCAATGCGTCCTGCCATATTGCTTATACGCGAATAATTCACAGAATAAATACAAATATTACTGTTTGCCCATCATATAATTGACATGACAAATTATCAAAGAACATGCGTTCATACATAACTTTGAAAACATTATTTTGGCATGATGATCTGATTGGGTAGACAGACACTAGGTATTTTGATATAACAGTAACATACATAGGTGTTGTTACTCAATACAGCCGTGTGTGTGTGTGTGTGTGCGCGTGTGCGTGTGCGTGTGTGTGTGCGCGTGTGCGTGTGCGTGTGCGTGAAAAACTTTTCCCTTCATGGGCAATTCCCTGGTTTGTTTGACAGAAAAACATAGAATTGATCATAGTGCTAGAATTGAGGTTATACCTTTGGGTTTGTGCTAGTCAAGCAAAGGCTTAAACGTTTATAGGTTATAGAGATTTGGGTTTAGTATTTTTGGTCAGGGCAACATGGATATAAAGACAAGCGTCTATGTGAGTGCGAAGGGGTGTGTGTTTGTGTCAAAACTTGTTGCACATGTTCAAGCCTTGCTTAACATAGAACTGAAGTGTTTTGCATAAGATTATATATTTCCAAAGACTATAGCTAGTAACAGGAAGTTAACCTTTTGTTCATGCTCATACTCTGGTCTGCAGTCTAGGTTACAATTTTCAATAAGAGGAAATAAGTTGATACAGACAACACCAAAACCGACAGCAAGACAACCCCTGAAACAGAGAAGTCCCACGACTAACTGACCTTTACCAGAAATCAACAGTCACACTAGTAGGTGTCATTTATGTTTAGTAAGCAGCATACGGTAAAATAAATTGCAATTTGTTTTAGTGTTGTTACAGTTAACCTATAATCTGTGGTAACATATTGATTTAAAGGTTGTCGCATGTTCACATATTAACAAACCGGGTAGGTGATTTGCCCTTATAGTATTAATCATCTTATGGTTTTACATTCCAACTGCTGCTCATTCAGTGTTTACCCAAGGGGCAGTAACGCTGTCTGTTTTTCCAGTTTGTCGGGGCTGTAATGGCAGCCTTGTTGTTGCTGTGCATCTACTTTACTGAACCAATCAGTCTCCATTTCCATGGATACTAGGCCACAGTCTACCTCTGCTGGCACAAGTTGACTGTTGCTTGAGAAACCACAAACAGGCGCCAGGGTGTCAAGGTGAGCAAAGGCTGTCTGATGGTTACGGGTGGAATGTGTCACAAACTCACAATACCTCACACCCTGTGCTATATGGGGCTGTGTAGTCCTGGTCTCTTACCTCACATCCTGTGCTATATGGGGCTGTGTAGTCCTGGTCTCTTACCTCACATCCTGTTCTATATGGGGCTGTGTAGTCCTGGTCTCTTACCTCACACCCTGCTCTATATGGGGCTGTGTAGTCCTGGTCTCTTCTACCTCACATCCTGTTCTATATGGGTCTGTGTAGTCCTGGTCTCTTACCTCACACCCTGTTCTGTATGGGGCTGTGTAGTCCTGGTCTCTTACCTCACACCCTGTGCTATATGGGGCTGTGTAGTCCTGGTCTCTTCTACCTCACATCCTGTGCTATATGGGGCTGTGTAGTCCTGGTCTCTTCTACCTCACATCCTGTGCTATATGGGGCTGTGTAGTCCTGGTCTCTTACCTCACATCCTGTTCTATATGGGGCTGTGTAGTCCTGGTCTCTTACCTCACACCCTGCTCTATATGGGGCTGTGTAGTCCTGGTCTCTTCTACCTCACACCCTGTTCTATATGGGTCTGTGTAGTCCTGGTCTCTTACCTCACACCCTGTTCTGTATGGGGCTGTGTAGTCCTGGTCTCTTACCTCACACCCTGTGCTATATGGGGCTGTGTAGTCCTGGTCTCTTCTACCTCACATCCTGTGCTATATGGGGCTGTGTAGTCCTGGTCTCTTCTACCTCACATCCTGTGCTATATGGGGCTGTGTAGTCCTGGTCTCTTACCTCACACCCTGTGCTATATGGGGCTGTGTAGTCCTGGTCTCTTACCTCACACCCTGTGCTATATGGGGCTGTGTAGTCCTGGTCTCTTCTACCTCACACCCTGTTCTATATGTGGCTGTGTAGTCCTGGTCTCTTACCTCACACCCTGTTCTATATGGGGCTGTGTAGTCCTGGGCTCTTACCTCACACCCTGTTCTATATGGGGCTGTGTAGTCCTGGTCTCTTCTACCTCACACCCTGCTCTATATGGGTCTGTGTAGTCCTGGTCTCTTAACTCACACCCTGTTCTATATGGGGCTGTGTAGTCCTGGTCTCTTACCTCACACCCTGTTCTATATGGGGCTGTGTAGTCCTGGTCTCTTACCTCACATCCTGTTCTATATGGGGCTGTGTAGTCCTGGTCTCTTACCTCACATCCTGTTCTATATGGGGCTGTGTAGTCCTGGTCTCTTCTACCTCACATCCTGTTCTATATGGGGCTGTGTAGTCCTGGTCTCTTCTACCTCACATCCTGTTCTATATGGGGCTGTGTAGCTGAATCCCGGTCTCTTTTACCTCACATCCTGCTCTATATGGGGCTGTGTAGTCCTGGTCTCTTACCTCACATCCTGTTCTATATGGGGCTGTGTAGTCCTGGTCTCTTACCTCACATCCTGTTCTATATGGGGCTGTGTAGTCCTGGTCTCTTACCTCACATCCTGTTCTATATGGGGCTGTGTAGTCCTGGTCTCTTCTACCTCACATCCTGTTCTATATAGGGCTGTGTAGTCCTGGTCTCTTACCTCACATCCTGTTCTATATGGGGCTGTGTAGTCCTGGTCTCTTACCTCACATCCTGTTCTATATGGGGCTGTGTAGTCCTGGTCTCTTACCTCACATCCTGTTCTATATGGGGCTGTGTAGTCCTGGTCTCTTCTACCTCACATCCGGTTCTATATGGGGCTGTGTAGTCCTGGTCTCTTCTACCTCACATCCTGTTCTATATGGGGCTGTGTAGTCCTGGTCTCTTCTACCTCACATCCTGTTCTATATGGGGCTGTGTAGTCCTGGTCTCTTCTACCTCACATCCTGTTCTATACGGGGCTGTGTAGCTAAATCCCGGTCTCTTTTACATCACATGGACGGCCAGGAACATGTGTATCGTCAACCTTGGAAAGTTTTGGCATCTGGACGCGTTGTGGAGAGGTGACGTGTCAGTGTGCTTTATATCACTGTTACATTCTGAACATTAAGCATTAAAAGACAGTCGGAAAACAGATCAGATTCATTGTTTTAATAACATATTAAATTAAATTGCATCCTTGATCAAATACATTTTCAAGTGGCAGCTGCACAAGGTTAAGGCAACACTGTAATACATTTAAGGGTGACTCAGAACTCCTGAGGTAAATGGACCCTATTGTTTGTTGATGCTAAAAAGGTATTTAATCGACTTGTTTCATATGAAGCACTTCACAAACATGTCTCTGGTTATTAAGCGAAAAAGGAAGTTTGCTGGGCTTGTTAGGTTTATTCAATTTGTTTCAAAACACCTCACCAATGGTTTTGGGTCCACAGCTGTGGGTATATTCCATTAGGCCCAATCGGGTTTACAAAAAATTGCGAATCCAGTTTTATTTCTGTCTAAGAACCCCAGTAGCGACTGAATTTCCCAATTCCAATATCAAACATCAACTGGGACCAAACTGACTCTGGATCAGCACATAGGGGCCTCCCCCAGGCAGCCTCACTTCTTCAGCATCTTGGCTGTCTTCTGCAGGGCCTCACGAGGCTCATTCGGGGGCGGGATCTTCAGGTCGGTAGGCTCCACCCCCCACACCTCCTTTGCATAATCTGTGATGGTGCGGTCACTAGAGAACTTCCCGGACGCCGCGATGTTCTTAATCACCATTTTGGTCCACTCCTTAGGGTTCTGTCACAACAAGCAAAACAGGACGGGGGAGGGGTGAGCAAAGGGGCTGAACGAATACGTAAACAAACAAACCACACCCATTTTGGGTTCCAACGGCACAATTTGAAAAACAAGCAAACCGTTGTGGCAAATGGCAGACGATATACAGCTTTCATGACCTCTGGGTGCTCGAGGATGCATCTCTCATTCTCATGGCTAGGCAGTACAGTCAGTAACAGTTGACCCCTACATTTTGGTGTGTTTTAACACCGAAGTTCTGCACACAGGAGAATCAGGTGCACTATACTCTATAGCATGTATCATGTAGATGCAGCCGTGTTACTGACCGACGGTGACCGGTTGCAGTGGATTTACCTGGTACAGACGGCTGACTTTCTCTTGGCTCTTGATGTAGTCTTCATAGTCTGCAAACACCTTAAAGCTGAGGAAGAAGTTGTAAATGCCAAGCTGAACACACACACACAATCTGCCCTATATACTGCAGCACTGGTACAGAGGGTTCCTACCGGTCGTGGTTGAAGAGCATGTTGGTGATGTCTTTGAAGAGCTCTGGAGTTTTAGGGCAGAAGAATCCACTCTTGATTTGGTCTATGACCAGCTTCAGTTCTGGGATCCTCTTATAATACGCAATGGCGTCATAGCTTAAAGAGAGCAGAAAAACATAGTTAAAGAAAAAATACACAGGTTGACAATAGAGGAAGCTCCCAACCAACACGAGTAAACAATGCATTCATGCATCAGCAGCAACTGAAAACTGAACCAGGCTTGGGATTTTCCACATCGACTAACTTCGATTTGTTTTTTGTTGACCATAATTTAAATGTTAGTAATTCAACAAATGTTCTTATCCAGAGTGACTTACAGAAGTGATTAGAGGGAAGTGCCATGCTCAAGGGCACTACGATAAAGCACAGAGGAGAACCCAGTCATTTTCAGAAACCCCACATTCGGTCTATGCCCACATGTACGCGTAACCTCTGTATCAAGTGTGTGTTTCCGCCCGCAGGTTCGTGATAGTAGGTGTGTGTGTGTGTGTGTGTCCGTCCATAACCGTTACCCTTCCACGTCCATCGCCGCCACGTCCTCCACCCTCATTCCGAAGATGAAGAGGTTCTCCTCCCCGGCCTCCTCGGCCATCTCCACGTTGGCTCCGTCCATGGTTCCGATAGTGAGGGCCCCGTTCAGCATGAACTTCATGTTGCCGGTGCCGGACGCCTCGGTGCCGGCGGTGGAGATCTGCTCAGACAGGTCGGTGGCTGGGATCACTGCAGGGGGGAAAACACACCCACAAGTCATAAATAAATGTCCTGAATTAGGTCCTTTGTGAATGATTGAATCCTAAACAACCTGCTGATGCATTGTTTCAATTACACTACATATACGCCAACAGGGGTTCTGTAGGTGTGTGTCTGTCAGGTGTCGTTGTGACAATATTGTGACACCTCTGGAAGAGCGGAGTGCAATAATACCTTCATCAATAATAATGATTTAGAAAAAATGACACTTGATTAAGTAACTCCTTAGTAAATATGACAAAATGCATTAGAATTGTACCATGTGTATATATGAAATAGTACTGTACAATTCGCTGTACAATTTAAATGCTGATGTGAACAGTACCTTTCTCAGCCAGAGAGACCCTGTAGTTCTCCAGGTAGATGACCTTCAGCTTGTTTCCCACCACTGGGTCATTGTTGATCACCTCTCCCACAGTTGTTATCAGCTTAATGATCATCTTGGCCATGTGGTACCCAGGGGCAGCCTGCAGGGGGAGACAAAGGCTCGTAACATTTCTCTATTTCTAAGAGAACAGAAAAGATAATTGACTTGTCTCAGACACAGTCTCCTCTAAAAACCAGCCAATGAAAAGGTGGAGCAGCCTCAAACTTTCACATCCAACGACGAGGGGAACTGATTCTTCCCAGTCATAAAGTTACAATGATAGTCTATGTAGCCCTCCTGACAAATCCATTTTAAATGGATATTAACGAGAGATTAAGCAGGCTCCTTCTGAAAACCCATAGGTGGAACCTCTCCAAGATGTGTTCAGCTCTTAACCTTTCAAACTTTAAAGTATGTGAGGTAAAACAAGCGGTTTCTCTAATTGTTAGGAAACATACATACCTTGCCCCCAATAATTACTGTCCGGGGAACAAAGGGTGCGTTTGGGTTCTTCTTGATACCTGTTTGAAAAAATAAACTTTTTCTCAAACTTAAGCTTCAGATTAAGATTCTAGATTCTGGCTAGCCATGACCCAAATGGCACACTTCATAAAATAGTGCCCTATTATCATTTGGGACCCGTACGGTTGTACATGGTGACGATGTGAAGACAGTTCAGCAGCTGTCGTTTGTACTCATGGATCCTCTTGACGTGGACGTCAAACATGGAGGACGGGTTGATCTTCACCTTGTATTCATTCTCCAGGTACTGGGAGAACTTCTCCTTGTTGTCCTGAGTGCAGAAAACAAATTCAATCCCACAGAAATTAGTTGGGGAAATAGGCAGAAAATATTTGCCATTTGTGGTTTAATTGAGAGCATCTTGATGGGTTCTGCAGCTCTACATTGAAGGGTTCACACTTTACTCTGTATGATCATGAGACTGGTGTGTTCATGGATTCTAGCATTGCAGCCACCAATCAGCACTGTCGCCATTTTAGCTTTGAACAAAATACTTGGTGGTTTCTGATTTTCAGACATTTAGGCCTTTACTGATTGAGAGCCAGGAAGGAGAGCAGAGTTAACTGAAAAAGTAGTGAGAAGAATTTAAGCCCAAGTTGCAGAGGTGCATGTGTACCAGAAGGTTCTACACTGCTGGACCCAATGTTACAGATGTGCATGTGTACCAGAAGGTTCTACACTGCTGGACCCAATGTAACAGAGGTGCATGTGTACCAGAAGGTTCTACACTGCTGGACCCAATGTTACAGACGTGCATGTGTACCAGAAGGTTCTACACTGCTGGACCCAATGTTACAGACGTGCATGTGTACCAGAAGGTTCTACACTGCTGGACCCAATGTTACAGAGGTGCATGTGTACCAGAAGGTTCTACACTGCTGGACCCAATGTAACAGAGGTGCATGTGTACCAGAAGGTTCTACACTGCTGGACCCAATGTAACAGAGGTGCATGTGTACCAGAAGGTTCTACACTGCTGGACCCAATGTTACAGACGTGCATGTGTACCAGAAGGTTCTACACTGCTGGACCCAATGTTACAGAGGTGCATGTGTACCAGAAGGTTCTACACTGCTGGACCCAATGTTACAGAGGTGCATGTGTACCAGAAGGTTCTACACTGCTGGACCCAATGTTACAGAGGTGCATGTGTACCAGAAGGTTCTACACTGCTGGACCCAATGTTACAGAGGTGCATGTGTACCAGAAGGTTCTACACTGCTGGACCCAATGTTACAGAGGTGCATGTGTACCAGAAGGTTCTACACTGCTGGACCCAATGTTACAGAGGTGCATGTGTACCAGAAGGTTCTACACTGCCGGACCCAATGTTACAGAGTTGCATGTGTACCAGAAGGTTCTACACTGCCGGACCCAATGTTACAGAGGTGCATGTGTACCAGAAGGTTCTACACTGACGGATCCAATGTAACAGATGCCTCCTTAAAGAAACAGAGGTAAATGGCTTTAAATGCCAAAGCATGAACATTGGGCAAATATGGACAATTTAGTCCCTGCCCTTCAAACAGCCCAGAATGCAACGGTTGTGTCGTGTTTCTTGACTTCCCTTACCTGCTTGACTTTACAAACGTCTCGAATGAAAGCGTCATCGTCCACCAGATCGTTGAGCTTCTTTAACTGACTGAGATCTTTCACATATTCCTCACCAATGGCCTAGAAACATGTAAACCAATGAACAACACACACACACTGGTATAGAAATGGCATTCATAGACAGTACAATGCCAATGTCAGACAATAGATTGACATGGTTCCTACACAAAGAACAAACAGAGGAACCTGCCAAATATTCCAGGCAAACCTCAGCAATGAGCTCCGCCAAACCCGGATTACAGAGGAGGAGCCAGCGTCTCGGAGTGATCCCATTGGTCTTGTTCTGGAACTTCTTGGGTTCCAATTCGTAGAAGTCTTTGAACCTTTCAAAGCCAAAGAGCAGTCGTCAAAACACAAGTTACTGAATAGACAGACCGCTACAATCAAAGATCAGGTGGGACACGTTCCGTAGGGCTGACACAACAAAACCAATCCAAATGTTTCCGACCAGAACCAACGAGAACTAGCTAATATCAAAGGAAAGAACCCCGGTTCAGCTCATTTTCTCGAGCGTTTTTCTAACAGATGTCCGTCCTGAACACAAGCGCACAAGGCGTGCTCCTCTTACACTTCGGTCCTGATGATGTTGGAGTGGATCTCGGCGACTCCGTTGACGGCGTGGGACCCCACAATGCACAAGTGGGCCATGTTGACCCTCTTCATTCCGTCCTCCTCGATCAGGGACATCCTGCGTAACCGATCCATGTCCCCGGGGTACAGAGCCGCAATCGCCTGGAATACAATATGACAGAACGCACACCGGCCTCAGAAACATGGCCCTTTGGACATCGTCATCTGTGGTCTATGGAAGATAAATAAAGGGTATGAATACTTAACACGGCATTCCAGTGTTGTTGCCGCCGAACGACGCAATGTCACCGTTCAATTTGTCTGGCGAATGTTTAAATTAGTGACACCTTTGACAAACCATACATTTCTCCATGCGGGTTCGAATTCGTGGACAACTCGCGTACCACTGCGCTATCTGGGACAAATGCAGAACGCCATCTACGGAACATCTCATACATAGATCCAGGAGGACCTGGTCGGTCATGTGGACGATCTACTGAACATCTCATACATAGATCCAGGTGGACCTGGTCGGTCATGTGGACGATCTACTGAGCATCTCATACATAGATCCAGGAGGACCTGGTCGGTCATGTGGACGATCTACGGAACATCTCATACATAGATCCAGGTGGACCTGGTCGGTCATGTGGACGATCTACGGAACATCTCATACATAGATCCAGGAGGACCTGGTCGGTCATGTGGACGATCTACGGAACATCTCATACATAGATCCAGGTGGACCTGGTCGGTCATGTGGACGATCTACGGAACATCTCATACATAGATCCAGGAGGACCTGGTCGGTCATGTGGACGATCTACTGAACATCTCATACATAGATCCAGGTGGACCTGGTCGGTCATGTGGACGATCTACTGAACATCTCATACATAGATCCAGGAGGACCTGGTCGGTCATGTGGACGATCTCACATAGAACATCTCATACATAGATCCAGGTGGACCTGGTCGGTCATGTGGACGATCTACTGAACATCTCATACATAGATCCAGGAGGACCTGGTCGGTCATGTGGACGATCTACTGGATACATAGATCCAGGAGGACCTGGTCGGTCATGTGGACGATCTACTGAGCATCTCATACATAGATCCAGGTGGACCTGGTCGGTCATGTGGACGATCTACTGAACATCTCATACATAGATCCAGGTGGACCTGGTCGGTCATGTGGACGATCTACTGAACATCTCATACATAGATCCAGGTGGACCTGGTCGGTCATGTGGACGATCTACGGAACATCTCATACATAGATCCAGGTGGACCTGGTCGGTCATGTGGACGATCTACTGAACATCTCATACATAGATCCAGGTGGACCTGGTCGGTCATGTGGACGATCTACTGAACATCTCATACATAGATCCAGGAGGACCTGGTCGGTCATGTGGACGATCTACTGAACATCTCATACATAGATCCAGGAGGACCTGGTCGGTCATGTGGACGATCTACTGAACATCTCATACATAGATCCAGGAGGACCTGGTCGGTCATGTGGACGATCTACTGAACATCTCATACATAGATCCAGGAGGACCTGGTCGGTCATGTGGACGATCTACTGAACATCTCATACATAGATCCAGGTGGACCTGGTCGGTCATGTGGACGATCTACGGAACATCTCATACATACCAGGAGGACCTCTCATGTGGACATCTAGAACATCTCATACATAGATCCAGGTGGACCTGGTCGGTCATGTGGACGATCTACTGAACATCTCATACATAGATCCAGGTGGACCTGGTCCAGTGGAGATCTACTGAACATCTCATACATAGATCCAGTCCTGGTCATGTGGACGATCTACTGAACATCTCATACATAGATCCAGGAGGACCTGGTCGGTCATGTGGACGATCTACTGAACATCTCATACATAGATCCAGGTGGACCTGGTCGGTCATGTCTCATACATAGATCCAGGTGGACGATCTACTGAACATCTCATACATAGATCCAGGTGGACCTGGTCGGTCATGTGGACGATCTACGGAACATCTCATACATAGATCCAGGTGGACCTGGTCGGTCATGTGGACGATCTCACATGAACATCTCATACATCTCAGATCCAGGTGGACCTGGTCGGTCATGTGGACGATCTACTGAACATCTCATACATAGATCCAGGAGGACCTGGTCGGTCATGTGGACGATCTACTGAACATCTCATACATAGATCCAGGAGGACCTGGTCGGTCATGTGGACGATCTACTGAACATCTCATACATAGATCCAGGAGGACCTGGTCGGTCATGTGGACGATCTACTGAACATCTCATACATAGATCCAGGAGGACCTGGTCGGTCATGTGGACGATCTACTGAGCATCTCATACATAGATCCAGGTGGACCTGGTCGGTCATGTGGACGATCTACTGAGCATCTCATACATAGATCCAGGAGGACCTGGTCGGTCATGTGGACGATCTACTGAACATCTCATACATAGATCCAGGTGGACCTGGTCGGTCATGTGGACGATCTACTGAGCATCTCATACATAGATCCAGGAGGACCTGGTCGGTCATGTGGACGATCTACTGAGCATCTCATACATACATCCAGGTGGACCTGGTTGATCCTGTAGATGATCTGTAGATGTCTGGGCAGCAGAGTCTCCAGAAGCTCCACAGGCCAGCGTTCCAGAGCTTCAGGGAGCACAGTGTGGTTGGTGTACGCAAAGGTCCGTTTGGTGATGTCCCATGCCTGTGACAAGAAGAAGATTCAGTAGCGCATTCCTCAATGACTACATACAGCCTGATCAGCAAACACATTAACTAAAAACATGGAGTGTGTGTACAGTATTACTGGCATAAACATGGAGTGTGTGTACAGTATTACTGGCATAAACATGGAGTGTGTGTACAGTATTACTGGCATAACCATGGAGTGTGTGTACAGTATTACTGGCATAAACATGGAGTGTGTGTACAGTATTACTGGCATAAACATGGAGTGTGTGTACAGTATTACTGGCATAAACATGGAGTATGTGCACAGTATTACTGGCATAAACATGGAGTACAGTATTACTAGCATAAACATGGAGTATGTGCACAGTATTACTGGCATAAACATGGAGTACAGTATTACTAGCATAAACATGGAGTATGTGCACAGTATTACTGGCATAAACATGGAGTGTGTGTACAGTATTACTAGCATAAACATGGAGTACAGTATTACTAGCATAAACATGGAGTATGTGCACAGTATTACTGGCATAAACATGGAGTGTGTGTACAGTATTACTAGCATAAACATGGAGTACAGTATTACTAGCATAAACATGGAGTACAGTATTACTAGCATAAACATGGAGTGTGTGTACAGTATTACTGGCATAAACATGGAGTATGTGCACAGTATTACTGGCATAAACATGGAGTACAGTATTACTAGCATAAACATGGAGTATGTGCACAGTATTACTGGCATAAACATGGAGTACAGTATTACTAGCATAAACATGGAGTATGTGCACAGTATTACTGGCATAAACATGGAGTGTGTGTACAGTATTACTAGCATAAACATGGAGTACAGTATTACTAGCATAAACATGGAGTATGTGCACAGTATTACTGGCATAAACATGGAGTGTGTGTACAGTATTACTAGCATAAACATGGAGTACAGTATTACTAGCATAAACATGGAGTATGTGCACAGTATTACTGGCATAAACATGGAGTATGTGCACAGTATTACTGGCATAAACATGGAGTGTGTGTACAGTATTACTAGCATAAACATGGAGTACAGTATTACTAGCATAAACATGGAGTATGTGCACAGTATTACTGGCATAAACATGGAGTATGTGCACAGTATTACTGGCATAAACATGGAGTATGTGCACAGTATTACTGGCATAAACATGGAGTATGTGCACAGTATTAGTAGCATAAACATGGAGTATGTGTACAGTATTAGTAGCATAAACATGGAGTATGTGTACAGTATTTATCCAACACACCGTTTCCCAGGGAAGTTTCTCCATGTCCACGAAGATCCGCATGAGCTCTGGAATTGCCATGGCAGGATGAGTGTCGTTCAGTTGGATGGCCACCTGTCAACACGCAAACAAACACCTGTCAACACTCAACCAAACACCTGTCAACACGCACCTGTCAACACGCAACCAATCACCTGTCAACACGCAACCAATCACCTGTCAACACGCAACCAATCACCTGTCAACAGGCAACCAATCACCTGTCAACAGGCAACCAATCATGCAAATGAATGAATGAACCATACAAAAATATAGTAAATAGGATAATATATAAGAAATAACCAACTTTCTCTGGGAAGCTTTGGAAGGAAACCCGGGCTTTGGAACCCATCTTGGATGTCTTGAAGCGTCGGATGACGTCCTGGAGGGTGGCCGCCACGACAAAGTACTCCTGCTTTAGGCGCAGCTCCTTCCCCTCGAAGAACTACAGGTGGAGAAGAACAGGGGAAGTGAATGGAAAGAAATGTGCCTGTGTGGTCGTCACGTGTGTCTGCGCGGTCGTCACGTGCGTCTGCGCGGCCGTCACGTGAGTCTGCGCGGTCGTCACGTGCGTATACATATGTGCCCTTAGGTGGCCACAGTAGAGCTTACATTATCATTTGGGTAGAGCACACGAGAAATATTCTCTGCCAGATTCCTGTCCAGGACAGCTTGGATATAATCGCCAACATTGACTAGGAAGAGAAAAGAGAATTATAGACTGAATGTTAGAAATACAAATCCCAGCCTTTGTGATTGTAATTTGATTCCACTGACACCTCTGAATACAGCCCTGGTCTGCGTACTCACACACGTCCTCACACACCACTGAATACAGCCCTGGTCTGCGTACTCACACACGTCCTCACACACCACTGAATACAGCCCTGGTCTGCGTACTCACACACGTCCTCCCTCACCACTGAATACAGCCCTGGTCTGCGTACTCACACACATCCTCCCTCACCACTGAATACAGCCCTGGTCTGCGTACTCACACACATCCTCCCTCACCACTGAATACAGCCCTGGTCTGCGTACTCACACACATCCTCCCTCACCACTGAATACAGCCCTGGTCTGCGTACTCACACACGTCCTCCCTCACCTCTGAATACAGCCCTGGTCTGCGTACTCACACACATCCTCCCTCACCACTGAATACAGCCCTGGTCTGCGTACTCACACACATCCTCCCTCACCACTGAATACAGCCCTGGTCTGCGTACTCACACACATCCTCCCTCACCACTGAATACAGCCCTGGTCTGCGTACTCACACACATCCTCCCTCACCACTGAATACAGCCCTGGTCTGCGTACTCACACACATCCTCCCTCACCACTGAATACAGCCCTGGTCTGCGTACTCACACACGTCCTCCCTCACCACTGAATACAGCCCTGGTCTGCGTACTCACACACGTCCTCCCTCACCACTGAATACAGCCCTGGTCTGCGTACTCACACATGTCCTCCCTCACCACTGAATACAGCCCTGGTCTGCGTACTCACACACATCCTCCCTCACCACTGAATACAGCCCTGGTCTGCGTACTCACACACGTCCTCCCTCACCACTGAATACAGCCCTGGTCTGCGTACTCACAGTCCTTCAGGTTGAAGTCGTTGGGAGCGCGTGCAGACCACAGCCTCATGGTATTCACTGTGTTGTTCTGGTACCCGGGGATGGGCGTGTCATACGGCATGGCCAGAACCACCTGGAGAACAGACATTCAGATTATGCTGCTACGCTAAGGGGAGCCAGCAGGTGGCGCCATCAGGTGGCGCCGTAGTCTAAGGCACATTTCAGATTCAAGCTGTCACACGGCTGACTGGTGTGTGGCCGGGTGTAGGGCTCCACAGATGCATTGCCATAGTAGGGGGGCGGCTTGGTCAGCAAGTGATTGACTCACTAGCGCCTGCCTCAGGTGGGTTAATGAATGACTCAATTATAATCCGAGTACAATTAGGCAGGTTATTTGACTGATTTAACCGTCACCCATTTATAACCCTCAATTAAACATATTTTACTACACAACTATATTTCTGAATTCAGTTTATGAATCCACTGTGAATCCAATCACCCCAAAAAGTCTTAGCGTCCGCAGTCTAGTTATGACAAAAGTGGCATGTTGTATTATCAATTATCAGATCATAAACCCATCTACCTGTGTATCCACCCATTTGGAGACTTCTTCAGACTCGTCCACTCTGCCATAGAAGTGCACTGGTAGCATGAACTCAGGGCGGGCCTTCTCCCAGGGGTTACCATGACGTAGCCAATCGTCTGCCTCCTCCACCTAGGATCAAACCAATTCCCTGCTTATGTGCTCATGCAAGCAAACACAAAATGCTAAAACTTTGATGTCATGAGGTTGTCCGGATAATTTTCCTGGCTAAGCAGAGATTCACCCTCAAGGAATAGAATTCAAATGATGTTTGTTTAAAATGAACTCTGGCTAGAGATATGACCATGGAGCTTCTCATAGTAAAGGTCATCGCATGTTTGAGATGTCCAGCCATGTAAACATCACAGGCATGGTCTCTGGAATACACAAGTCAAAGGTCACTTCTGCATAGGAACCATGTTTAAATCTGTACGCCCGACAGTAGTGGAGTGAGATGATGAAGAACCTCTGGCTCAGATGCATTGGGTCTTTAGGAGCATCTAAAACAGTTTTACCTAAATAGACATGTGGCGTCTTCTGATGTACGGGTATGAGCTTGAATGTAGAAAATGTGCAATAAAACAAAATTAAAAACTCTTGAATGATTTTGTGATTAAGCTACTCATCTCTTTTTTATGAACACGCATTACATTTGCTTCCACCAATAATTTGGGGGGTTGGAGGTTTTTGCAAGTAAAACTTTCCCATGTTTCAATGATTTTTTCACAAAGTCAGATATGGGAGGAGCCATACTGTCACCGACCTGGGTTCAAGAAGTACTGGACACGTCAGAAACACTTAGGTTCAAGCTGCCTGGAAGGGTTTGTACTTCCGTGATCTGCGCCGGACTAGCTCAGTCAAGACTGATGAATTATGGGAAACCGCCTGCAGTGTTTGTTAATCATTTACAGGAACAGAGGTTGCTGCATGTGTCCATTGCTCAGCTGCAGAGTTGAATAAGTTGCCTTGTCCGAGACACCTCCCTCATTCCCTACATCACACACTACATTAACCAAAGCCCCATGATATTTGTCCAAAACAAGTGCACTACACAGGTAATAGGGTGCATTTTGGGAGACCTTGTCAGTGCCTGTTGCAATAGCCGGCGGTTTAGAAGTTGAGAAATTCATTATGGATCTGATAACATTTTGCACACAACCAGTGCTTTTACATTTGGGCTTTGTGTTTGCTGTGCAGAAAGTGCATTGCCCCATTGAACACTGAACTAGTTTTCTACCAATCATTTATTGTCTGAGGCAACACTTAAATGCTCTTGGCAAAAGCGGTCTTAAGCAATTATCCTGCAACGCAAATAATTCTGTATTGAATTCTGTGTTGTTCTTTGTTAAAACATGCCTACATTCTTGTTCTCTCTCACGGGGTTGAAACGTTGGTGCGGAAATGGGCAACGAACCAAAACTCAGAGGAAATGCCGAAAATGGACCGGTCCCGCGTCAACCACCGGACCGGTCCCGCGTCAACCACCGGACCGGTCCCGCGTCAACCACCGGACCGGTCCCGCGTCAACCACCGGACCGGTCCCGCGTCAACCACCGGACCGGTCCCGCGTCAACCACCGGACCGGTCCCGCGTCAACCACCGGACCGGTCCCGCGTCAACCACTGCACATGCTGTGTCTTGTTACCTGCCAACCTTCCTTGATCTTCTGATTGAAGATTCCATACTCGTAACGTATCCCATAACCGTACGCCGCCAGACCAAGGGTTGCCATGGAGTCAAGGAAACACGCTGAACACAGGCAGGAAACATCATCAACCAATGAAACTAGCTCATATTGCAGCTTCAATGTTAACAGTAGAATGGTCAGACAGTGTCACCAGCAAGAAAACATTGGCTCTTATGGTCCATATGATCTATTGCGTCATATGACAAATATAAAATTAAAAATCCTAAATAATTTCATAAAAGTCCATTCCTTTTAATTGGTAGGTCGGTCTTACAACCTGAATGGTAAATCAGGAAGCAGGGACAATCCAGTTCCTCAAACTGACATTCACTTTAGCAAAAAGGCCTCAACTGCCCACGTCAACCTACCTATGTAATACTCAGCGTCTCTGCCATTCTAACGTTGGCTGTAGCGTGGGGCAATTGAGGTCTTTTTAAAGCTGTGATTTAAACATCCACTCCGAGTTGTTTGTTCTCACAAAACTGGCGGAGGCATTTCCTAACTGAACGTCTTACAATAAAAATGATCCACCCAAACAGAGAACAGGAATTTGAGAGCTTCCTGAATTAACATGAATGACAACAGGCCCAGATCCATAGAGGTGTGGTTTACTGTACCTGCCAGTCGACCCAAGCCTCCATTACCAAGCCCCGCATCCTCCTCCATCTCCTCGAGGTCCTCCATGTCCAAACCCAGCTACAACAGGACAGAACCAGAAAGTCAATGGGGAACATTCATTTCAAAGGGCCGACCCATACCACAGTCCGGTAACGAGTCATTGGACACTTACAAATGTCAGACGTGTGCTTCACTGCGTGACTAGTGATCCGTAACGGACAGCATTTAAATCTGATCTGAGGCACAATATTGATTAGATGTGCATCTGTATCTAGAAGTTTAATCACTATCATTGATCAGCTAGCTGTGAAATTCCTAGTTTTAAAGTGAGGGATTATGATGTCTTGGAGAACAAATCTGCACATGCATGACTTTGGCCCAATCCAAATGTCCAGGGCTGTCCCACCGTCGAACCATTTAGTGCGCCAGGGCTTTCTGGCAGGCATTTTGAGCCCTTTATGCACCCTTTTCGAAAAACGTTAAACAAACAAGCGCAAAAGGAGCAACGAACCCTGACGTCAACATGGTTAAAAAAACAAGTTTACATATCAGCATAACCACAAAACTCCCTGATGGTTCATATAAACCAGAACTGTGTGTAGTTTGTCCAATGTTGGCACAATGAAGCAAGTAATAAACGTGAAATAAAAAAGCCTCAAACACGAAAAGAATCATGTTTAAAGTCTGCAACATGTTTCAGCGTTGTCAAGGTAACAGGATAAAGTTCAGTCCCATTCCTTTATAGCACCTTGTGCCCTTGCAGCCTCTTGCACTCAATCACCATGTGAGGTCAATAAAGTAAATAAGGGCTCAGGGCTTATGGTTCAGGGCGGACAATGGGATTGGGCCATCACACACCATTTACAGGGACCCTTTCTGCATGACAGTGGCACTTTTACAGCTAGTGGTCAAAAATACCATAATGCCCCTCTAACAGTTTCCTTCTAAAACACGCATCTCCAACAGCACTTGCTTGTGCACGCCTCTCCGCTCCATGACACCTCCTATCTACATCTGCAGTCCCAAATCCCAATCATCAGGTGGACTATAAGGTTCTGTCTCGCCAGGCACACAGGATACTAGTAAGACAGCTTTTAAGTCAAAACTAAAACTGCACGTTATGAGCACACATGTACCGAAGCACATCATTTAATAAGCACATTGTTGCTTACGAAAAATATGTAGTGAAATATATGTGAAATTCCTGACATTGCAGGGTAATCATTTTAAATAAGAAAATAAAAATCGAATTTCAATCTCCAATAACACCAGAAGTGTGGTAAAAATAAATGCAAAGAGTAAAATGATTCCTGAAGCACTGAAAGGTTTCACCTCACCTGGTAGATGGCCTCATCGCAGGCGTTCTGCAGTCCCAGGTTAATCATGGTGTTCTGTAGGGTTCTACCCATGTAGAACTCCAGAGAGAGGTAGTACACCCGCTAGTGAGACAGGAACACATATTCAGTACAATCACATTGTTGCTGGCACACAGGGTAACAAAAACAACCTCAATCTCCTTGGCAGTGCCATTGCTGCCAATCTTTAACAATCGTGCCACCCAGGACCTGTCAATACACAAACGGCATTGAACTTTGACCCTTGTTCATAAGGTCTTTCAACTGCAGCAGCACTGGCTGGAACCAGGATCAAAGAACAAACTCAGAATGAGCACAAATAAAAGGATGATTCTCAATGGCATCAGCTAGAGGATGTTATTCACAAAATGCATTTAAAGTGCTGCGTTAAGAAATGTGTGCACATTCAGAAACCACAGAGGAATCTGCATGACCTAATCGGGCTCATTGACTGCCTCCTCTGTAAGGTCACGGTGGCACAGTGGAAAACACTGTTTGCTCAAAGGGTGATTGTTCAGCTTTGCATGTCAGTCTGATGTGGGCACAATTAGGCTGCCCATCTGATCCTGTGCCCATCTGATTCTCTGCCAGTTGGTAAAACAACAAATCAGATTTGTCCAGCGCAAATTAGGGGGAAAAAATAAAAACTGCGCAGTGTCCTGGAACTCTGCGGTAATGCGTCATGTCCCTTATTTATGGGCACCCGGAGGTAAAAGTAAAACCGATTCTGGATCAGCACTGCTACTGTTGACTATCCGGGACATTGAAACTGAAATTAATTAAGCCTAAGGACTAGATATACTGAGGTTTTGTCAGGGGGTATTAATAACCACCACAAAAAGTATCTCTAACACAGATGATTAAGATAAAAATGAGCAGTAAAGCAAATAAGAAGGGGCGGGTCTGGTGTCTAAAACGTATCAAAACTTGGACAGAACAAAACAGACAGGTACTATTATTATTTACCATGAATTATTGGTGATATTAAACACACTTCACCTTGGGGTCTGTTTCATAGTAGAACTGTTGGGTTCTGATCCATCGGCCCACCAGGTGGTCCCGGACGGTGTGCGCCAGGGCAAAGTAATAGTCCCGTGGCGTCGCTACATTCCTGTCTTTGACCAAAGTGAAGTGCAGATGCCGGTTAAAGCCTTTCTTCAGCTCCGCCACGTTCTCCACTCCCACTATACCACGGATACTTATCTGTTTGCGTTTCTCCTGGTCAGTTAGAGGTGCAGCCATGATGATGATCTAGGATCTACCACTGTCAGCCTTCAGCTTCAACCCTGAAGTGAACAAGTAAACTTTGGGTGGGGGCGTTTCTGCATTTTGGACTCTCCTCCTTTCAGTCTCCTCTGATACCCATTGGTCTATTCAAAAGGAGGTGTGTCGTCAAACCTTTTTTTATTTATTTTTACAAAATTCTCATTCAATTAATTTGGGCTACTCTGATTACATAACAACTAAATGCCATGCAGTAACACCAGTGACACAATCTAATGCCAATGCCAAGGCAGTGCAAAAGTATTTAAACCCCTGACCAATTATTTCATATTACTGAATTAATAATGGTACTTTTCGGATTTATTTTAAAACACTGACACACAAATATTGTAAGTTAGTAGATAGGTTACAATTTCTTCTGAAATTGTGATGTGTGCTTGCTGCCGGCCACCCGTAGTCGACTGTGTACTGATATCAACTGCCAATGTCCAGTTATACGTTTAATAATAATAATAATATATATGTAAGATTACAATATGTGAGCATAGTAACCTGCCAATTAACCAGCATAATAACCTGCCATATTATTGAAGCGTATTATTGAGGATGTTACCCAGTTGAAGGGTTTCTTTACTTTACACCACCCGTATTAATGAGGATGTTACCCAGTTGAAGGGTTTCTTCACTTTACACCACCCGTATTAATGAGGATGTTACCCAGTTGAAGGGTTTCTTCACTTTACACCACCCGTATTAATGAGGATGTTACCCAGTTGAAGGGTTTCTTTACTTTACACCACCCGTAATAATGAGGATGTTACCCAGTTGAAGGGTTTCTTTACTTTACACCACCCGTATTAATGAGGATGTTACCCAGTTGAAGGGTTTCTTTACTTTACACCACCCGTATTAATGAGGATGTTACCCAGTTGAAGGGTTTCTTTACTTTACACCACCCGTATTAATGAGGATGTTACCCAGTTGAAGGGTTTCTTTACTTTACACCACCCGTATTAATGAGGATGTTACCCAGTTGAAGGGTTTCTTCACTTTACACCACCCGTATTAATGAGGATGTTACCCAGTTGAAGGGTTTCTTCACTTTACACCACCCGTATTAATGAGGATGTTACCCAGTTGAAGGGTTTCTTTACTTTACACCACCCGTATTAATGAGGATGTTACCCAGTTGAAGGGTTTCTTTACTTTACACCACCCATATTAATGAGGATGTTACCCAGTTGAAGGGTTTCTTTACTTTACACCACCCGTATTAATGAGGATGTTACCCAGTTGAAGGGTTTCTTTACTTTACACCACCCGTATTAATGAGGATGTTACCCAGTTGAATGGTTTCTTCACTTTACACCACCCGTATTAATGAGGATGTTACCCAGTTGAAGGGTTTCTTTACTTTACACCACCCGTATTAATGAGGATGTTACCCAGTTGAAGGGTTTCTTTACTTTACACCACCCGTATTAATGAGGATGTTACCCAGTTGAAGGGTTTCTTTACTTTACACCACCCGTATTAATGAGGATGTTACCCAGTTGAAGGGTTTCTTCACTTTACACCACCCGTATTAATGAGGATGTTACCCAGTTGAAGGGTTTCTTTACTTTACACCACCCGTATTAATGAGGATGTTACCCAGTTGAAGGGTTTCTTCACTTTACACCACCCGTATTAATGAGGATGTTACCCAGTTGAAGGGTTTCTTCACTTTACACCACCCATATTAATGAGGATGTTACCCAGTTGAATGGTTTCTTTACTTTACACCACCCGTATTAATGAGGATGTTACCCAGTTGAAGGGTTTCTTCACTTTACACCAACCATATTAATGAGGATGTTACCCAGTTGAAGGGTTTCTTCACTTTACACCACCCGTATTAATGAGGATGTTACCCAGTTGAAGGGTTTCTTTACTTTACACCACCCATATTAATGAGGATGTTACCCAGTTGAAGGGTTTCTTCACTTTACACCACCCGTATTAATGAGGATGTTACCCAGTTGAAGGGTTTCTTCACTTTACACCAACCATATTAATGAGGATGTTACCCAGTTGAAGGGTTTCTTCACTTTACACCACCCGTATTAATGAGGATGTTGCCCAGTTGAAGGGTTTCTTTACTTTACACCACCCATATTAATGAGGATGTTACCCAGTTGAAGGGTTTCTTCACTTTACACCACCCGTATTAATGAGGATGTTACCCAGTTGAAGGGTTTCTTCACTTTACACCACCCGTATTAATGAGGATGTTACCCAGTTGAAGGGTTTCTTTACTTTACGCCACCCGTATTAATGAGGATGTTACCCAGTTGAAGGGTTTCTTCACTTTACACCACCCGTATTATTGAGGATGTTACCCAGTTGAAGGGTTTCTTTACTTTACACCACCCGTAATAATGAGGATGTTACCCAGTTGAAGGGTTTCTTTACTTTACACCACCCGTATTAATGAGGATGTTACCCAGTTGAAGGGTTTCTTTACTTTACACCACCCGTATTAATGAGGATGTTACCCAGTTGAAGGGTTTCTTTACTTTACACCACCCGTATTAATGAGGATGTTACCCAGTTGAAGGGTTTCTTTACTTTACACCACCCGTATTAATGAGGATGTTACCCAGTTGAAGGGTTTCTTCACTTTACACCACCCGTATTAATGAGGATGTTACCCAGTTGAAGGGTTTCTTCACTTTACACCACCCGTATTAATGAGGATGTTACCCAGTTGAAGGGTTTCTTTACTTTACACCACCCGTAATAATGAGGATGTTACCCAGTTGAAGGGTTTCTTTACTTTACACCACCCATATTAATGAGGATGTTACCCAGTTGAAGGGTTTCTTTACTTTACACCACCCGTATTAATGAGGATGTTACCCAGTTGAAGGGTTTCTTTACTTTACACCACCCGTATTAATGAGGATGTTACCCAGTTGAATGGTTTCTTCACTTTACACCACCCGTATTAATGAGGATGTTACCCAGTTGAAGGGTTTCTTTACTTTACACCACCCGTATTAATGAGGATGTTACCCAGTTGAAGGGTTTCTTTACTTTACACCACCCGTATTAATGAGGATGTTACCCAGTTGAAGGGTTTCTTTACTTTACACCACCCGTATTAATGAGGATGTTACCCAGTTGAAGGGTTTCTTCACTTTACACCACCCGTATTAATGAGGATGTTACCCAGTTGAAGGGTTTCTTTACTTTACACCACCCGTATTAATGAGGATGTTACCCAGTTGAAGGGTTTCTTCACTTTACACCACCCGTATTAATGAGGATGTTACCCAGTTGAAGGGTTTCTTCACTTTACACCACCCATATTAATGAGGATGTTACCCAGTTGAATGGTTTCTTTACTTTACACCACCCGTATTAATGAGGATGTTACCCAGTTGAAGGGTTTCTTCACTTTACACCAACCATATTAATGAGGATGTTACCCAGTTGAAGGGTTTCTTCACTTTACACCACCCGTATTAATGAGGATGTTACCCAGTTGAAGGGTTTCTTTACTTTACACCACCCATATTAATGAGGATGTTACCCAGTTGAAGGGTTTCTTCACTTTACACCACCCGTATTAATGAGGATGTTACCCAGTTGAAGGGTTTCTTCACTTTACACCAACCATATTAATGAGGATGTTACCCAGTTGAAGGGTTTCTTCACTTTACACCACCCGTATTAATGAGGATGTTACCCAGTTGAAGGGTTTCTTTACTTTACACCACCCATATTAATGAGGATGTTACCCAGTTGAAGGGTTTCTTCACTTTACACCACCCGTATTAATGAGGATGTTACCCAGTTGAAGGGTTTCTTCACTTTACACCACCCGTATTAATGAGGATGTTACCCAGTTGAAGGGTTTCTTTACTTTACACCACCCGTATTAATGAGGATGTTACCCAGTTGAAGGGTTTCTTCACTTTACACCACCCATATTAATGAGGATGTTACCCAGTTGAATGGTTTCTTTACTTTACACCACCCGTATTAATGAGGATGTTACCCAGTTGAAGGGTTTCTTCACTTTACACCAACCATATTAATGAGGATGTTACCCAGTTGAAGGGTTTCTTCACTTTACACCACCCGTATTAATGAGGATGTTACCCAGTTGAAGGGTTTCTTTACTTTACACCACCCATATTAATGAGGATGTTACCCAGTTGAAGGGTTTCTTCACTTTACACCACCCGTATTAATGAGGATGTTACCCAGTTGAAGGGTTTCTTCACTTTACACCAACCATATTAATGAGGATGTTACCCAGTTGAAGGGTTTCTTCACTTTACACCACCCGTATTAATGAGGATGTTACCCAGTTGAAGGGTTTCTTTACTTTACACCACCCATATTAATGAGGATGTTACCCAGTTGAAGGGTTTCTTCACTTTACACCACCCGTATTAATGAGGATGTTACCCAGTTGAAGGGTTTCTTCACTTTACACCACCCGTATTAATGAGGATGTTACCCAGTTGAAGGGTTTCTTTACTTTACGCCACCCGTATTAATGAGGATGTTACCCAGTTGAAGGGTTTCTTCACTTTACACCACCCGTATTATTGAGGATGTTACCCAGTTGAAGGGTTTCTTTACTTTACACCACCCATATTAATGAGGATGTTACCCAGTTGAAGGGTTTCTTCACTTTACACCACCCGTATTAATGAGGATGTTACCCAGTTGTAGGGTTTCTTTACTTTACACCACCCGTATTAATGAGGATGTTACCCAGTTGAAGGGTTTCTTTACTTTACACCAACCATATTAATGAGGATGTTACCCAGTTGAAGGGTTTCTTTACTTTACACCACCCGTATTAATGAGGATGTTACCCAGTTGAATGGTTTCTTTACTTTACACCACCCGTATTAATGAGGATGTTACTCAGTTGAATGGTTTCTTCACTTTACACCACCCGTATTAATGAGGATGTTACCCAGTTGAAGGGTTTCTTTACTTTACACCACCCGTATTAATGAGGATGTTACCCAGTTGAAGGGTTTCTTCACTTTACACCACCCATATTAATGAGGATGTTACCCAGTTGAATGGTTTCTTTACTTTACACCACCCGTATTAATGAGGATGTTACCCAGTTGAAGGGTTTCTTCACTTTACACCAACCATATTAATGAGGATGTTACCCAGTTGAATGGTTTCTTTACTTTACACCACCCGTATTAATGAGGATGTTACCCAGTTGAAGGGTTTCTTCACTTTACACCACCCATATTAATGAGGATGTACCCAGTTGAATGGTTTCTTTACTTTACACCACCCGTATTAATGAGGATGTTACCCAGTTGAAGGGTTTCTTCACTTTACACCAACCATATTAATGAGGATGTTACCCAGTTGAATGGTTTCTTTACTTTACACCACCCGTATTAATGAGGATGTTACCCAGTTGAAGGGTTTCTTCACTTTACACCAAGGGTTTCTTCACTTTACACCAACCATATTAATGAGGATGTTACCCAGTTGAATGGTTTCTTTACTTTACACCACCCGTATTAATGAGGATGTTACCCAGTTGAAGGGTTTCTTCACTTTACACCACCATATTAATGAGGATGTTACCCAGTTGAAGGGTTTCTTCAACACCACCCGTGAGGATGTTACCCAGTTGAAGGGTTTCTTTACTTTACACCACCCATATTAATGAGGATGTTACCCAGTTGAAGGGTTTCTTTACTTTACACCACCCATATTAATGAGGATGTTACCCAGTTGAAGGGTTTCTTCACTTTACACCACCCGTATTAATGAGGATGTTACCCAGTTGAAGGGTTTCTTCACTTTACACCACCCGTATTAATGAGGATGTTACCCAGTTGAAGGGTTTCTTCACTTTACGCCACCCGTATTAATGAGGATGTTACCCAGTTGAAGGGTTTCTTCACTTTACACCACCCGTATTATTGAGGATGTTACCCAGTTGAAGGGTTTCTTTACTTTACACCACCCATATTAATGAGGATGTTACCCAGTTGAAGGGTTTCTTCACTTTACACCACCCGTATTAATGAGGATGTTACCCAGTTGTAGGGTTTCTTTACTTTACACCACCCGTATTAATGAGGATGTTACCCAGTTGAAGGGTTTCTTTACTTTACACCAACCATATTAATGAGGATGTTACCCAGTTGAAGGGTTTCTTTACTTTACACCACCCGTATTAATGAGGATGTTACCCAGTTGAATGGTTTCTTTACTTTACACCACCCGTATTAATGAGGATGTTACTCAGTTGAATGGTTTCTTCACTTTACACCACCCGTATTAATGAGGATGTTACCCAGTTGAAGGGTTTCTTTACTTTACACCACCCGTATTAATGAGGATGTTACCCAGTTGAAGGGTTTCTTCACTTTACACCACCCATATTAATGAGGATGTTACCCAGTTGAAGGGTTTCTTTACTTTACACCACCCGTATTAATGAGGATGTTACCCAGTTGAATGGTTTCTTCACTTTACACCACCCGTAATAATGAGGATGTTACCCAGTTGAAGGGTTTCTTTACTTTACACCACCCGTATTAATGAGGATGTTACCCAGTTGAAGGGTTTCTTTACTTTACACCACCCGTATTAATGAGGATGTTACCCAGTTGAAGGGTTTCTTTAACACCACCCATATTAATGAGGATGTTACCCAGTTGAAGGGTTTCTTTACTTTACACCACCCGTATTAATGAGGATGTTACCCAGTTGAAGGGTTTCTTCACTTTACACCACCCGTATTAATGAGGATGTTACCCAGTTGAAGGGTTTCTTCACTTTACACCACCCGTATTAATGAGGATGTTACCCAGTTGAAGGGTTTCTTCACTTTACACCACCCATATTAATGAGGATGTTACCCAGTTGAATGGTTTCTTCACTTTACACCACCCGTATTAATGAGGATGTTACCCAGTTGAATGGTTTCTTCACTTTACACCACCCGTATTAATGAGGATGTTACCCAGTTGAATGGTTTCTTTACTTTACACCACCCGTATTAATGAGGATGTTACCCAGTTGAAGGGTTTCTTTACTTTACACCACCCGTATTAATGAGGATGTTACCCAGTTGAAGGGTTTCTTCACTTTACACCACCCATATTAATGAGGATGTTACCCAGTTGAAGGGTTTCTTCACTTTACACCACCCGTATTAATGAGGATGTTACCCAGTTGAATGGTTTCTTCACTTTACACCACCCGTAATAATGAGGATGTTACCCAGTTGAAGGGTTTCTTCACTTTACACCACCCATATTAATGAGGATGTTACCCAGTTGAAGGGTTTCTTCACTTTACACCACCCGTATTAATGAGGATGTTACCCAGTTGAAGGGTTTCTTCACTTTACACCACCCGTATTAATGAGGATGTTACCCAGTTGAAGGGTTTCTTCACTTTACGCCACCCGTATTAATGAGGATGTTACCCAGTTGAAGGGTTTCTTCACTTTACACCACCCGTATTATTGAGGATGTTACCCAGTTGAAGGGTTTCTTTACTTTACACCACCCATATTAATGAGGATGTTACCCAGTTGAAGGGTTTCTTCACTTTACACCACCCGTATTAATGAGGATGTTACCCAGTTGTAGGGTTTCTTTACTTTACACCACCCGTATTAATGAGGATGTTACCCAGTTGAAGGGTTTCTTTACTTTACACCAACCATATTAATGAGGATGTTACCCAGTTGAAGGGTTTCTTTACTTTACACCACCCGTATTAATGAGGATGTTACCCAGTTGAATGGTTTCTTTACTTTACACCACCCGTATTAATGAGGATGTTACTCAGTTGAATGGTTTCTTCACTTTACACCACCCGTATTAATGAGGATGTTACCCAGTTGAAGGGTTTCTTTACTTTACACCACCCGTATTAATGAGGATGTTACCCAGTTGAAGGGTTTCTTCACTTTACACCACCCATATTAATGAGGATGTTACCCAGTTGAAGGGTTTCTTCACTTTACACCACCCGTATTAATGAGGATGTTACCCAGTTGAATGGTTTCTTCACTTTACACCACCCGTAATAATGAGGATGTTACCCAGTTGAAGGGTTTCTTTACTTTACACCACCCGTATTAATGAGGATGTTACCCAGTTGAAGGGTTTCTTTACTTTACACCACCCGTATTAATGAGGATGTTACCCAGTTGAAGGGTTTCTTCACTTTACACCACCCATATTAATGAGGATGTTACCCAGTTGAAGGGTTTCTTCACTTTACACCACCCGTATTAATGAGGATGTTACCCAGTTGAATGGTTTCTTCACTTTACACCACCCGTAATAATGAGGATGTTACCCAGTTGAAGGGTTTCTTTACTTTACACCACCCGTATTAATGAGGATGTTACCCAGTTGAAGGGTTTCTTCACTTTACACCACCCGTATTATTGAGGATGTTACCCAGTTGAAGGGTTTCTTCACTTTACACCACCCGTATTAATGAGGATGTTAATCCGTCCAGCAGCTGGGACAACACATGTAGCAAAAATAATGTATTTTCACTGCGCTCAAAAACAAAACAGTGTGATTTTTCGTCTCCTTAACTCGTATTGTGCTGCCTTATGTATAGGTTCAGACCCAACGCCACTGCCAGTCAAATACATCTCCATGTATAGGTTAGGACCCAATGCCCCTGCCAGTCAAATACATCTCCATGTATAGGTTAGGACCCAATGCCCCTGCCAGTCAAATACATCTCCATGTATAGGTTAGGACCCAATGCCCCTGCCAGTCAAATACATCTCCATGTATAGGTTAGGACCCAATGCCCCTGCCAGTCAAATACATCTCCATGTATAGGTTAGGACCCAATGCCCCTGCCAGTCAAATACATCTCCATGTATAGGTTAGGACCCAATGCCCCTGCCAGTCAAATACATCTCCATGTATAGGTTAGGACCCAATGCCCCTGCCAGTCAAATACATCTCCATGCATAGGTTAGGACCCAATGCCCCTGCCAGTCAAATACATCTCCATGTATAGGTTAGGACCCAATGCCCCTGCCAGTCAAATACATCTCCATGCATAGACATGTTTGATTTGTCATGTGTTTTGTCAATGCTGAAAAAATGTCTGACATGTAGCTTAGTGTACAGAGCAGCAAAACACACCAAACGATTTCACAGCTTTTAATCACATGAAACAGTACTGCTGCCTGGACAACCGCCCGTCACGTCATTTCATTAGACAAACCATCCATTGATGATCAATATGTAGGTAAAACCAATATAAACAGCGATGGTTTCACAGGGCAAATATACAACAAAGATAATGTCTGTCAAAAAACGAACAACGTACACATTTATCTACATTCCTCTCCTTCACACAAAAGCATTATTCATGAACAGAACAAAAAAGATTGTGATTCTAGTCAGTCCCAAATAGCAACCTGGTCACCGCTACTGAGCACAGCTGTGTATCCAGCTGATGGAAAGTAGGCCAGTTTGTAGAGAGTAGGGTGCGATTTGGGATTCATCCTAGTCACCTACAGTAAGAGCATTAGTACGCTGAATAGCACCTTATTCAGAATAGCCTTTAATGTACGAGTGTCATCTTCGTCACCGTCATCATCATCAACCCCAGCGCGTTATTCTTCATACTGGTCACGGGCCTGCTCATAACAATAGCAGAATAAAGCCTTATAACAGCAACAACAATAACGACAACAATAATAATAATAATAACAACAATAATAATAATAATAATAATAACAACAACAATAATAAAAATAATAATAATAACAATAATAATAATAATAATAATAATAATAATAATAAATGAAGTTTAAATATACTGCATTTTGACAGCGGCCAGTGGATGCATCCATATATATATATATCCCACTATATGCCCCATAGTGCACTAATCGCCCGAGGCCGCTAGGTACTAGAAAGGGAATAGGGTACAGTTTACACTACCTACGCACTATTCAGTAGTGCACGTCAGAGGGCATAGAGTGCGATTTGGGATGCAGTGTCAGCTAAACAAAGGCCCGCTTATTTCCAGAACTGGAATACAACTGAACAAGTCCACTCTGCAGTTAGTTACGAACGATGGATAAGGTTAAGGTCGACACAAGCAAAGCCACTGGTTAGCGTCTCATCTACATAACACAGCGGCAGCACAGGGGAAGGTGAGGTCACTTCCTGTCAGGGACCACTGCATCCACCAGCTGGTACTCTCTCAAGGTCCACGACAAACCTGCCAGTGGGTCCCAAATGGCAGCAGTGCACAATGTTGGGAATAGGATGCCCTTTGGGACAGTGTTATAGCCCTGCTGTGCTCCTGTACTCCCCCTGGCTGCCATAGAGGGTAATGCACCTCTGTTAGTTTCATACGGTACTGTATGTTCGGTGGGACTTCAGTACCATGTATCAGGATTCTGTTTCAATATTGTGTTGCGTGTGTTTTTGTGTGTGCTTTTCACAAAGATCTAGAGTATAATGACGAGAAGAGGTCTTCAGCGATTGGTTGTTGTAATAACGCTGTTTCACTCAACCAAATCGTAATAATGCACATGTTAAGATGGTTCAGAAAGAGAAACCAGAACCAGTTCCGGTGACAGAGTTCCATTCTGAGATGAGAGTTGAAGGTAGCCATGGTTACTTAGCATCATGTAAATACATCTGTTAACATTTTGTAATGCAGAGGTCAAGGCTATGGGTCATGTTGTCCGGAGATCTGTAGAGGTCAAGGCTATGGGTCACGTTGTCACGTTGTCAAGAGATCTGTAGAGCTCAAGGCTATGGGTCATGTTGTCATGTTGTCCGAAGATCTGTAGAGGTCAAGGCTATGGGTCATGTTGTCACGTTGTCAAGAGATCTGTAGAGGCCAAGTCTATGGGTCATGTTGTCACGTTGTCCCGTTGTCAAGAGTTCTGTAGAGGTCAAGGCTATGGGTCACGTTGTCACGTTGTCAAGAGATCTGTAGAGGTCAAGGCTATGGGTCATGTTGTCACGTTGTCAAGAGATCTGTAGAGTTCAAGGCGCCTGTCTGCAGTGCTGAGTCAACTCCTTAACACACTGCCCCCTGCAGGTCCGCTTCCCCCGGAGAGTAAAAGTCAGGGATGGGAAGGCCTGTGTGAAGGGTCATCTACAGAAAGAAAGAAGACAAGACAACATCAGCATCCCCTTCCTCCTCCTCCTCCTCCTCCCACACTCTTCATTATCCTAACAGCAATTCCTGAATGCAGATGATAGATGAAACACAGCCATAATTGGGACCATCCAGACCTCCTCCATCACTGACTGGTACCCTGCAGCCACTGTCAAAGATAAGGACAGACTGCAACGCATCATCCGCTCTGTGGAGCGGGTCATTGGCTGTAAGCTGCCGACCCTCAAAGAACTGTTCAAAGCCAGGCCATTGGGGCGGGTAGGAATGATTGAGGCAGACCCCTCCCATTCAGGAAACGGACTATTCAGAACTCTCCCCTCTGGCAGGCGGCTATGTTCTAACAAGAACAAAACATTTTACCACAAGAACAGCTTTTTCCCAAAGGCGGTGAGTCTAAGGAATATGCCTCTAGCACTAGACTGCTGTGTGTTCGAACGCATTGTTCTAGTGTTCAGAAAACATTTCTTGTGTGTGTAAACAGACTTGGCGAACAAACATGATTCAGATTCTGATAGAACTGTGTAAAGATGTTATGCAGGTATTGACCAGTAGGTGGAGCTGCTACATGCGTTATAGCTAATGGATTATTACTGCTGGTGATCGCAGAAACATTAGCATGCGTTCCACTAGCTTTGTCAATACAAGTGAATGAAAGCGGTTGACAGGCGTGCTTCATTCTATTTACGTGCACAATTGAGATTTGCTGGTTTCTTAATGGTCCCATCTGGTCAGGAGGTGCTACCTGGTTGGTGTAATTGTGTAATCGCAGGTTAATCTGGTTGGTTCTATTTAAGGAATTTCACATGGGTGTAATATTGCTTCGACGTTGGGGGCTAGCTGTTTGATCGGGTTAGCGGGTCTATTTCGGGTCACATGGTTTATGTTGTGGTACTTCTATGTCGAGGCCATCTGGTAGGTGTGATGTTGCTTCAATATTGAGAACTTGGTTGGTGTAATGGTGTTTCTATGTTTAGGCTGCATGGATGGTTTTGTGTTGCTTCTACTTTTCTCTGGACACAGCAACATGACACATTGTTTCTATGTTGGAGGGAAAATATTGTTTTTACATTGGGTCTAAAATGCTGCTTCAACGTTTGGGTTACAACATTGTATGTTAGTGCATCATTCTTTATGCATTAAGTCTATAACATAACCGCTTATCCACTAAGGAGCAATACATTTGGTTCTCTTTTTGGTTTCTACGTTGGAGCTAAAATATATTGTTCCAATATTAGAGCTATACCAAAATGCTTCGGAATTCTATGGTGAGGATATTCCATTGTTTCTATGGTGAGGATATTCCATTGTTTCTATGGTGAGGATATTCCATTGTTTCTATGGTGAGGATATTCCATTGTTTCTATGGTGAGGATATTCCATTGTTTCTATGGTGAGGATATTCCATTGTTTCTATAGTGAGGATATTCCATTGTTTCTATGGTGAGGATATTCCATTGTTTCTATGGTGAGGATATTCCATTGTTTCTATAGTGAGGATATTCCATTGTTTCTATGATGAGGATATTCCATTGTTTCTATGGTGAGGATATTCCATTGTTTCTATAGTGAGGATACTCCATTGTTTCTATGATGAGGATATTCCATTGTTTCTATGGTGAGGATATTCCATTGTTTCTATGGTGAGGATATTCCATTGTTTCTATGGTGAGGATACTCCATTGTTTCTATGATGAGGATATTCCATTGTTTCTATGGTGAGGATATTCCATTGTTTCTATGGTGAGGATATTCCATTGTTTCATTGTTATTATGGTGATGATATTCCATTGTTTCTATGGTGATGATATTCTATTGTTTCTATAGTGAGGATATTCCATTGTTTCTATATTACCTGTACGTTGCGGTTGAGGCTGACAGCAGGGTAGTAGAGCCCCTCGATGCCATCAAAGGCTACAGGCCCCTGCTGCTCATCGTTAATCAGGAAAATGAGGATCCCTCTGGTGAAGTCTAACAAAATTCCCACTGTAGTGCCTTTACTGATGCCACCATCCGTCCTGAGTGGAAACACACAGAAACACACAGGAATAAAGGTCAAACAGAAACACACAGGAATAAAGGTCAAACAGAAACACACAGGAATAAAGGTCAAACAGAAACACACAGGAATAAAGGTCAGACAGAAACACAGAGGAATAAAGGTCAAACAGAAACACAGAGGAATAAAGGTCAAACAGAAACACACAGGAATAAAGGTCAAACAGAAACACACAGGAATAAAGGTCAAACAGAAACACACAGGAATAAAGGTCAAACAGAAACACACAGGAATAAAGGTCAAACAGAAACACAGAGGAATAAAGGTCAAACAGAAACACAGAGGAATAAAGGTCAAACAGAAACACAGAGGAATAAAGGTCAAACAGAAACACAGAGGAATAAAGGTCAAACAGAAACACACAGGAATAAAGGTCAAACAGAAACACAGAGGAATAAAGGTCAAACAGAAACACACAGGAATAAAGGTCAAACAGAAACACACAGAAACACACAGGAATAAAGGTCAAACAGAAACACACAGAAACAAAGAGGAATAAAGGTCAAACAGAAACACACAGAAACACACAGGAATAAAGGTCAAACAGAAACACACAGGAATAAAGGTCAAACAGAAACACACAGGAATAAAGGTCAAACAGAAACGCACAGGAATAAAGGTCAAACAGAAACACACAGAAACACAGAGGAACAAAGGTCAATCTGAAACACAGAGGAACACAGAGGAACAAAGGTCAATCAGAAACACAGAGGAACACAGAGGAACAAAGATCAATCAGAAACACAGAGGAACACAGAGGAACAAAGGTCAAACATAAACACACAAAACATGAGGAATAAAGGTCAAACAGAAACACAGAAGAACACGAGGAATAAAGAGTGACACAGATTCACTGTGAAGCACACAGTCTCAATGACGCAAGTTGTTTAGTGTGGGTTTTTGTGTATAGAACCAGGTGTGTTTATGTACCAGGTGACCTACCTGTTAGTGTGTGAGTTGTTGTGCATGAACCAAGAACGGTTGTTGTCCACATACATGGCCCACGCCTTGTCATCCTTTCCCAGCATCACATCTTTTAGGACGTCACCACGGGCAACCCCGAACGCAGGGTCTGGGTGGTTGTCATAGCGATCCACGGTGACCTCCCAGTAGTGAACTCCGCGGGAGAAGCCAGCGTTACCCATGACGACCCTGTCGTCATAGCTACTGCATGTCACCGTCAGGTTGTCGTTGGAAAGGATGATGTCATCGTGGGCCGATGTCGGGTCAAAGGTGAACCAGGCAACTGTAGGAAGTTAACACGCACGGACGACACACATAGACAGAATTTTTTTTATACTGACACTTTCGAGATATCCAATGTTTAGTCCCAGTGATCTCAGGAGCAATCGAGACATGCTTCCTTCCAAACAACATGCTGTCCCATCTCGCCAAGAAGTTCGCCGGACCAATGTGTCCTGACTTCCCCTGTCCTGACGTCCCCTGAGTTCACCTGCAGTTGTCTAACCCACCACATGGAGTCGCTAGAGGGTGATGAGACAAGGAATCCCATGCGACCCACACCCTCCCTTAACCCGGACAATGCAAGGCCAATTTAGCTTTTTTGCTATTTTGGCCTCCTTTGGAAGTATTGGCCACAGCCTGGAATTGAAACAGGTTTTAATGACACCTCAGCCCTTCTATAAAGAGCTTTAGCTGGCTAGACCCTAGGTAACCTCAATATAAGCATTGGGAAATAATGTAACACAGGATATGATGCTAGAAGGGGATCTAGGCGGAGTGATCATAAGGTAGGGGTTAACCTGCTGTCTCTGACATGCCCGGCCCCATGTCCGGATAGACAACATCCCCATACGATGGCTAAACTGCACAAAGACATCTGGATCCAGGCTACAGTAGTGTAATGGATTAACAGGACAACACTCTATGTCATGTATTCCAGAGTGTCACTGGAATACATGACTTACTGTTTGTGTTATAAGCTACATGATGTGGTACAGGCAAGTCACACACCCGGCAAATACTATCATATGTTATAACACTTACAATACTACAAATACATTACTAGATTAGATATTAAAGGAGAGGGCAGTTCGCTATCTCTGGGAGTGTTCGGCTTGATGCTGTTACCATAGTAATAGGAACTTCACAATTTGAATGTTTCCATGGGAACATATTCTAAGTGAAAAAAATATATTTTATTGGTAAGTTCACGGTAACACACGAATAACCGAAGCTCCGATTGGCCAGCGAACTGCCCGCTCTTCAGTTATCGAGTGAATGATTGGTTGCTGTGATGACACTGGCAATGACTAGGTTATGAGTGAAGCTGGACGCAGGAGGTATTCAGCGGTGGGAGGGCTGAGGCGTGTGTGTGTGTGACCCGTGATCCATACCTGTGGCTAGCGATTGCATATCACATGGGGAGTGTCCAGCTGTAATGTGAAATGCATGGAGAGCAAGAGAGAGGGGGAGAAAGAAAAGAGAGACAAAAAGCCAAAGAGAGAGACAAAGAAAAAAATGAAATCGAGGGCGACGAAGCGATTGAAAGACAGGGAGAAAATAACGGGGAAAGAGTGTGGACGGCGAGAGAGACAGTGAAACAGCGGTGTGTATCAATCAGAGAGGGTGGGCGAGAGAGAGAGAGAGAGAGAGAGAGAGAGAGAGAGGACCAGAGATGGAGAGGGGAAGAGAGAGCCGTGGACATCAGCATGTGTGGGAGGTGGAGAGCGTTGAAGAGAGAAAGAAACAGTGAAAGGCAGGGGAGAATAGCGAGTGAGCCATAGAAAAGCAGCGTGTGTGGGAGGTAAAGAGGGTGGAATTGAGAAATGGTGAGGGAGGGAGTGAGAGAGAGAGGTGAGGGAGAGAGGTAGCAGAGGGTTTGTGGGTGGAGACGAGGGTGGGAGAGAGGGTAGAAGCAGTGTTGATTTGATCAGGGAAGCTGTTTCTTTTCAGTGGACATTTTATTATAAGACAGAATATTCCAACGTATTCCGGCCGTCATGGGGATTGTTCTAGAAGCCAGCACCCGGGGAATATACGTTGATTAGCCTTTCACCAAATATCAAGAAAAAAAAATCTGATCGGAAATTAAAATCAGTTTTGATCAGGGGGAACTTAAAATGATTTCACACATGTAGCAGGAGTTGTATACAGTCTCCCGGTTCAATATTTCCTTTAAGGATTGGTGGCACAGCTAGTACAGCTAGTAGTGGGATTCATGGTCCACATCAACCGACATATGCTTCTACGGGCTTCTGGTCCACTGATGAGAGACCATCTTCCTTGACTTTTGGTCTGTCTCCCAGTTGGTCTGTCTCCCAGTTGGTCTGTCTCCCAGTTGGTCTGTCTTCCAGTTGGTCTGTCTCCCAGTTGGTATGTCTCCCAGTTGGTCTGTCTCCCAGTTGGTCTGTCTCCCAGTTGGTCTGTCTCCCTGTTGGTCTGTCTCCCAGTTGGTCTGTCTCCCAGTTGGTCTGTCTCCCAGTTGGTCTGTCTCCCAGTTGGTCTGTCTCCCAGTTGGTCTGTCTCCCAGTTGGTCTGTCTCCCAGTTGGTCTGTCTTCCAGTTGGTCTGTCTTCCAGTTGGTCTGTCTCCCAGTTGGTCTGTCTCCCAGTTGGTCTGTCTCTTAGTTGGTCTGTCTCTTAGTTGGTCTGTCTCCCAGTTGGTCTGTCTTCCAGTTGGTCTGTCTCCCAGTTGGTATGTCTCCCAGTTGGTCTGTCTCCCAGTTGGTCTGTCTCCCAGTTGGTCTGTCTCCCAGTTGGTCTGTCTCCCAGTTGGTCTGTCTTCCAGTTGGTCTGTCTCCCCGTTGGTATGTCTCCCAGTTGGTCTGTCTCCCAGTTGGTCTGTCTCCCAGTTGGTCTGTCTCCCTGTTGGTCTGTCTCCCAGTTGGTCTGTCTCCCAGTTGGTCTGTCTCCCTGTTGGTCTGTCTCCCAGTTGGTCTGTCTCCCAGTTGGTCTGTCTCCCTGTTGGTCTGTCTCCCAGTTGGTCTGTCTCCCAGTTGGTCTGTCTCCCAGTTGGTCTGTCTCCCAGTTGGTCTGTCTCCCAGTTGGTCTGTCTCCCTGTTGGTCTGTCTCCCAGTTGGTCTGTCTCCCAGTTGGTCTGTCTCCCAGTTGGTCTGTCTCCCTGTTGGTCTGTCTATCTGAGTGTCTGTCTATCTGAGTGTCTGTCAGCCTCTGCGTCTCTGCCTGTCTCTGTCAGCGTCTCTGTGCTCGTCTCTGTCCCCGTCTCTGAGTCAGTCCCTCCCTGTGTCAGTCTCTCTCTTTGTCAGTCTCTCCCTGTTACAGTCTCTCCCTGTTACAGTCTCTCCCTGTGTCAGTCTCTGTCTGTCTGTGTCAGTCTCTGTCTGTCTGTGTCAGTCTCTGTCTGTCTGTGTCAGTCTCTGTCTGTCTGCGTCAGTCTCTGTCTGTGTCAGTCTCTGTCTGTGTCGGCGCCAGTCTCTGTCTGTGTCAGTCTTTGTCTGTGTCAGTCTCTGTCTGTGTCAGTCTCTGTCTGTGTCAGTCTCTGTCTGTGTCGGCGCCAGTCTCTGTCCGCGCCAGTCTCTGTGTCTGTGTGGAGCGATGCAGCATACATAATGGCCAGGTGGCAGGTGCAGGTGGAAGTGTGCGTTGGTATACATGGCACATATTACTGTATGAATAAATGGCCTTAATAAATAAAATACTATCATACACTTATCTTGTCTTAACATGCACTTATCTACAGCATATTAAAAGCACTTATATATAATCTTATTATACCCCAATTGTGTATGTCAAGCACTTTATAAACTTGGTACACCATATTTTCTATACCGGATGAATTATATCCTGAATAGCATCTTGGCAGGTTGGGACATATTGTCAGCATTCCACAACTAAGCGCTGTGTTCAGGCACTCCACACAGTGTTGAGACTTAAAGCAGCTCTAAGCCATTGGTATATTGGCCAGATACCATTTAATATCTGGGCTCATTGCTTACAAATGCTACAGTATATAACAACAAACTAACTTCAGGGGTTTTCGGTGTATGGCCAATTGAACAAGACTAAGGGCCATATCCAAGCACTCGGCCCTCATCCGGAGTATATTGGCCATATTACATATCTCCACACGCTGTACGCCTGTCTGCTCATACTGTAGTTGATTGCCTGGTGGTCCAAACTTCTATCAATTTGTTCATTACCAGGGATAAGGTATGTCACCACTGGATTGAGTGGCTACCCACATAACCTACAGACCTAGAAAATCGACTGAATCTCAGCAACAGGTCCACTGCCTGATTAGCCCTCCCCTTGTGAACAGGGAACGGTTTGGACCTGGCAAACCAGCTGGGAACACAGAGGCAACCGCCTCTAACCGTTGAGTAGAGTAGGGAGTTAGAACCCTTAATGAATGTTGCATAATTCCTGGACATGTCAATGAATCACTTCTCTAGGACACATGACTCTCTGAGAGGACTTTGGCGGGGGTGGGAATGACTCTCCAGGTGCCTCACTTCTGTACAGTGCCACTCTGCTGGTCCCTGTGTGTGTGTGTGTGTTGGACTTACTTTCGGAGGTCTGCATCATTAGTGTCTTGCTGTACTGTCCCAGTCCACTGGCGTTGAAGGCCTTCACCCTGGACATGTAGGTGCTGTTGTAATGGAGCCCGTCTACAGTACAGATCGTCTCCGTTCCCACATACACTTCCTGTTGGGTACATGACAACTTCCTGTTAGCCCATTTCCGAAATCACCGCACAGCCGGGATGCTGACAATCCTGGAATGGACAACCTGATCCGGAAAACTTGCGGCCGGTTGGGGACGTAACCAGGGGATACGGTTGTCTGAGGCGAGATGTGGTGATGGTTCGCTTAATATTGGTAGACTGTACAAGTGAACGCACCAACTGTAGATTTGTCTGGATAACAGCGGCCGATGAATGACAAAAATGTACAGCACATTTAGAATGTAAACGGCGGCGGCTAATCGTCACAGCAATGGTAGTAGAAGACGCCATATTTAAAGACACACTTTTAATGTGACTGACCTGGTTTGGCAATGAGGAGATAGCAAACACAAATGTTTGCCCTTTGGCCTCTAACACTCTGTCGGTTTACATGTACGCTAGCTTAGAAACATAATGTGAGATTGTAGAAGTGAAAAGGTAAACGCCGTTTGCTAGCAAACAGAAAGAGGGCTGCTCCATGCTTTACCTTTCTATCTAAAATTAGAGAATGACCCATTTTGATAGTTAGTATTAATGAGAGAGAGATGTGGTAGAAAGAGAGAAAGAAACTGAGAGAATAACGGAGGGAAGGTTGGCACACCTAGCGTGGGTAAAACACCAGCACACACCTACACTGGGTGGAATAAATAGCACACTGTCCCCTAGCGCCCTAAATCACAAGCTATTCCCTTATCGACTTCAGGCAAAATAGTGCGCTCTAATTTGATTGGTTGCCATTGGGACCACTTTTTCTGAGTTCCAAAGTGACCGAGCATGATTCAAAAAACAAAAGGAAAGATGACGTTCGTCTCCCTGTTTGTTGAGACCGTGTCTGTAGAAGAACTAGATGTGTGTGTTGTTGTGTGTCTGTAGATGAACTCACTGTGTGTGTTGTTGTGTGTCTGTAGAAGAACTAGATGTGTGTGTTGTTGTGTGTCTGTAGATGAACTAGCTGTGTGTGTTGTTGTGTGTCTGTAGATGAACTAGCTGTGTGTGTTGTTGTGTGTCTGTAGAAGAACTAGATGTGTGTGTTGTTGTGTGTCTGTAGATGAACTAGCTGTGTGTGTTGTTGTGTGTCTGTAGAAGAACTAGATGTGTGTGTTGTTGTGTGTCTGTAGATGAACTAGCTGTGAGTGGTGTGTGTCTGTAGTTGAACTAGCTGTGTGTGTTGTTGTGTGTCTGTAGATGAACTAGCTGTGTGTGTTGTTGTGTGTCTGTAGTTGAACTAGCTGTGTGTGTTGTGTGTCTGTAGATGAACTAGCTGTGTGTGTTGTTGTGTGTCTGTAGTTGAACTAGCTGTGTGTGCTGTTGTGTGTCTGTAGTTGAACTAGCTGTGTGTGTTGTTGTGTGTCTGTATTTGAACTAGCTGTGTGTGCTGTTGTGTGTCTGTAGTTGAACTAGCTGTGAGTGGTGTGTGTCTGTAGTTGAACTAGCTGTGTGTGCTGTTGTGTGTCTGTAGTTGAACTAGCTGTGTGTGTTGTTGTGTGTCTGTAGTTGAACTAGCTTTGTGTGTTGTGTGTCTGTAGATGAACTAGCTGTGTGTGTTGTTGTGTGTCTGTAGTTGAACTAGCTGTGTGTGTTGTTGGGTGTCTATAGCTGAACTAGCTGTGTGTGTTGTTGGGTGTCTGTAGTTGAACTAGCTGTGTGTGTTGTTGTGTGTCTGTAGTTGAACAAGCTGTGTGTGTTGTTGTGTGTCTGTAGATGAACTAGCTGTGTGTGTTGTTGTGTGTCTGTAGATGAACTAGCTGTGAGTGGTGTGTGTATGTAGATGCACTAGCTGTGTGTGCTGTTGTGTTTCTGTAGATGAACTAGCTGTGTCTGTAGTTGAACTAGCTGTGTGTGCTGTTGTGTGTCTGTAGATGAACTAGCTGTGTCTGTAGTTGAACTAGCTGTGTGTGCTGTTGTGTGTCTGTAGATGAACTAGCTGTGTGTGTTGTTGTGTGTCTGTAGATGAACTAGCTGTGTGTGTTGTTGTGTGTCTGTAGTTGAACTAGCTGTGCGTGTTGTGGTGTGTCTGTAGATGAACTAGCTGTGTGTTCTGTTGTGTGTCTGTAGATGAACTATCTGTGAGTGGTGTGTGTCTGTAGATGAACTAGCTGTGTGTGCTGTTGTGTTTCTGTAGATGAACTAGCTGTTTGTGTTGTTGTGTGTCTGTAGTTGAACTAGCTGTGTGTGTTGTTGTGTGTCTGTAGTTGAACTAGCTGTGTGTGTTGTTGTGTGTCTGTAGTTGAACTAGCTGTGTGTGGTGTTGTGTTTCTGTAGATGAACTAGCTGTGTGTGCTGTTGTGTTTCTGTAGATGAACTAGCTGTGTGTGTTGTTGTGTGTCTGTAGTTGAACTAGCTGTGTGTGTTGTTGGGTGTCTGTAGTTGAACTAGCTGTGTGTGTTGTTGTGTGTCTGTATATGAACTAGCTGTGAGTGGTGTGTGTCTGTAGATGAACTAGCTGTGTGTTCTGTTGTGTTTCTGTAGATGAACTAGCTGTGTCTGTAGTTGAACTAGCTGCGTGTGCTGTTGTGTGTCTGTAGATGAACTAGCTGTGCGTGTTGTTGTGTGTCTGTAGATGAACTAGCTGTGTGTGCTGTTGTGTGTCTGTAGATGAACTAGCTGTGAGTGGTGTGTGTCTGTAGATGAACTAGCTGTGTGTGCTGTTGTGTTTCTGTAGATGAACTAGCTGTGTCTGTAGTTGAACTAGCTGTGTGTGCTGTTGTGTGTCTGTAGATGAACTAGCTGTGAGTGGTGTGTGTCTGTAGATGAACTAGCTGTGTGTGCTGTTGTGTTTCTGTAGATAAACTAGCTGTGTGTGTTGTTGTGTGTCTGTAGTTGAACTAGCTGTGTGTGTTGTTGGGTGTCTGTAGTTGAACTAGCTGTGTGTGTTGTTGGGTGTCTGTAGTTGAACTAGCTGTGTGTGTTATTAGGTGTCTGTAGTTGAACTAGCTGTGTGTGTGTTGTTGTGTGTCTGTAGTTGAACAAGCTGTGTGTGTTGTTGTGTGTCTGTAGATGAACTAGCTGTGTGTGTTGTTGTGTGTCTGTAGATGCACTAGCTGTGAGTGGTGTGTGTATGTAGATGAACTATCTGTGTGTGCTGTTGTGTTTCTGTAGATGAACTAGCTGTGTCTGTAGTTGAACTAGCTGTGTGTGCTGTTGTGTGTCTGTAGATTAACTAGCTGTGTGTGTTGTTGTGTGTCTGTAGTTGAACTAGCTGTGTGTGTGTTGTTGGGTGTCTGTAGTTGAACTAGCTGTGCCTGTTGTTGTGTGTCTAGATGAACTAGCTGTGTGTGTTGTTGTGTGTCTGTAGTTGAACTAGCTGTGCCTGTTGTTGTGGGTCTGTAGATTAACTAGCTGTGTGTGTTGTTGTGTGTCTGTAGATGAACTAGCTGTGTGTGCTGTTGTGTGTCTGTAGATGAACTAGCTGTGAGTGGTGTGTGTCTGTAGATGAACTAGCTGTGTGTGCTGTTGTGTGTCTGTAGTTGAACAAGCTGTGTGTGTTGTTGTGTGTCTGTAGATGAACTAGCTGTGTGTGTTGCTGTGTGTCTGTAGATGAACTAGCTGTGAGTGGTGTGTGTCTGTAAATGAACTAGCTGTGTGTGCTGTTGTGTTTCTGTAGATGAACTAGCTGTTTCTGTAGTTGAACTAGCCGTGTGTGTTGTTGTGTGTCTGTAGTTGAACTAGCTGTGTGTGTTGTTGTGTGTCTGTAGATGAACTAGCTGTGTGTGTTGTTGTGTGTCTGTAGATGAACTAGCTGTGTGTGTTGTTGTGTGTCTGTAGTTGAACTAGCTGTGTGTGTTGTTGTGTGTCTGTAGTTGAACTAGCTGTGTGTGCTGTTGTGTGTCTGTATATGAACTAGCTGTGTGTGTTGTTGTGTGTCTGTAGATGAACTAGCTGTGTGTGTTGTTGTGTGTCTGTAGATGAACTAGCTGTGAGTGGTGTGTGTCTGTAGATGAACTAGCTGTGTGTGCTGTTGTGTTTCTGTAGATGAACTAGCTGTGTCTGTAGTTGAACTAGCTGTGTGTGCTGTTGTGTGTCTGTACATTAACTAGCTGTGTGTGTTGTTGTGTGTCTGTAGTTGAACTAGCTGTGCGTGTTGTTGTGTGTCTGTAGATGAACTAGCTGTGAGTGGTGTGTGTCTGTAGATGAACTAGCTGTGTGTGCTGTTGTGTTTCTGTAGATGAACTAGCTGTGTGTGTTGTTGTGTGTCTGTAGTTGAACTAGCTGTGTGTGTTTCTGGGTGTCTGTAGTTGAACTAGCTGTGTGTGTTGTTGTGTGTCTGTAGATGAACTAGCTGTGTGTGTTGTTGTGTGTCTGTAGATGAACTAGCTGTGAGTGGTGTGTGTCTCTAGATGAACTAGCTGTGTGTGCTGTTGTGTTTCTGAAGATGAACTAGCTGTGTCTGTAGTTGAACTAGCTGTGTGTGCTGTTGTGTGTCTGTACATTAACTAGCTGTGTGTGTTGTTGTGTGTCTGTAGTTGAACTAGCTGTGTGTGCTGTGTTAGTGTCTGTAGTTGAACTAGCTGTGTGTGTTGTTGTGTGTCTGTAGTTGAACTAGCTGTGTGTGTTGTTGTGTGTCTGTAGTTGAACTCCGAAAAAGTACGAAGGGCATATGGGTCATTGCCATTGATAGTCTGGTTTTTGACCAGCAGCCAAACCTATTTTTCGGGGAGAAAGTGTAGACCGCCTATATTATATATATTATACTACTCCGAGGTGAAGCATTAGAGTGGGCATCTGGGAGCAGTTAGGATCAGTCATACAGGGCGTTCACAGCGGAATTGAGGGGGTTTGATCATCCGATCCGGGGTGACGACGCCTCCAAGAAGCAGCGTAACCGAGAACGCGGTTGGATTCAGAATCAAAGTCTAAACCAGGAATGAATGGATTTCTTATCCAGAACCTACAGACCCGGATGAGTTAATTACTTTGGCTATCCAGGTAGACAATAGGTTCCGAGAGCGTAAGAGACAGAGAGACAATGTGGAACAGAGTATTCACACCCGGTGAGGGGAACGTGGGAGAACAAGAGAGGTGGGTTCTCCACACCCCCCGAAACCACGTGGACCCACGCAGTTGGACCGGTTTCACATCAGTGAGGAGGAACGTGAGCCTCGTTAGCACTCCAATAGTTGTCTTTATTGTGGTCAGCCGGGCCAGTACCGCACATTGCGTTCCCTGTGTTCTGGCAGACTGGTTGGAAGGAGGGAGACTTCTAGCCAGTCATCCTACCACACCCTCCACTCCCAGACCGCACACTCCTTTTCCTGCCACACTTACCAGTGAAGGACAGTCGACCGATCTTCAGGTGCTAATTGTTTCCGGAGCAGACGACAGCTTTGTGGACCCTGTACTGGTTCACCAGCTGGGGCTCACAACCACACCACTAGAGGGAGCTATTTGAGACAGATGGCTACTCGCCCGGATCACCTCTCGTACAGAACATGTGCAGCTATTAAACTCCCGTTTATTATTAGCTGAGGTTCCTCTGGTTCTAGGGCACACCTGCCGTTCCACACATAACCCCACCATCGACCACTAACTGTCTTCGCTCAACAGCTCCTCAGTCAGTTCCTGAGGAGACCAGCGGGTCGTTCCACCTGTCCGATCTGACCCAGGTACACCAGGTGTATCATTACCTGGGGCAGGTATTTAATAAGCAGCGGACGTTATCTCTACCTCCTCACGGACGTTATGACTGTTAGCTGGTTCCACCTGGTTCCACCTGGTTCCACCTGGTTCCACCTGCCCTAAGAGGCAAATGTACAGCCTTTCCAGACCGGAGCGGGAGGCACTGGAGAAATATATTAAAGATTCGCAGGCCGCCGGCCTTATACGTCCATCCTCGTCACCGCTGGGTGCCGGGTTCTTTTTCGTGGGAAAAAAAGGATGGTTCCTTACGACCATGCATCGAGTATCGAGGTTTAAACAATATCACCGTGAAAAATAAATACCCTCTGCCCTTGATGAATACTGCGCTTGGCTCCCTGCAGGGGGCCACGTCATTATCCAAGCTCGATCTCCGCAAAGGATGAGTGGTTGACCGCTTTGAATATTGGGTGATATCGGTCTCACCAACGTTACTTGTGCGTGCTGTTGTGTGTCTGTAGTTGTACCCGCTGTACGTGCACGTGCTGTTGTGTGTCTGTAGTTGTACCCGCTGTGTGTGCTGCTGTGTGTCTGTAGTCGTAGTCGTAACAGCTGTATATGCACTGCATTGAGCCCCTTTTACATCTCAGTACACCTAGTCAGGCCATGTAAACCTGCCGTTATGCAACATGTTCGAGTGCCACTAGTGTGGGCGGACTGGAGCTCAGATGTGTCCTAATATGGCGAATTTCTGCACAGAAAGAAAAGCCCACATGTACCCAGATCCTTGTCGTTATGTAACTGTAGGCTATTCTCTGAGGTGCGTGAACATGTGTTATTAGAAAGGACAGTAAACTGTCTTTAACGTTGGAGTTCCAGCCATTCCAGATTAGAGGCTGTTCCGCTTCGTTGTAGCTGCAAGCTTCTTCCTGATTCACATCTCTTCAAGTCCATGTGCTTGTCCATCTTCCTGTAGTATATCTGTAACAGGGTTTATTTAGTTCTGTTTGGTTATTGCGCACACCTGGTTTCAGTTGGTTAATTAGTAGGACTATTTAGTTCAATGGGTGCGGTTAGACTTTGGTTGGCATGGTTCCTGTTTCCTATCAGGTCATGGGGACACTGGGTGAGTGTTTGTTGTATCTTTGCATGGCTGTTTTTTAATGGTTTAGAAGTCGCTTGTGTAGTCGCTTGTCAATCTGGCTCACTGCACTTTCAGCTAAACTCCTCCCCTACGGATCTCAACTGTCTTATAAAGAGAAATAAGGTACATACTGTATATAAAAAAGTGTTTGTCTTTAAATCATAAAGATCAGCTACATTAAAAAGCTTTCTTAAATACATCATAATTACCATAACGTTTAGTTTTTTATGTCTTCCAGAATAAAACCAGAATGTCTTCAAGCTGCCAGCTGACTCCGACAAGAAGACAGGTCCAACTAATTAAGACTTAACGAGTTAGGTGTGTGCATCTGTTGCCTGTAAGTAAATGAGCTCATATGCTACACACACGGCGGCTTCATTGGACCCTAAATTGTGTGTGTGTGTGTGAGGGTGGGTTTGTAAGGGCGTGAGGGCGTGTGTGAGGGTGTGTGTATGTGTGTGGGTGTGAGGGTGTGTGTGTGAGGGTGTGAGGGCGTGTATGTGTGAGGGTGTGTGTATGTGTGTGGATGTGAGGGTGTGTGTATGTGTGTGTGTGTGTGTGAGGGCGTGTGGGTGTGAGGGTGTGTGGGTGTGTGTGAGGGTGTGTGTGTGTGAGGGTGTGTGTTTGTGTGTGTGTATGTGTGTAAGTGTGAGGGTGTGTGTATGTGTGTGGGTGTGAGGGTGTGTGTGAGGGTGTGTGTGTGTGAGGGTGTGTGTTTGTGTGTGTGTATGTGTGTAAGTGTGAGGGTGTGTGTATGTGTGTGAGGGTGTGTGTGGGTGTGTGTGTGTGTGTGTGTGTGAGGGTGTGGGACTCCTGAAACCAGTTGGCTACACACACACACTCAGAGAGCACTGATGCCTAGATGAAACAAGCCCCTCTCTCACAGTTCCTCTGCACTCCTTCTCACAAGGACCTGTCATAAGTCACTCACTCCATAGAGAATAGAGGACCATTCGGGACACACACACTTCCTCTACTTTAGGTACACATGTGATGGAGCCGTTACAACCAGGTAGGGTGCATCCTATAGATACATCTAATATACATACTCCATTATACATTGATACCAGAGTATTAATATGCCATAACAGTAGATAGCGTAGTATCCCTGATATAGACCTATAGTAATGCAATATTAATACAAGGGTATCTAATATAAATACTCTATTATACATATATACCATAGTATTAATATGCCATTACAGTAGATAGCGTAGTATCCCTGATATATACCTATAGTAATGCAATATTAATACAAGGGTATCTAATATAAATACTCTATTATACATATATACCATAGTATTAATATGCCATTACAGTAAATAGCGTAGTATTACTATAGTAATGAAGACATGGCTAAAGGGCAATATGTAGCTGTTACTGGAATCCACAGGGTCACAGGGGAGATCTGTAGAAACAGCTAGAAACACTTCCTGTGTGTGTGTGTGTGTGTCTGTGTGCGCGTGTAAAAATCCAAGCTGACATCTGCGCTACAGAATGGGGCTTGCTTCCTGACATTTATCAGATTTTCATTCTCACACACACACACACACACACACACGCAAGCACGCACACGCGCACACACGCACACACACACACACACACACACACGTACACAAACACACACACACGCACACACACACACAAACCAGCGTATTGCACACCCACACACACCCACCAGCAGGGGCATTTAGACAGAGAGATTAAGTGACATGGTCTATCTGTCACATGGCTGCTGTGCTGCCAGCCTGGTTGCTCCAAAAGGACTCATTGTTCAGCACACATTCTGTTCTATATAGGTTCTGTTAGACAGTGAAGGTGAACCACACAACTAGAACTCAAATCCTTTCAATGGGATAGGTTTGTATTATTTGTTTTGAATGGGTTCGTTTTATATTGTTTGTTTTAAACAGTTACGATTGTTGCCTAGTCTTAAAAAGGACTTGCATTGGAGATTCTGACAGCCTGGTTGACGTTGACGTACTGTAGTGTCACTATTCACACTGAACGGAAAACAAACACTGAAGCTTACTCGCTCTCCTAACCAAACTTGTGTTGCTTTTGACCCAAACGTTACAGTACTGCTGCAGCTTAGGTTCTCAGTCTTTGTCTCTTTTTTATAAATAAAAAAAATAAAAAGAACTGAAAAATCTCTACCATGGAGACAGTCCCATTCAAGTGTTTCACAGTGACACACACCCTTCAACTCCCTCGGTTACAATAGAATTACATTGCACTGTCCTTCACCAGGTAGACACTCAATCTATACTGTCCTCCGTTACCATGGAGACACTCACGTTGAAGGGTTCTTCATTACCATGGAGACACACACCCTGAACAGTCCCACCGTTACCATGAATACACTCGTTCCGAAGTGTCCTCAGTTACTATGGATACGCCAACCCTGAAGTGTTGTCCGTTACCATGGAGACACTCACCCTGAACTGTCCTCCGTTACCATCGTCCAGCTCCAGGATATATCCATCTACAGCCATGGTGGAGAGAGGTGGCTGTTTCCATGACAATGTGGCGCTGTTGTTGATGGTGCAGCACTCCTCTAGTTGGAGCATGGGAGCTGCCGGGACTGGGGAACGTTAGAGAACTAATCACACACACACACATACTGTACATAATGATAATACACACACATACTGTACATAATGATAATACACACACATACTGTACATAATACACACACATACTGTTCATAATACACACACATACTGTACATAATGATAATACACACACATACTGTACATAATACACACACATACTGTTCATAATACACACACATACTGTACATAACGATAATACACACACATACTGTACAGAATACACACACATACTGTACAGAATACACACACATACTGTACATAATGATAATACACACACATACTGTACATAATGATAATACACACACATACTGTACAGAATACACACACATACTGTACATAATGATAATACACACACATACTGTACATAATACCCACACACATACTGTACATAATACACACACATACTGTTCATAATACACACACATACTGTACAGAATACACACACATACTGTACATAATGATAATACCCACACATACTGTACATAATACACACACACATACTGTACATAATACACACACATACTGTTCATAATACACACACATACTGTACATAATGATAATACACACACATACTGTACATAATACACACACACACTGTACATAATACACACACACACTGTACATAATACACACACACATACTGTACATAATACACACACACATACTGTACATAATACACACACATACTGTACAGAATACACACACATACTGTACATAACGATAATACACACACATACTGTACATAATACACACACATACTGTACAGAATACACACACATACTGTACATAATGATAATACACACACATACTGTACATAATACACACACACATACTGTACATAATACACACAAATACTGTTCATAATACACACACATACTGTACATAACGATAATACACACACATACTGTACATAATACACACACATACTGTACATAATACACACACACACTGTACATAATACACACACACATACTGTACATAATACACACACACATACTGTACATAATACACACACATACTGTACAGAATACACACACATACTGTACATAATGATAATACACACACATACTGTACATAACACACACACATACTGTACATAATACACACACACATACTGTACATAATACACACACATACTGTTCATAATACACACACATACTGTACATAATACACACACATACTGTACATAATACACACACATACTGTACATAACGATAATACACACACATACTGTACATAATACACACACATACTGTACATAATACACACACATACTGTACAAAATACACACACATACTGTACATAATGATAATACACACACATACTGTACATAATGATAATACACACACATACTGTACATAATGATAATACACACACATACTGTACATAACACACACACATACTGTACATAATACACACACATACTGTTCATAATACACACACATACTGTACATAATGATAATACACACACATACTGTACATAATACACACACATACTGTACATAATACACACACATACTGTACATAATGATAATACACACACATACTGTACATAATGATAATACACACACATACTGTACATAATACACACACATACTGTACATAATACACACACATTCTGTACATAATACACACACACACTGTACATAATACACACACACATACTGTACATAATGATAATACACACACATACTGTACATAATACACACACATACTGTACATAATACACACAAATACTGTTCATAATACACACACATACTGTACATAATGATAATACACACACATACTGTACAGAATACACACACATACTGTACATAATACACACACATACTGTACATAATACACACACACACAGTACATAATACACACACACATACTGTACATAATACACACACACACACCCCTGTTCTCTTCCGCTCTCCTACCCTGACCTTTCATCTGTACAAAGTCCAGTTGGTGTATGGTCTGTAGCAGTGGTCCACTGTCCAGGGTCAGGTCAAAGTCACTGGTCATCCTAGGGGTCAGGGTCCCCTTCCCCCATTGGCCCTCCGTCATATGTACCCTCCTGATCAGGGCATCCGAGATCTGGGTGAGGAAATAGAGGGTCACACAGAGAGACAGAGGGTGCGTCCCAATCTACTCCCTACTGTTAGATACTGTCAACTAATTATGTGACATGGTGCACTTGGAGTCAAAAGCTTAGAGCTTACACGTGTACACACACACACAGTCACGCGTACACACACACACAGTCACACGTACACACACACAGTCACTCGTACACACACACACACACACACACACACACACACAGTCACGTGTACACACACACACACACACACAGTCACGCGTACACACACACACACACACACAGTCACGCGTACACACACACACACAAAAGCAGACCCACACCTGGTCACCTAGTACTGACCTGAAGGAATCCACTGGGGTCGTTCTCCTTGATGACCTCCAGACAGTACTCCATGAGGCCAGTGGTCTGCCGCAGCTTCACTGTACAGTGAGATATCTGATCCCTTACCACCTGAAAGAGGGAAGCAGTTGGTAATTACAATACTTGATATATACTTGAAATTTGAAGCACTTCCACTGGTTCTACTGTCTGTAACACATAATATTAACACATAATGTTACCACAAAATATTAACACATAATATTAACACATAATGTTACCACATAATGTTACCACATAATGTTACCACATAATGTTAAGATTTTCAAGATTCAAAGTTTTATTGTCATACATTTAATACAGTTTCTAAGGCGGCCAGGTGGATATTTCAGTTGGTCAGCCAACTGCACGGCATTTAGATTGGCCTGGTGACCGGGGCGGCACAGAGTTACCACATAATGTTACCACATAATATTACCACATAATGTTACCACATAATATTACCACATAATGTTACCACATAATATTACCACATAATATTACCACATAATATTACCACATAATGTTAACACATAATGTTAACACATAATATTACCACATAATGTTACCACATAATGTTACCACATAATGTTACCACATAATATTACCACATAATGTTAACACATAATGTTAACACATAATATTACCACATAATGTTACCACATAATGTTACCACATAATGTTACGACATAATATTACCACATAATATTACCACATAATATTAACACATAATGTTAACACATAATGTTAACACATAATATTACCACATAATATTACCACATAATGTTACCACATAATATTACCACATAATATTAACACATAATATTAACACATAATATTACCACATAATGTTAACGTAGTGTTTCCCTGGTGTGGCTTGGAGCCTTACATATTAAAACATGTGTTATTGGATAGAGACTCTGTGCCGCCCCGGTCACCAGGCCAATCTAAATGCCGTGCAGTTGGCTGACCAACTGAAATATCCACCTGGCCGCCTTAGAAACTGTATTAAATGACAACACATGTTGCTTGCATCTAGATATCTCAAAGGAGCTCTCGGAGGCAGAACTTTGCCATGACCAATTACCAAACTGGATGAAAGAGGAATGTGGGAATAAAGTCACTTTGGAAAATGTATTTTTTTATTTATATTTAATCACCCGTCTTAAGAAAACATCACCTGAGGATTTTGATAAAAATCCCAGAAGGTGGATATTAATATCCCTGGATGAAACATATCCCCTTCTATCATTCAGAAATTAACATATTGGGTTGCTCTCTAATCTTCAGGAAAATAAAGATTTAAACAGTCCCTCCTGATTTAGATATAGTTTCACCTGGTAGGAAGTCCAAAAGAGACAGAACATTTTTTCTTCTTGTCAATAAAGAAATATATTACAAGCTGTATAGTCTGTGTGTATAGACTCTGACCCCTGACCTTAAAGACCGTGGTGATGTAGACCCTGACCCCTGACCTTACAGACTGCAGTGATGTAGAGTAGACCCTGACCTCTGACCTTACAGATCGTGGTGATGTAGACCCTGACCCCTGACCTTACAGACCGTGGTGATATAGACCCTGACCCCTGACCTTACTGAACGTGGTGATGTAGAGTAGACCCTGACCTCTGACCATACAGACCATAGTGATGTAGACCTTGACCCCTGACCTTACAGACTGCAGTGATGTAGACTCTGACTTTTACAGAATGTGGGCCTGTTAGTGACCTCTCCCAAGTGGCCAGTGTTCCTCTATATAGCACACTAGACTGGACCAGACACCATAGTGTTCCTCTATATAGCACACTAGACTGGACCAGACACCATAGTGTTCCTCTATATAGCACACTAGACTGGACCAGACACCATAGTGTTCCTCTATATAGCACACTAGACTGGACCAGACACCATAGTGTTCCTCTATATAGCACACTAGACTGGACCAGACACCATAGTGTTCCTCTATATAGCACACTAGACTGGACCAGACACCATAGTGTTCCTCTATATAGCACACTAGACTGGACCAGACACCATAGTGTTCCTCTGTATAGCACACTAGACTGGACCAGACACCATAGTGTTCCTCTATATAGCACACTAGACTGGACCAGACACCATAGTGTTCCTCTATATAGCACACTAGACTGGACCAGACACCATAGTGTTCCTCTATATAGCACACTAGACTGGACCAGAGACCATAGTGTTCCTCTATATAGCACACTAGACTGGACCAGACACCATAGTGTTCCTCTATATAGCACACTAGACTGGACCAGAGACCATAGTGTTCCTCTATATAGCACACTAGACTGGACCAGAGACCATAGTGTTCCTCTATATAGCACACTAGACTGGACCAGAGACCATAGTGTTCCTCTATATAGCACACTAGACTGGACCAGACACCATAGTGTTCCTCTATATAGCACACTAGACTGGACCAGACACCATAGTGTTCCTCTATATAGCACACTAGACTGGACCAGACACCATAGTGTTCCTCTATATAGCACACTAGACTGGACCAGACACCATAGTGTTCCTCTATATAGCACACTAGACTGGACCAGAGACCATAGTGTTCCTCTATATAGCACACTAGACTGGACCAGACACCATAGTTAAAACTAGTTCACTACACCGGGTTGGGGGCACAGAAGCGCATCCATTTGTCTTAGTTTTTGTCAAGTGGGAGGAATTACCTTCCAGGTCCTGCTGTGAAGGCAATAAAGGAGAGAGTGCCGATACAGAGGGTGAGGGAAAGACAGATATAAGCACAGAATGAACGACAAAAAGGGAACAAAATGAGAACAGAATGGAGAGAGAGAGAGAGAGAGCTGTAAAAGAGGGCAGAATAAAAAGATTAAAGACAGAAGTAGGTCTAGAAAGTGGGACGCTCTCTCTCTCCTTCTGCTCTCCCAGTATGTTTCTCCCCCTCTCTTTTCTATCTCTCTCTCTCTCCTGCTCACCCAGTATGTTTCTCTCTCTCTCTCTCTCTCTCTTCTGCTCTCCCAGTATGTTTCTCTCTCTCTTTTCTCTCTCTCTCTCAGCCACATCGGTGGGGCCGGGACTCCATCCTGTCTCGGTTACATATGGCTGTATGGTTACATATGGCTGTATGGTTACATATGGCTGTATGGTTACATATGGCTGTATGGTTACATATGGCTGTATGGTTACATATGGCTGTATGGTTACATATGGCTGTATGGTTACATATGGCTGTATGGTTACATATGGCTGTATGGTTACATATGGCTGTATGGTTACATATGGCTGTATGGTTACATATGGCTGTATGGTTACATATGGCTGTATGGTTACATATGGCTGTATGGTTACATATGGCTGTATGGTTACATATGGCTGTATGGTTACATATGGCTGTATGGTTACATATGGCTGTATGGTTACATATGGCTGTATGGTTACATATGGCTGTATGGTTACATATGGCTGTATGGTTACATATGGCTGTATGGTTACATATGGCTGTATGGTTACATATGGCTGTATGGTTACATATGGCTGTATGGTTACATATGGCTGTATGGTTACATATGGCTGTATGGTTACATATGGCTGTATGGTTACATATGGCTGTATGGTTACATATGGCTGTATGGTTACATATGGCTGTATGGTTACATATGGCTGTATGGTTACATATGGCTGTATGGTTACATATGGCTGTATGGTTACATATGGCTGTATGGTTACATATGGCTGTATGGTTACATATGGCTGTATGGTTACATATGGCTGTATGGTTACATATGGCTGTATGGTTACATATGGCTGTGGTCATCTAACACTGTAACACCAACTCAAGGACACAAACACTAGATCACCGGCTTCATAGGCAGAAATACAAAAAGTGGATGGCCGGTTGATCTACAGCTGACAGCTGCTTCATATTTACAAAGAGATGTTGGATTCTTAAGTAGTGATTCTGTCATTTTGTTAGATGGCTGAAAGACTGCCTACTATTTTCTAAATTAGCAGAAAGAGGGAAGACCATGGAATACTGTATTCGGAAAGAGGGAAGACCATGGAAGACTGTATTCAGAAAAAGAGAAGACCATGGAAGACTGTATTCATAAAGAGGGAAGACCATGGAAGACTGTATTCATAAAGAGGGAAGACCATGGAAGACTGTATTCATAAAGAGAGAAGACCATGGAAGACTGGATTCGGAAAGAGGGAAGACCATGGAAGACTGTATTCATAAAGAGGGAAGACCATGGAAGACTGTATTCATAAAGAGAGAAGACCATGGAAGACTGGATTCGGAAAGAGGGAAGACCATGGAAGACTGTATTCATAAAGAGAGAAGACCATGGAAGACTGTATTAATAAAGAGGGAAGACCATGGAAGACTGTATTCATAAAGAGGGAAGACCATGGAAGACTGTATTCATAAAGAGGGAAGACGATGGAAGACTGTATTCATAAAGAGAGAAGACCATGGAAGACAGTATTCATAAAGAGAGAAGACCATGGAAGACTGTATTCATAAAGAGGGAAGACCATGGAAGACTGTATTCATGAAGAGGGAAGACCATGGAAGACTGTATTCATAAAGAGAGAAGACCATGGAAGACTGTATTCATAAAGAGAGAAGACCATGGAAGACTGTATTCATAAAGAGAGAAGACCATGGAAGACTGTATTCGGAAAGAGGGAAGACCATGGAAGACTGTATTCATAAAGAGAGAAGACCATGGAAGACTGTATTCATAAAGAGGGAAGACCATGGAAGACTGTATTCATAAAGAGAGAAGACCATGGAAGACTGTATTCATAAAGAGAGAAGACCATGGAAGACTGTATTCATAAAGAGAGAAGACCATGGAAGACTGTATTCATAAAGAGAGAAGACCATGGAAGACTGTATTCATAAAGAGAGAAGACCATGGAAGACTGTATTCATAAAGAGAGAAGACCATGGAAGACTGTATTCATAAAGAGGGAAGACGATGGAAGACTGTATTCATAAAGAGAGAAGACCATGGAAGACTGTATTCATAAAGAGAGAAGACCATGGAAGACTGTATTCATAAAGAGAGAAGACCATGGAAGACTGTATCCATAAACAGGGAAGACCATGGAAGAGAAAGACCATGTATCCATAAAGAGAGAAGACCATGGAAGACTGTATTCATAAAGAGAGAAGACCATGGAAGACTGTATTCATAAAGAGAGAAGACCATGGAAGACTGTATTCATAAAGAGACCAATATAAGACTATATGAATGGTTGCCTGACCATCTAAGCTTGCATCTCTGCATTAGACTCATACGGTGCCAGTAAAAAACACTATGATCCAATTAAATGATTTATTGTTTTAACAACCCCTTTAATAATGGCACAAACTAAATGGCTCCACAGCACATGTCTCCACCTGTAACTAAAGCAAGGGCAGAACACAAAGAGTGAGCGGAGAAAGAGAAATGAAAGAGAGAAATGAAAGAGCGACAAAGCCTGTGGTAAAAAGATAAAGAGACAGATGGATGGGTGCATATATATATTTATATATATATAGAGAGAGAGAGGGAGAGTCAGGTGGATGGGTGCATATATATATTTATATATATTTATAGAGAGAGAGAAAGGGAGAGTCAGATGGATGGGTGCATATATATATTTATATATATATAGAGAGAGAAAGGGAGAGTCAGGTGGATGGGTGCATATATATATTTATATATATTTATAGAGAGAAAGGGAGAGTCAGGTGGATGGGTGCATATATATATTTATATATATTTATAGAGAGAAAGGGAGAGTCAGGTGGATGGGTGCATATATATATTTATATATATTTATAGAGAGAAAGGGAGAGTCAGGTGGATGGGTGCATATATATATTTATAGAGAGAAAGGGAGAGTCAGGTGGATGGTGTAACAATCGGACCTTTCTGTCCCGCGTTGTGTCAGAGTGACACACCTCGTCAGCGGAGAAAGACTCATCAAAGACATTAAATGCACCTGTGCTGCCGACGCATCTGTGTCGAGTTGTAGCAATCAGGGACAGTATTTAGGTTGCTGTGTTTCGGTGGTCCAGTGCGGATCATAGAGTTTGACTACATTGTAATGTTCTTACGTGTGTTTGCTTGTGCTACGTTTTCCTGTGTAACGGTACGGTTTTTGGTTGTCTTCAAACCTCTGTTATTTTGTAACGACGAAGTGTCGTCTCTGTTTTCTGTCCGCCGTCTCTAATTAAAGACGTGTTATTTTGGAAGCTCTGCGTTTGTGTCCTGCATACTGCCAGCAAACACCAATCGTTACAGATGGGTGCATATATATATTTATATATATTTATAGAGAGGAAGGGTGAGTCAGGTGGATGGGTGCATATATATATTTATATATATAGAGAGAGAGAAAGGGAGAGTCAGGTAGATGGGTGCATATGTATATATAGGGAGAGACAGATGGATGGCTATATATATATATATATAGAGGAACAGAGAGGCATAGAGACTGACAGATTGAGAGAATGAGAAACAGACAGACAGACAGACAGAGAGAGAGAGACAGACAGACAGACAGACAGAGAGACAGAGAGCTCTTAACTGTTTTCCATCCACCCTGATGTAATGAGTCATAGTGATCAGAGTGCCATTTAGGAAGGAGCACTTGTGTTATTGAGGGCTTCACGCCTTCACACACTGATGCACAGATAACACACACACACATATAAAACAATACACACACACGATCACATAAAACAATACACACACACAATCACATAAAACAATAAACACCCACCAATAACACACGCAGAACCACATAAAACGATACACACACAAATAACACACAAGATAACACACACGTTAGCGTGTAGTTTAGCTAAAAAGATGTGTCGGCATCGAGTAATAGTCTCTGGCCCCCTGCCAGCTAGGGGCAGTGATGAGATCTACAGCAGACTCTCACAGCTCAATCGCTGGCTGAAGACGGAGTTCTGCCCGTCGCAATCGATAGGTTACGTGGATAATTGGCCAGGTTTTTGGGACTCGCCCAGGAACAGGGTCAAGCCTGATCTGCTGAAGAGCGACGGACTCCATCCTAGCTGGAGAGGTGCTCTTCTTTTGTCTAGGAATATAGCTAGGAGACTCACTCCTATAGTGTTAACATGAGATAGGGTGCAGGTCAGGCAGCAGGCTGTTAGCCAGCCTGCTAGTCTAGTGGGATCTGCTGATAGCATAGCCAGAGCAGTCAGCAAACCCTGCACCATCGACACCGTCATTAAAAATAGGCTCAATAAAATAAAAAAAGGTAGTGTTGATAAAAGCAACCTTGTTAATATAAGTGTCACGATTGGTGTGGTGGCGTTGCTACACGGACATATTTCGGTGATGCACTTCCTTGTTTACGTTTGTCTCACGGCTGTTTGTAATTATAATCATGAGGGATATAAAGGGGTCGCTAGCAAGTCACTCCTTGCTTAGCATTGTTTTCCTTGTCACATTGTATAGAGGTGAGTGTGGTGTATATTGCTCTGTTGGGTAACGGACTGTATTTATAAGACGCTATATGCGCACCTTTTGTTTCGTTAGCCCAGTTAGCATTTTCTCACCGGTATAGGTTTGTTTTACTTTGTCGTTTTCAATAAACATACCTTGGTGAATGGATTAAGACGTCTCTGCAAATGGCTTCCTCCACACTACGCCGCTCGGTGCATGACAGAATGCTAAGCCACCCAAGAAGCCCGCAGAGCCGGACGGTGAGTGGATTCCTCGGAGGGGCAAGCTATAGCGCTCCGAGGTATGAAGCTCACCGTCAACCCACGGAGCAGCAGGAGCAGCGCTACACCTGGCAGGGTGATTGGGGGTCCGACTCCCTCTCCTCGGATGATGAGGAGGCGTTCTACGAGCGAGTGGAGGAGGACTCCCTGGAAGACGCCCTGCTATGGGACCCCGTCCTCAGTCGACTAGTCCCCGCAACATCGGACGTCGGCTGGGGCGGGCAGAAGACACCGCCCACTGTTCCGGGGCTGCAGACAGGGGGAGGAAAACCCCTGGAGCTACAGCCACTACCCCCGCCGGGGGAAGACCCTTTCCGACCACCTACCTCCGGGACAGAGAAATCCCCGGAGGGGTTACATAAGCAGCCCCCGGCTGTCATTAGGGCGTGGTGGAAGGCATGGCTGGACTTTCAAGATCTGACGCCAGAGATCGCCTCCGCCACGCCAGCGCCCGAGATGGCCGCTACGCCTGCGCCCGAGATGGCTTCAGCTACGCCTGCGCCCGAGATGGCCTCAGCTACGCCTGTGCCCGAGATGGCCTCAGCTACGCCTGTGCCCGAGATGGCCTCAGCTACGCCTGTGCCCGAAAAGGCCTCCGCTACGCCTGCGCCCGAGATGGCTGTTGCCGTCGTCACGCCGGCGCTCAAGATGGCTGCCGTCGTCCCGCCAGCGCCCAAGATGGCTGCCGCCGTCTCGCCAGCGTCCACGATGGCTCCCGCCATCACGCCAGCGCCCACGATGGCTGTTGCCGTCACGCCAGCGCCCACGATGGCTGTTGCCGTCACGCCAGCGCTCAAGATGGCTGCCGTCGCCACGCCAGCGCCCAAGATGGCTGCCGCCGTCACGCCGGCGTCCACGATGGTCCCCGCCGTCACGCCAGCGCCCAGGATGGCTGTTGCCGGCACGCCAGCGCTCAAGATGGCTGTTGTCGTCACGCCAGCGCCCAAGATGGCTGCCGCCGTCTCGCCAGCGTCCACGATGGCTCCCGCCGTCCCGCCAGCGCTCAAGATGGCTGTTGTCGTCACGCCAGCGCCCAAGATGGCTGCCGCCGTCTCGCCAGCGTCCACGATGGCTCCCGCCGTCCCGCCAGCGCTCAAGATGGCTGTTGTCGTCACGCCAGCGCCCAAGATGGCTGCCGTCGCCACGCCAGCGCCCAAGATGGCTGCCGCCGTCACGCCAGCGTCCACGATGGCCCCCGCCGTCACGCCAGCGCCCAAGATGGCTGTTGTCGTCACGCCAGCGCCCAAGATGGCTGCCGCCGTCTCGCCAGCGTCCACGATGGCTGCCGCCGTCACGCCAGCGTCCACGATGGTCCGCGCCGTCACGCCAGCGCCCAAGATGGCTGTTGCCGTCACGCCAGCGCCCAAGAGGGCTGTTGCCGTCTTCACGCCAGCGCCCAAGATGGCTGCCGCCGTCACGCCAGCGTCCACGATGGCCCCCGCTGTCACGCCAGCGCCCAAGATGGCTGCCACCGTCCCGCCAGCGTCCACGATGGCTCCCGCCGTCACGCCAGCGCTCAAGATGGCTGTTGTCGTCACGCCAGCGCTCAAGGTGGTTGCCGTCGTCACGCCAGCGCCCAAGATGGCTGTTGCCGTCACGCCGCCGCCCACAATGGCTGCCGCATCGCCGCCCACAATGGCTGCCGCATCGCCACCCACAATGGCTGCCGCATCGCCGCCCACAATGGCTGCCGCATCGCCGCCCACAATGGCTGCCGCATCGCCGCCCACTATGGCTGCCGCATCGCCGCCCACAATGGCTGCCGCATCGCCGCCCACGAGGGCCGCGCCACGACGACGCTCACGATGGCCGCCGCCACGACGACGCCCACGATGGCCGCCGCCACGACGACGCTCACGATGGCCGCCGCCACGACGACGCTCACGATGGCCGCCGCCACGACGACGCTCACGATGGCCGCCGCCACGACGACGCTCACGATGGCCGCCGCCACGACGACGCTCACGATGGCCGCCGCCACAACTACGCTCACGATGGCCGCCGCCACGACTACGCTCACGATGGCCGCCGCCACGACTACGCTCACGATGGCCGCCGCCACGACTACGCTCACGATGGCCGCCGCCACGACTACGCTCACGATGGCCGCCGCCACGACTACGCTCACGATGGCCGCCGCCACGACTACGCTCACGATGGCCGCCGCCACGACTACGCTCACGATGGCCGCCGCCACGACTACGCTCACGATGGCCGCCGCCACGACTACGCTCACGATGGCCGCCGCCAATACTACGCTCACGATGGCCGCCGCCACGACTACGCTCACGATGGCCGCCGCCACGACTACGCTCACGATGGCCGCCGCCACGACTACGCCACGATGGCCGCCGCCACGACTACGCTCACGATGGCCGCCGCCACGACTACGCTCACGATGGCCGCCGCCACGACTACGCCAACGATGGCCGCCGCCACATCGCCCACGATGGCCGCCGCCACGCGCCCACGATGGCCGCCGCCACGCGCCCACGAGGGCCGCCGCCACGTCGCCCACGAGGGCCGCCGCCACGTCGCCCACGATGGCCGCCGCCACAACGCACTCTCAGCCGCACAAGATGGCGGTCTCTCAGCCGCACTAGATGGCGGCCTCTCAGGCCACCGAGGCCTATTCAGAGCTGGACCTGCGGTCCTGGACTGACCCTTTGGGTTTGACTGTGGGTTCTCTCCCTGTTGCTCCCTTGTTTTGTTTTTGTGTTTCCGTTCGGCTATCTGGGGAGCTAGCCTTTTAGTGGGGGATACTGTCACGATTGGTGTGGTGGCGTTGCTACACGGACATATTTCGGTGATGCACTTCCTTGTTTACGTTTGTCTCACGGCTGTTTGTAATTATAATCATGAGGGATATAAAGGGGTCGCTAGCAAGTCACTCCTTGCTTAGCATTGTTTTCCTTGTCACATTGTATAGAGGTGAGTGTGGTGTATATTGCTCTGTTGGGTAACGGACTGTATTTATAAGACGCTATATGCGCACCTTTTGTTTCGTTAGCCCAGTTAGCATTTTCTCGCCGGTATAGGTTTGTTTTACTTTGTCGTTTTCAATAAACATACCTTGGTGAATGGATTAAGACGTCTCTGCAAATGGCTTCCTCCACACTACGCCGCTCGGTGCATGACAATAAGCCCCTCAATTAGTCCAGTCATAAATAAAACTGACATTAACATCTCATATCTAAAAATAGGTCTCCTAAATATTAGATCACTTACCTCAAAAGCAATTACAGTAAATGAATTAATTACTGATCATAAATTAGACCTAATTGCCCTGTGTGAAACCTGGCTTAAGCCTGATGAATTTATTCCTTTAAATGAAGCTTCCCCTCCAGGTTACACCAGTGATCAGATTCCCCGTGCATCCCGTAAAGGGGGGGGTGTTGCTAATATTTATGCTACACAATATAATCTTTCATTAAAACAAATCACTGGGTTTGTGTCTTTTGAAGTATTACTTATGAGAACAAATCAGGGCAATACCTCGTTTTTGATAGCTACTATCTACAGGCCTCCTGGGCCGTACACATTGTTCCTAAGTGAGTTTCCAGAATTCTTGTCCAACATTGTAGTCATGGCAGATTCAATTTTAATCGCTGGTGATTTTAACATCCATATGGAAAATACCAATGACCCTCTTCAAAAGGCATTTAATGCCATAATTGACTCGGTAGGTTTTCTCAGCACGTTTCAGGACCTACGCACTGTCACAATCATACTTTAGATTTAGTGTTGTCAAAGGGAATAAATGTAATTGATCTAACTATTTTTCCTCAAAATCCTGGTTTATCTGACCATAATCTTATAACATTTAGCATTAAAACAAGTGACACTTTTGCCCCCCAGGTAGGGATCTTTAAAACCCGTTGCATAAATTCTATGACTACTAATACATTTATTGACGCACTTCCAGGCTCGTTCGGCCTGCTAAATGATGGTAGAGCTACATCATCTATACACAATCAAATAGAGGATCTAAACGATATACTGCATAAGACTTTAGATGCTGTGGCACCCCTAAAAACAAAACCAATACGAAATAAGAAACTTGCTCCCTGGTACACTGACACTACTAGAACACTTAAGCAAGCCTCCAGAAAATTGGAGCGAAAGTGGCGCTCCACGAAGTTAGAAGTATTTAGACTAGCCTGGATTGATAGTACTGTGCTATACCGCAAATCACTTATAAGTGCTCGATCAGCCTACTTATCTAATCTAATCGACACAAACAAAAATAATCCTAAATTTCTTTTTGACACAATTGCAAAACTCACTAAAAAGCAATGTTTAACCAATGAAGTGGGTCTTCACTTTAGTTGTGATGAATTCATGAACTACTTCGATGAAAAAATAATGAACATTAGAAAAGAAATTGCAAATTGTACCCTTAACTGCCTTAGTTCTCAAAAACTTTGTTGTACTGTGAGCCCGCAGAGCTGCCCTGATTTAGTTTCAATGGCGACTCTTGAATCTTTTGTACCTGTGTCTCTTGAAACATTTACAAAATTAATAAATAGTTCAAAATCAACCAACTGTCAACTAGACCCAATTCCAACTAAATTACTTAAGGAGTTACTTCCTGTGCTTGGCCCATCAATGTTGAACATAATAAATTGCTCCCTGTCCTCCGGATCAGTGCCAACCTCACTAAAAATTGCAGAAATTAAGCCTCTGCTAAAAAAATGTAACTTAGACCCAGACATCCTAAAAAACTACCGACCAATATCAAACCTCCCGTTTCTTTCAAAAATCCTAGAAAAATCTGTCTCACTACAACTTACGGCCTTTCTGAAGACAAATAATATATATGAAAAACTTCAGTCCGGTTTTAGACCCCATCATAGCACTGAGACTGCACTTGTTAAGGTGGTAAACGACCTTTTATTGGCTTCTGACAAAGGTTCTGCATCTCTCCTATTGCTTCTTGATCTTAGTGCTGCCTTTGACACTATTGATCACTCCCTTCTCTTGGAGAGATTAGAGACCCTTGTTGGGCTAAGAGGACATGTTCTCGATTGGTTTAGATCTTATTTATCAGATAGACTTCAGTTTGTTTGTGTAGATGGCTTATCCTCTAACAAATCAAAGGTATGCTTTGGTGTTCCACAAGGCTCAGTCTTAGGACCACTTCTGTTCTCACTCTATATGTTACCTTTGGGTAATGTAATTCGAAAACATAATGTCAATTTTCACTGCTATGCCGATGACACGCAGCTGTATATTGCTATGAAACATGGAGAAGCCCCTAAATTAGCCACTATGGAAGCTTGTGTTTCAGATATACGAAGGTGGATGACAGAGAATTTTCTGCTCCTAAATTCAGATAAAACTGAAATGCTAGTTTTAGGACCTAAGAAACAGAGAGATTTATTGACAGACCTTACGCTGAACCTAAACGGATGTATAGTCATTTCACAAAAACGTCAAAAACCTTGGAGTGACCCTTGACCCGGATCTCTCATTTGACGATCACATAAAATATATTTCAAGGACAGCATTTTTCCATCTTCGGAATATTGCAAAAATCAGAAATTATTTATCAAAAATTGATGCAGAAAAACTAATCCATGCTTTTGTTACCTCAAGATTAGATTATTGCAATGTTCTATTCTCTGGTTACCCTGATAAATCAGTAAACAAACTTCAATTAGTACTTAATACGGCTGCTAGAATCTTAACTAGAACTAAGAAGTTTGACCACATTAACCCAGTATTAGCCTCTTTACATTGGCTGCCTGTTAAGGCTAGGGCAGACTTTAAAGTACTACTGTTAACATACAAAGCTTTACATCAACTTGCTCCCACCTACCTCGCTGAATTAGTCCAGCCATACATACCCACGCGTAACCTTAGATCAAAGGATGCCGGTCTCCTAATTGTACCTAAAATTTCGAAACAAACAGCTGGAGGTAGAGCCTTCTCCTATAGAGCTCCTCTATTATGGAATGAGTTGCCAATCTGGGTTAGAAATGTAGATTCTGTTCAAACCTTTAAATCACAATTAAAAACATATCTTTTCAGTAAGGTCTATGGTTGAGTGTAATATGGCCCAGGGTACGAAGGTTGAACGGAAGGCTCGGATCTCATTCCGCCCTGCTGTCTTTGCCTTGCGGGTTCACATCTCCCCTGGGGTGTCCTCTCGATTGCTGCCTGGGGGTGGAGTCACTGGCTCGCTATGGTTCCCTGTTGTTGCCTCTCGAGTAGCTTTTTGAGCAAAAACGATACCTCCAGGCTGCTGCCTGGGGGGTGGAGTCACTGGCTCGCTATAGCTCTCCTTTGTTCGCTCAATCCGAGTAGCTAGTGAACAAACTCTGATTATCCCAGTTAACTGTGGGGAGGAGTCACTGGTTCGCTTAGCTCTCCTTTGTTCGCTCAATCCGAGTAGCTGGTGAATTAAACTCTGATTATCCCAGTTAACTGTGGGGAGGAGTCACTGGTTCGCTATAGTGCTCCGTTGCAGCCTCAATTCGAGTAGCTTTGTGAGCAAAAACTAAACCTCCCATATGCTCCTCGGAGTGTGGATGTCACTGGCTCGCTATAGCTCTTGTTTGTTCCACCAGCTCGAGTAACTTTGTGAGCAAAAACTAAACCTGCCCGAGTGGTCATGGTCGATTGGCGTCCCTGGGTTGATGCTCGGCATAGTGGGTGGGTGTTTTCCGGCCTATTGGGCCCTGTTTCGGGGTTTACCCTGTCCAGGGCCCCAGCTTCACTGGACCCCCCTGTCTCATTCTAAGATCTATGCTGCTATATTATGGTGCCGGGGACGTAGGGAACCAGGGTGTCTAACCTTTCCTGTGTCCTGTCTCTACTAACATCTGTCTGGACTTGTCCTGGGTTTACCCGTTCATGGCCATTGTCTCACTAACCCCCCTGTCTCCTTTTAAAGTATTATGTTCGGTATACTATTGTACAGGGAACTAGTGTCCAACCTTTCCCTGTGTTTGTGTCCACTTCTGTCAGGGGGACCGCTCTAGCTTGGAGCATATGCCGGATCCTCCCTGGGGCCCCTGACTGTGCGGCTGACAGAACAGCTGGTGCAACCGGAGCTTCTTCCTCCAAGTCCTATCAAATCCATCATCCCTCCTGGACATCCCGGACTATTTTGCGTTTTCAGTTTTCACACCTCGCTTGTTGTACTGTCATAAACTGACCCAGCCCAGCCAGAAGAGGACTGGTGATCCCTCAGAGCCTGGCTCCTCTCTAGGTTTCTTCCTAAATCTGACTTTCAGGGAGTTTTTCCTAGCCGCCGTGTGTCAACTTGTTCAACTTGTTGATGTTTGCTCTGTCGGATTCAGGCTGGTGATTGTAAAAGCACTTTGTGACAACTTTTGTTGTAAAAAGGGCTTTATAAATAAATTTGATTGATTGATTGATTGACAAGACCACATAACCTCCTTCAATAACCAGCTTTGCACATTGCTACGTCCTGGTCGCCATGGAGATACTGTCTCTATGACCACCGGAGAGGAACAGGCTGCATGTGTGTGTGTTTCTTAACTACATAGCAGGGACAGAAACTGCCCCAAACTGGGGTTGAATCAGAAAACGTGAATAATGCGTATATCGTACTGTCCCAATGTCATTTTTAAAAACGATTTAATGGCTTACATGAGTGTTAGTTTAAGGCTTAAGTTACAATTAGGGGATACAATTATATTTAAGGTTGATGTAAAGCATTTTGGGTTAGGTAAGGGACTAATATCTGTTCCAAACGAATCAAACAAATTATGCTAAATATAGTTCGCCAAATACCTCTTAAATCTCTTAACTAGTAGTCTTGTGATAACGTAAATACACCCATCTGATTTTTTTTATTTAGATGTATGGATATTTTATCTGATCACACCTATTGGAGGAGTATGTATCTCAGTGGTAGAGTGCATGCTCTGTATGTATGATGTCCTGGGTTCCTATTGGAGGAGTTGGTATCTCAGTAGTAGAGTGCATGCTCTGTATGTATGATGTCCTGGGTTCCTATTGGAGGAGTTGGTATCTCAGTGGTAGAGTGCATGCTCTGTATGTATGATGTCCTGGGTTCCTATTGGAGGAGTTGGTATCTCAGTGGTAGAGTGCATGCTCTGTATGTATGATGTCCTGGGTTCCTATTGGAGGAGTTGGTATCTCAGTGGTAGAGTGCATGCTCTGTATGTATGATGTCCTGGGTTCCTATTGGAGAAGTTGGTATCTCAGTGGTAGAGTGCATGCTCTGTATGTATGATGTCCTGGGTTCCTATTGGAGGAGTTGCTATCTCAGTGGTAGAGTGCATGCTCTGTATGTATGATGTCCTGGGTTCCTATTGGAGGAGTTGGTATCTCAGTGGTAGAGTGCATGCTCTGTATATATGATGTCCTGGGTTCCTATTGGAGGAGTTGGTATCTCAGTGGTAGAGTGGATGCTCTGTATGTATGATGTCCTGGGTTCACTTGCAAATGACAATTTGTTCTCAATTGGCCTACCTGGTTAAATAAAAATATTTTTTACTTGTGTTGTCTTATGTTCACTTTGAGTCTTCATCTGGGTTAAATAATCTTCTAATGGCAATATACCACATCCCCTCATGCCATATGGCTTAAATATATCACCACCAGGTTAAATATATCCCCACCAGGTTAAATATATCACCACCAGGTTAAATATATCACCACCAGGTTAAATATATCACCACCAGGTTAAATATATCACCACCAGGTTTAATATATCACCACCAGGTCAAATATATCCCCACCAGGTCAAATATATCCCCACCAGGTCAAATATATCCCCACCAGGTCAAATATATCACCACCAGGTTAAATATATCCCCACCAGGTCAAATATATCCCCATCAGGTCAAATATATCCCCACCAGGTCAAATATATCACCACCAGGTTAAATATATCACCACCACCAGGTGAAATATATCACCACCAGGTTAAATATATCACCACCACCAGGTGAAATATATCACCATCAGGTCAAATATATCCCCACCAGGTCAAATATATCACCACCAGGTTAAATATATCACCACCACCAGGTCAAATATATCCCCATCAGGTCAAATATATCACCACCACCAGGTGAAATATATCACCACCACCAGGTGAAATATATCACCACCACCAGGTGAAATATATCACCACCAGGTTAAATATATCACCACCAGGTTAAATATATCCCCACCAGGTCAAATATATCCCCACCAGGTCAAATATATCACCACCACCAGGTGAAATATATCACCACCACCAGGTTAAATATATCCCCACCAGGTTAAATGTAAGTACTTGGCCTATACTGTAATAGTCAACGTATGACAATCCTGCACCTCGCCAAGGCTAAAGACCAGCACAGAGAGGATCTGGAAAGCTAATGAATCGTCCTTAATTATGGAGACAATATGACCCACAGAGTCATAAGGACTGACACAATGAATGTGTCCCAAATGGCAACCTATTTCACATCTAGTTTCCGAACTTACTACTTAATAGTTCATCAAATGTAGGAGGCCATTTCTTTAACGACAAAATGGTAATGGACTGGAGAACACTGAAATAACTTCCCTGCCTGTACTGCCAATTACCCAGAATGCACTGCTGTCAGGAGCTCAGCCATAAGTGTGTCATGCAAAAGCCGTGCTACAGTGTCTGTCGGAGACAATTAGGACAGAGGGAGGCTGTGTACCAGAGGTGTGGGAGTTATCGCTCATCTACTGAGTGCCCTCAATGAAGGGATGGAAATGTGTGTGTCTGTGTGTGAGAGCAGGAGAGAGAGTGTGTGTGTGTGTGTGTGTGAGCAGGAGAGAGAGTGTGTGTGTGTGTGTGTGAGCAGGAGAGAGAGTGTGTGTGTGTGTGTGTGAGCAGGAGAGAGTGTGTTTGTGTGTGTAAGCAGGAGAGAGAGTGTGTGTGTGTGTGTGTGTGTGTGTGTGTGTGTGTGTGTGTGTGTGTGTGTGTGTGTGTGTGTTCGTGTGTGTGTGTGTGCGCAAATAAAGGTATATGTGGATTGTGTAAATGTCAGAGAAAACATGTTTGAAACATTAATTCAGAAGATGTTGTATGTTAGACGCTACACCAATGTGTATACCCTCTTCTCCTTTCTTCTCTACTCCTCTCTTCTCTCATCCCTTCATCTACCCTCTCTTCTCTCATCCCTTTGTCTCCCCTCTTCTCTCCTCTCCACTCCCCTCTTCTCCTCTTCATCTCTACCCTCTCGTCACTCCCATCCTGTCGTCTCTTCTCCTTACAGTTAAATGAGGATTAGGTTTGAGCTATAGAATTAAAGACTTAAAGACTTAAAGAATTATGTTTGGAGCGCATTAGTGTACACGTTAGTCTTCCGAACATACAAGTCCATGTGAGATTCAAGTGAAGCACCTGCATGTATCCACTGTTTACTAAACAGCTTTTATGATCTAGAACACGTTCTGCACAGGGCACATCGTTCCACCTTTGGACCTTATGATATGGTATTCTTGGAGTTTCTTATTACCCCATATGACCCAATTACTTTAGATGATTATATGGGGTGTTTTAGAGGCTGTGAATAGATTGGTCAACCCCCAAAACAAACACCTCCAATTCAGAAAGGGATTGATATATTCTGGGGAACTCGCTAAGATCTGACAAACCTCTACTCCTTTATAGAGCATTCAGCATTGTAATAATATTATTTTAATATGAATTATGCCTCTGGGGCTTTTATCTGTTTTAATGTGATGAAGGAGAGCTTGTGCTCCCGTTTATTCACCCAGTAGAGAGCTGGGTGGTAGTTCAAACAGTGATTACCTCTAAATACATTAGGAAAACCTACAAACTCAAACTGGCGTTTAAACCACACTGGCTTATTTCTCATTATGTGTTTCCCTAATTTGTGAACAAGACAGCAATTCCTCAATATTTGGCATTTGAAACGACAGACGAGTAATTATGTGTGTTGGAGAAAATAAAGAAATAATGCCGTCTGTTGGGTCTCTTTAATTTATTCATAATTACTCTTTGGTAGGAAGAAATGCCCCTGTGCCTGGCCATTCACCTCTAAACAGCTGACAGCACTGAGTCCACTGGAACAATGACCTACCAGGAGAACGTGCATCTGGAGAGTCTGCACTTTACAACTCTTTGCACTTATAGCTCAGACCAGGATGGCCGGCGTACAGATGCTCTATCTGGATTTGAGGTGAATCAGGAAATCTGGAACTGTGAATTGTATTGTGGGCTAAAATTCATGGAATTTCGGTTGGAAAGATCGATAATTTGTTGGAGAGGTAGATTTTTTAGATTTAGAAGAATAATACATTTTTAAAGTGATTCATTTATTTATTTAGAAGCCATTTTAGAACTTGGATACAATAAATTCACTTTTTAAGCTGTGCAGGCAAATTCCTGCAGAAACAGCTCAAATGTCAAAAACGGCATCTGTTGAAGTGCACACTACTGATAAATAGCATCTGTTAAAGTGCACACTACTGATAAATAGCATCTGTTAAAGTGCACACTACTGATAAATAGCATCTGTTAAAGTGCACACTACTGATAAATAGCATCTGTTAAAGTGCACACTACTGATAAATAGCATCTGTTAAAGTGCACACTACTGATAAATAGGGGGAAGGGGGGCAGTAACTCAGGTAATCTTATGCATAACGAAGCCTGTTCAATATTCATTCATTCAGGTAAGAATCCCCTGGGCTTGATCCAAAATGGCGTCTCACCTTCAGCTTGTGCTCATGCTCCTTGTTCACCCGGGTCAGCAGCTGGGCCTTGCGCCGGTTCAGGGCATCGATGAGGGCGTCACACTGAGCCACCAGACAGGCTTCGAACTCCACACCATTCTCCTGCAGGACAGACAGACAGTCAGAAACAGACAGTAAGACAGGAAGACAGTCAGGAACAAGCAGTCAGAAACAGACAGTAAGACAGACAGACAGTCAAGAACAGACAGACAGGAACATATAGAGGGGGCTAGAGATACTTTCATGAGCTTATATAAATGTACACAAAGCTCACAGAGGGACGAGCACAGAAAACAGCACATGTCACACAAACAGACTTTGACAAAGACTTGTATGTCTTGAATGTTTCATTCCAACACTGAGAGACGTAAACGTAAACATGCAGACTGAAAATGTGAGAGCCGTCAAATGGAAATGGAGACCGTAGACTGTGTATGTGTACCAAATGTTCTTCATAAGTGCCACAGAACATGTGAACCAATGGAATATGGTTCTATTGGGTGTGCTAACCGGGCCTTCCTCCTGAATGTCAGGCCCATATACAGACCACCATGCAGATGATAGATGGTGCAAGATGGAGACTGACTACTGGGGAGGGAGCATGACATCACTATTTATAATCTTTCAAAACTGGATAGAAAGGTTGAGTCTTTCATAGTGTTTTTATATTATCTACTTATAGTTAGGAAACACAAAGGAACAGAGCAGTGATGGCCTTGGATTTCCACGCACTTCTCAGGGTAAATATTTATTTGTCATTTATGTTTTGGTATTTGTTGTTTTGTAATCAGTTTTCCATCACACAGGAATGCACTCTCATCAGGTAAATATGTGCGTTTGGCTTCAATAGTGTGTGCAGGTACAGATTTCAGCTCCGTCTAGAACTCCAAATCCAACCTCTACTTCACACGTCCAGTGCTCCACTCCTCTCTACGTCACTCCTCCACTCCACCACTCCTCCACCACTCCTCCACCACACCTCCACCACACCTCCATCACTCCTCACCTTTAAAGTTCCCCACCCTGATGTCACTAGTAAAGGTCTCCCTGGGCCATCAGCGGGCTGTGTGACAAGAAAAGGAGTCAGGTGGGAAACAGAATGCCATGCAACTACGGGTCCACAGGAAACGGCCGCCAGAGAGACCAATCATGGACTTGAATTGGGCGGCCCACCCTGGGCTCTGGTCAGCGTTAAAATTGACATCGGGAGCTGAAACCCAGTGTGACTTATACCTGTGACACCATGTAGGTGTAATTATCAGGTAGAACAGGAGCAGCTGCCTATATAAGGACAGCTCCTGATATATGTAATGTAATATATGTATTATGAGCCTACCGTCACACAGGACATCTGTATTAGGTGAAGGCCAACATGTCAATGCTTCTATGTTCTCTACACACCAGTTACAGCTCCAAAAGGATGGAGATGGGGGAGTGCCAATGAGTTTCTGACAGCGTAGTGGGAGGTTTTGTTATGGTGTGCGGGAGGGGCTGTGAGTGAAGAGGGGAGGGGCTTGCGACAGCCTGGGTCCCAAATGGAACCCTATTGCCTTTAATGCACCACTGTTGACTTGAGTCCTATGGGCCCTGATGGGAAGTAGTGCACTTTAAAGGGAACATGGATAATAGAATAGTAGACAGGCTGATGTAAAACAGATCTTACCTATAAAACCATTTACAATACGAACACATAAGTGATATTTTACATTTTTATAACAGTTACATTTCCTTAGTGCCTAGAATAATGCATGCAATGTCTATACTGTCAGAATATTTACAAACAATCCATTTAATGGTTTTTACGAGTACATAATGGCTATGGTCTAATGTAGGAAGATACAGGACAGTACTTTAATGCTATTGATTTGGAAAATGTTTCTTTATTTCCAGAGACAACAGTTAACTGTGATATTACGTTATTATATATACGTAGCATAATAATGTAATATTGTATATGCTTAAAAATATTCCAACTTAATTTAATTGTAAAAATAAAAATGTTGTGACAACACACTGAACGGAGCAAGCAAGCCAACTGAATGTTGTATGCTAACAGTTGCATTGTAATTGGAGGGCAGGAATAGGAGTAACTAGGTTATGCTATTTCTGGACCAAGATCAAGCTGCACAAAATCCCCCAATGACTTGTGTTGAATGACTTGACTGTTCCTAACTGGTCGCAGGATAATATGGTGGATGTATTGGGACATGAAATAGAACATAATGTCCCATCTATGCTCTATATAAATGATAGGGAATAGGTTGCCATGATATGAAATAGGTTGTCATGATATGAAATAGGTTGCCATGGTAAGGAATAGGTTGCCATGGTAGGGAATAGGTTGCCATGCTAGGGAATAGGTTGCCATGATAGGGAATAGGTTGCCATGATAGGGAATAGGTTGCCATGATAGGGAATAGGTTGCCATGATAGGGAATAGGTTGCCATGGTATGAAATAGGTTGCCATGGTAGTGAATAGGTTGCCATGGTAGTGAATAGGTTGTCATGGTAAGGAATAGGTTGCCATGAAATAGGTTGCCATGAGAGGGAATAGGTTGCCATGATAGGGAATAGGTTGCCATGATAGGGAATAGGTTGCCATGATATGAAATAGGTTGCCATGATATGAAATAGGTTGCCATGATATGAAATAGGTTGCCATGGTAGGGAATAGGTTGCCATGGTAAGGAATAGGTTGCCATGACAGGTAATAGGTTGCCATGACAGGTAATAGGTTACCATGACAGGTAATAGGTTGCCATGACAGGTAATAGGTTGCCATGACAGGTAATAGGTTGCCATGACAGGTAATAGGTTGCCATGACAGGTAATAGGTTGCCATGACAGGTAATAGGTTGCCATGGTAGTGAATAGGTGGCACTCTATGACGGTGTAGCTAGGTGGTGTACCTGTATGTGCTGCACCATGTTCCTCAGCTGAACCAGGAACTCCTTGGCCTCTGTGGCTCGGTCAGACAGGATGTTCAGGGCTTGAGACAGCTGGCCCTGAGGAGGAGGACATGGGATAGTTATTCAAGTGAAAAAACCTGGATTTGAGCCAATAATAGCATTGATACATCAATAACGTGTGAAAGTGACAAATGCATGTTTATGTCGTTTCCTAACATAACGTGACAAACTTATCTAAGGGTTCCCTCCGTTGTGAAGGTCGACACAAGCCCAGTTTCGCACTGTGTTAAAGGGTGTTACCAGGTGTTAAATGGTGTTAAAGGGTGTTACAGGGTGTTAAAGGGTGTTACCAGGTGTTAAATGGTGTTAAAGGGTATTAAAGGGTGTTACAGGGTGTTAAAGGGTGTTACAGGGTGTTAAAGGGTGTTACAGGGTGTTAAATGGTGTTACCAGGTGGTGTTAAAGGGTGTTACCAGGTGTTACAGGGTGTTAAAGTGTGTTACCAGGTGGTGTTAAAGGGTGTTAAAGGGTGTTACCAGGTGGTGTTAAAGGGTGTTACCAGGTGTTACAGGGTGTTAAAGTGTGTTACCAGGTGGTGTTAAAGGGTGTTACAGGTTGTTAAAGGGTGTTAAAGGGTGTTACAGGGTGTTAAATGGTGTTACCAGGTGGTGTTAAAGGGTGTTACCAGGTGTTACAGGGTGTTAAAGTGTGTTACCAGGTGGTGTTAAAGGGTGTTACCAGGTGGTGTTAAAGGGTGTTACCAGGTGTTACAGGGTGTTAAAGTGTGTTACCAGGTGGTGTTAAAGGGTGTTACCAGGTGTTACAGGGTGTTAAAGTGTGTTACCAGGTAGTGTTAAAGGGTGTTACAGGGTGTTAAAGGGTGTTACCAGGTGGTGTTAAAGGGTGTTACAGGGTGTTACCAAGTGGTGTTAAAGGGTGTTAATGTATAAATGAAGGCACATATGCTGTTAAACATTTTAGTCAAACAAGTTATCGGTAGCATCCACATCGGGCTTTGTCCTTGTTCTAGCGAAATGGAATGACTGCAATTCCAATAGTTTATTGGTCTGGGAATATGGGGTGAACTCTGTGACCTCTGAACTACACTTTGTGTGTCCATATACAAACAACACATGACAGGAAACTCCTCAGCAGTAGTTCACTGTCATGACAATGGGGGTCCCTAAACTGGGGTTGTGTGAACAGAAACCTCCAAACACAGCCTCTGTGAACCGTGTGTCTTTGAATAAACTGACTGGAGACCAGCCAAGTAAGGTAAGGGCTTGTTATCAGAGAGCTGATAAAGGAAAATCATGGCGATTCTGCCATGGGCCAGAGGAAGGTGGCCTGTGTCAGAACATGACTCTGATCCAGTTTACGTCAGGGACACGGACCCACCAGAATAGGGTCCATCTGTAGAAAACACCATGTGGAACATCCCCAACCCCTGACCAGTTTGGACCAGACCCTCTTGATTATGAAAACGGGTTTCAAATAATGGGTGAGATCATTTTAATAAAAAGGTTTGTTTGAACGTGGCTGGAGTTCTAGGATGGACAAAGGCTGTTATCTCTTTATGGGTCTACTGGATGAGACAAGTCAAATATAATATTTTGGGCCAGATTCACCATAATGTACTCTATGTCAAAGCCCCTGTCCAGGCATTTCATGAGAACCAAACCGACCAATGGGAATTCTGAGTTCTGAGACTGTTGACCTCTAACCCTGGGGGGTTGAAAACCATGACAGCTGTGGCTGACTTGACCCTGCTGCACAATAGGACAGTGGCAGCTGAGCAAAGATAGAGAACAGTGGCAGTGTGTACTGACTTCTAGTGTACTGCCTTGTAGTGTACTGCCTTGTAGTGTACAGACTTCTAGTGTACTGCCTTCTAGTGTACTGCCTTCTAGTGTACTGCCTTCTAGTTTACTGCCTTCTGTGTACTGCCTTCTAGTGTACTGCCTTCTAGTGTACTGCCTTCTAGTGTACTGCCTTCTGTGTACTGCCTTCTAATGTACAGACTTCTAATGTACAGACTTCTAATGTACAGACTTCTAATGTACAGACTTCTAATGTACAGACTTCTAATGGTACAGACTTCTAATGTACAGACTTCTAATGGTACAGACTTCTAATGTACAGACTTCTAATGTACAGACTTCTAATGTACTGACATAAGACAAAACCACCCTTTATTACAGCCTGCAGGGGATCTGGATGTGGAAACGGCTTAGGATGTCTCCATGGACGCAGTTTGGAATGTCTCCATGGATACGGATTGGAATGTCCCCATGGACACGGCACGGGATGTTTTTATTGACACATCTTGGGATGTTTTTATTGACACATCTTGGGATGTTTTTATTGACAGATCTTGGGATGTCTCTATAGACTCCTCTTGGGATGTTTCTATGGAGATGTAGTCTAACCAGAGTCCTTGAATGTTTTGAATCACAGAGGAAATACTACAGATATCGTGGTGAGCAAATATTGGAGAAACAAAGATGAAACTTTGAGAGACCCTGGGGAATGTTTCTGTCCACAACGGAGATCCTGATACTGTGATCCTTGGCTTGGTTACTGTAATTCAGTTAAAGCAATTACTGCGATAACTTCAGCTTTAAATGAACACTACGTTCCAACGGATGACTGATATCTACTTTTGGTTTCATAGACGGTCAGCGCTTTTATTTCCAAATGTGTATTTATGCGAAAGGATACATTATTTCTTTCTCCAGAGAAAATCTAAAAAACTGTAGTTTTACACACAAAGGCATAATAAACTATATGTATATATATCAGGATAGAAGATGCCCCGTTTCTATATACCAAAGCTTTCCCTGATGATCAGAAGAGTCACAGAGTAGCTCCTCTCCAACCAATCATAACTCTTCATTTCATGTGAACCGACTATTACTGAACCTGTCACTCATATAACCTTGACAACTCATTGTGTCGACCGCTCTCAGAATGGAAATATTCTCACTTCTCTCAGGCCTACACACACACGCACACGCACACGCACACACACACGCACACACACACACACACACACACACACACACACACACACACACACACACACACACACACACACACACACACGACTATGTCCGTCCGTCTGGCACCATGGTTACAGTAGCTGCAGGTCGTCCAGTGGTCCAGCAGACCCTCTCAATCACATCACTGTTCCAGATGTCAGTCTCTGAGAGAGCAGTTAGGTTCGAACGGGACACACCGCTAAACGAAACACACGTTCAGGTTGTTCCTGAAACGAGGATAATGAAATAAAGCCACAACCATCTGGCAACACGACGCTACTATGCAGGAATAATGCATCACAGCGTCTTCTAAACAGTTAAGACACTTTATAATGTCTCATAATCAGTGCTGAATGTAAACTGAACAAAATGTATGAGGGTTTCTGAAAGCCGTGGCTGAGAGCTTAAGGTAACCTTAGTGATTGGAGGAGGATGTGTACAGAAGAACACTGAATCACTCTCCCCAACAGCTAACCGATCCACTTCACATCGAACCCGTGTGTAACCGCAGCAACGTAACATAATGCTGAGTATTACCTGAACCATAAACCTAGGATTTACTAAATGAAGCACAAATAGAATGAGTTAACTCTAATCAACATCTGGCTCTTCGGCTGGATCGGCAGAAACCTTTTGAATATCGGAACTCCCGTGATTAAAAACGTTGTAGATTACATATTGTTCTTTCAAACTGACACCGGGTTACATTTTGTTATATCTGGTGAAATGAAATACACAGATGTTGGCATAAATGGCAGGCGGGCTTCATCGTCTTAATATGTATATTTTCATGTGTTTTGATTGACGCTTGGAACCCAGGAAGTGTATCTGCTTGCTGGGTCTAACTGGGATCCAAATCAAATATAAAATATTGATTCACAATTATTCACAAGATGGTTCGAGTCCTGAATGCTGAACGTCGAAGAAGATGTCATGTATGAGATCATTTCCCACGACATGTTTCTATCATCCGTTGGAATAGAACGGCGCTAAGCAACGGCGCTAAGCAACGGCGCTAAGCAACGGCGCTAAGCAACGGCGCTAAGCAACGGCGCTAAGCAACGGCGCTAAGCAACGGCGCTAAGCAAAATAGTTCCCTTCTAGACCCCAGCCCTATGGACCCTCTCTAGGGAACAGGAAGCCATTTGGGATACCAGCAAGTTCAGGCGGAGAGCTTTACGGGGGTATTTGCACTGAACACGGAGGCCCAACGGCAGGAAAATAAAAACAAGAACATTTTGTAACGCTTCATTAGGAGGCCCCAAATGGAAACGCCGGAACGTTCAAGTGCTTGAAACCAGACCTAATAGAGGTTTCACAGGAAACCTTAAGGACTCACCAGGCTATCTGAATGTGTGTGTGTGTGTGTGTGTGTGTGTGTGTGTGTGTGTGTGTGTGTGTGTGTGTGTGTGTGTGTGTGTGTGTGTGTGTGTTTGTGAATGTGTGTGTGAATGTATTCGTGACTGTGAATGTGTGTGTATTTGAATGTGTGTGTGTGTGTGTTTGTGAATGTATGTGTTTGTGAATGTGTGTGTGTGTGTGTGAATGTGTGTGTGTTTGTGTCTGTGAATGTGTGTGTGTTTGTGAATGTGTGTGTGTGTGTATTACTATGTTTGTAATTAAGGCAAGTATGCCTATATTGAATAATTCAGATAGAATGCCCCAGGGGCCTTTCTGCACACTTGCACACGCACGTACGCATGCACACACACAAACATGCTCACGCTCACACACACTGACGTGACTCCAGGGCCATTCTGCATGTTTCACGTTCCCTTGGCAGCCAAGCGATCGTAGCGAACAAACAAGCCGATCTGTTACAGGGAAGCCAGCAGCGTCAGAGTCACTTTGTATTAACGGCACGGCAGCGCAGTGGGGAGGAAGTGTTCTGGAGGAGGAAGTGTTCTGGAGGAGGAAGTGTTCTGGGGGAGGAAGTGTTCTGGGGGAGGAAGTGTTCTGGGGGAGGAAGTGTTCTGGAGGAGGAAGTGTTCTGGGGGAGGAAGTGTTCTGGGGGAGGAAGTGTTCTGGGGGAGGAAGTGTTCTGCAGGAGGAAGTGTTCTGGAGGAGGAAGTCTTCTGGGGGAGGAAGTGTTCTGGGGGAGGAAGTGTTCTGGTGGAGGAAGTGTTCTGGGGGAGGAAGTGTTCTGGGGGAGGAAGTGTTCTGGTGGAGGAAGTGTTCTGGGGGAGGAAGTGTTCTGGGGGAGGAAGTGTTCTGGGGGAGGTAGTGTTCTGGAGGAGGAAGTGTTCTGGAGGAAGAAGTGTTCTGGAGGAAGTGTTTTGGAGCACAACATCCTAACAGGGCAAACACTAGCACTTTGATCAAATAGTGCACTGAATAGGAAATGAGGTCCATTTGGGACGCCGCCAGTCCATTACTGAAGTAGGCGTTACACTGTCATCTAAACGCCCACAGAAGAATCATCTGCTATTCAAAATCTGTGTGGTGTGAATGTATTAAAGACTAGAAGGTTCTGCAGCCTGTCTAAACTCTGCTGGGCATCCGTGTGTCTGTGTCTGTGTCTGTGTCTGTTTATGTACTCGTGTGTGTCTGTTTATGTACCTGTGTGTGTCTTGTGTGTACTAACAGTTTTAAGCAGGGCAATACTTTATGCTTGGTATTTTAGATCAAATATTTTACTTCAGTAGTTTGTGGAGATAAACATATTTTGCCCTAATGAAAAATGTGTCAAGATATTTATATTTATTACAATCGAGTAAAAAATCCTATTTCATCTAGCTGCAGGATCTTTGGGCTGGAATTACAACAGGCCAGTGGCAGTGATCTTAAAAACACCACGTTAACAACATTTATTTTGAAACGACACACGATTCCTTGTCAAGTTTTACATGAGATTTCACAAGAGCGTGTCGTGAATAAGATATTTTGCCTGTACTAAAAATTATTTTCTGTGTAATCGTTGTTATATTCTTTTATCCCTAACTTTGCTGATTGCTACTCTATTATTAAGTTCACATCAATGGTACCTTACAGTAAATCTCCCATGTAACTATGCCTTAACTGACCATGTTCGAAAGGCAGGGGAGATTTACTGGGAATTTAAAAAAGGAACCTGATCAAACACGGAACAGATTATGTAAAACTTTAGTTCCGGGTTAACATTTGTCTTAAGATAAATCCTCTATTTGTAAGTGGCTCCGTACATGTCCACTAAAACGGTCGTTTTTGGCACAGGAATATCAGCATTCGGCTAACTTGGAGGCCTCGAGGACACCATATGGGGCGGCGTGAATAAAATACCCAGGCAGATTTATGTTGCCTGTCTCTCCGTGGCTTCAGGCTAACCCGGACAACTGACTTATACATTATTAAGTTATTATTGCAGCAGGCATCAATTATGCAACAGAAACCGTCCACTAACTATCCAGGGAAAGTGTCAGAGCCTCGACCAATGAACAGGGAGGATTTATAAATAGTGGCAGAAGACACCTTTGGAAATCCTGAGGTAATTTAGGACAGACAAGTCCACTATTTCTGGACAAGCATGTCTAGTCTGAGTCTGTCAGGCTGTCAGACAATGATCCACATAATATATCACATTTCCAGGTGCTGCAGGTTGTTGACCAGCGATGTATCAAACTGGCTGAAGGTATGATATCAGGACATAAAGAAACTGTTCTGCGGCTAACTCTGTGAGGGAACCCTTTTTTGGTTCCTGGTTCAACCGTTAGCCAGTATATCTATTTGTTTCGGAGTTCTACCTGGGAAACAAAATATATGTGTTCTTCCCGGAACATTATACAAAAGTTTTAGCTGGACCACAAAATACAGTTATATCTGCGGCAAGAAAAAAAGCATCAAACTAAGCACACATAGTTCACCTACCACACTGTGTGTGTGTGTGTGTGTGTGTGTGTGTGTGTGTGTGTGTGTGTGTGTGTGTGTGTGTGTGTGTGTGTGTGTGTGTGTGTGTGTGTGTGTGTGTGTGTGTGTGTGTGTGTGTGTGTGTGTGTGTGTGTGTGTGTGAGAGAGAGAGAGTGAGAGAGTGGAGGTGCCTGTGGAGGGATTGTGACTTTGTGAGTGTGCTCAACTCTGTGAGCCTGACGGAATTGTGAGGATTTTCTCCTGTCATCACTAAGATGACAATGATGAAGAGGACGAGGATGAAGATGACAGGGATGATGAGGATGACAAGGATGTTGAAGATGAGGATGGTGAAGATGACGAGGATGATGATGGGATGATGAAGATGATAAGCATGATGAGGATGATGATGGGATGATGAAGATGATAAGCATGACAAGGATGATGATGGAATGATGAAGATGATAAGCATGACGAGGATGATGATGGGATGATGAAGATGATAAGCATGACGAGGATGATGATGGAATGATGAAGATGATAAGCATGACAAGGATGATGATGGGATGATGAAGATGATAAGCATGACGAGGATGATGTCCTCATGAGGATGATGAGGATGAGGACAATGACGGGGATGATGAAGGAGAAGTCACAGATCCCTATTTATTTTCATATTCCTAACCTCACTCCTGATCTTAAGTCACTCGTTCTGTATCACGGTCTGATTAGGAAAAAGAACAGAGCTTCCTGTCGTTGAACAGAAGGCAGAACACAAGGTCAGGGAGTACAGAGGACATTTAAATTAAAATGAACGATAACATGACAAAACATAAACAGAATCACAAGACAGAACAAAAAAAACAGAAAAACAGTTTACATATTGGCAGGATCAAGCAAAGAACCATCGAATAATGACAAGAAACAAACGTCCGTGATCCAAATGAGAGATGAGACAGCAGGGAACTGGAATATGTGTTAGTGAGGCCAGAATGGGCTGCATTCTGGTCTGTGTGGGTCCTAACGCCCCTGTATAGTGACGGGGACACTATACTGTCAAAAAGCACCGTCCTTCGGATGAGACGTAAAACCGAGGCCTTGACTCTCTGTGGTCATTAAAAACCCCAGGATGTCCTTCGATAAAGAGTAGGGGTGTAACCATGGCATCCTGGCCAAATCTGCCCCTTGTCCTCTGTCCATCATGGCCACCTAATCATCCCCATATATACACTAATTGGCTTCATCATCACCGTCACGTCATCCAGGTGGATGCTGCACATTGGTGGTGGTTGAGGAGATTCCCCCTTTCATGTAAAAAGCGCTTTGAGTTCCCAGGAAGAAAAGCGCTATATGAATGTAATGAATTATTATTATTATTATATGTGACGAACATCCTTTTGATTGTTCAGGGAAGAAAGCACTATTCCACAAAGAAGACGTGGTGGTGACATTGCTCTTTTTCCTAGTCTACTATGTTATACAGCAGCCTTACAAAAGCACACCAGATACCGCAGGGCTTCTGGTGCCTCCATATAGGATGCACAGATGCATTCTGGGTCATCTCCCACATCCTCTTGCCTTCAACTCCCTCCATCTGTCCTCCCTCCATCCCCATCTCCTCCCTCTCTGCCTCTCCTCCCTTCGTTTTTTCTCTCCTCCCTCCCTCCCTCCTTACCCTCACCCCCCATCTCCTTGTCCTTTCATTAACGTTTGTTTGCTGAGTTAATTGCTGAACAAGGCCGCTGGAGGGGTAAATAAATAGAACAGGGGGGGTATTGGGGTCCAATCCAGCTCCCCCGTCTGTTTTGGTGAGGGGCTCCTGTCTCTGCTCCCTGCTGTGAAATCTCATTGTTCTGCTGAGGTGTTGCAATGTGTTCTCGGTAAAATCAAATCACTGCACACACACACACACACACACACCCAGCCAGCCACACACACACACACACCCCAGCCACACACACACACGCACACACCCAGCCACACACACACACACACCCAGCCACACACACACACCCAGCCACACACACACACCCAGCCACACACACACACCCAGCCACACACACACACGCACACACCCAGCCACACACACACACCCAGCCACACACACACACCCAGCCACACACACACACCCAGCCACACACAGACACCCAGCCACACACACACACATGCACCCAGCCACACACACACACACACACACACACCCAGCCACACACACACACAGACACCCAGCCACACACACACACACACATTTATGCTGCATCGTCCTTCCTCTTATCTCAGATCACGCTCCTCCTCTGTCTTTGCTAATCTACCAACTAGGTTTTTCGAGGTGTTTTTTTCTCGACATCTCGATATCCCTTATAGCCATGAGGACAGAACGTCAGGTTTGACCCAATTTCTGATGCAGCGTCATCAATGGACAAGTCTGTATCGGACCCTGTCTGAGGTTCTGCAACCCACTGTACCCAGTTCTTTACACTCTTTACATGCACGTTTATATATTAATATTTCATCTATTACTGTACTTCATCAAATCACAGGGGGGCGGGGGAGATGGGGAAGCGAAGGGGTACCAGTGGGGGAGAAGGGGGGGTGAGATGAGAGAAAGAAAGAAAGGGAATGAAAGGAGAAAAGCGAGGTAATGGGATACGAGTTGGAGGAGAATGAGGGTGGAATAAATGGAGACGTAATACGAGACTTTCTAGAGGTCTTGCGTGTCTCTGCAGGTCCCAGATGATCGACTGAGATTGACTTCTGAGACATGAAATTGATTACCAGGCTGGTTAAGATACGGACATGACTGACACACACACAGTCTCGCACACAGTCACACACACACTCACACACAGTCACGCACACAGTCACACACACTCACACAGTCGCACACAGTCGCACACAGTCATGCACACACCGCTGTCTTTCAGCACAGAGATAATGTTGTTATTGCCCAAGTCCCGAATGTTGGGATCAAGAACACACGTCTGAATCATTACAAAGCTTCAACACACACAAACACACACGAACGAACACACACGAACGAACACACACGAACACACACACGAACACACACACGAACACACACACGAACACACACACGAACACACACACGAACACACACGAACACACACACGAACACACACACACACGAACACACACACACACGAACACACACACACACACAAACACACACACGAACACACACACGAACACACACACAAACACACACACGAACACACACAAAAGAGAAGAATAGCATCTGAGATCAATTGGACAGTCAGGAATTCTAACACTACACAGAATCTTGGGGGATTTGGTTGCTATGGTGACCGGTGTGACATTCCGTTGCCATGGCGGCAGGTGTGACTGGGCAGTTGTGAGTGTAAGCCCTGTCTACATCATGTCAACAGCTCCCAGGTAAACAAATACCAACTGTCACGACACGCTACAATAGCCCTCAGACGATCTGCACAAATACAGCAACAGGAAAAATCACCACAAATGCTCAAGGCAGAGTAAGAATATGAACCAATGGTGTGCTGTTTAAATGTACAGACAGATTAGTGGATGTTACAGGGATATTAACCAATACTGATTCTATTGTATGGATGACAGAAATGTTAACCCATACTGATTATATTGTATGGATGACAGAAATGTTAACCCATACTGATTATATTGTATGGATGACAGAGACATTAACCCATACTGATTCAATTGTATGGATGACAGAGATGTTAACCCATACTGATTCTATTGTATGGATGAGAGATGTTGTTAACCAATACTGATTCTATTGTATGGATGACAGAGATGTTAACCCATACTGATTCTATTGTATGGATGAGAGATGTTGTTAACCAATACTGATTCTATTGTATGGATGACAGAGATGTTAACCCATACTGATTCTATTGTATGGATGAGAGATGTTGTTAACCAATACTGATTCTATTGTATGGATGACAGAGATGTTAACCCATACTGATTCTATTGTATGGATGAGAGATGTTGTTAACCAATACTGATTCTATTGTATGGATGACAGAGATGTTAACCCATACTGATTCTATTGTATGGATGACAGAGATGTTAACCCATACAGACTCTATTGTATGGATGACAGAGATGTTAACCCATACTGATTCAATTGTATGGATGACAGAGATGTTAAACCATACAGATTCTATTGTATGGATGACAGAGATGTTAACCCATACTGATTCTATTGTATGGATGACAGAGATGTTAAACCATACAGATTCGATTGTATGGATGACAGAGACGTTTACCCATTCCGATTCCTTTGTATGGATGACAGAGGCATGAAGAAATCCAGATTCAGTTATACGGATGACAGACAGCGCACATCTTCATTCTTCATCCTATTCCCAATAAAGGGCACCTAATCCCTATGGGTCTGCTAAAGATAAGTGCACCGCGTAGGGTATAGGGCACTATTTGGGTTGCAGGCAGAAACAGTACTGAGTACAGAGCAAGAGACTAAGGCCAATGTGACCATGTGAACATTACAGCACAGGGCGCCTAGCGTCAGACAAAGCAGCTCCCTGTGCTTTAAGGAAATGACAAACTGAACACACAATCAATTGTTCTGATTCATTAAACAACGACTCCACATGTTGACACATCCCAAACGGTGTCCTATTTAGGACACACCCGATCATATATTTGAAATCGCAGTGCCTAGTGCGGTATTTTGTTATTGTTTAAAATTGTAGTGGTGTCATTTTATGCACTCTTCCTTTTTTGTCGAATCCCAATTTACGTTGTTGGTTTGGAAATTACACTGCTCGCTCAACCAGGAAGTACTCGATGTGGTCCCTACGCACTTGGAGGAGAGCGGATTAGCTGGCCAACAACTTCACTGGAGATGCAGAAGCCCCAAAACTGACACGAGGAACTGACAAAACACCACGGCAACCCAGTCCGCCAGTTCACCCCACCAGCGGGGCCAGTTCACCCCACCAGCGGGGCCAGTTCACCCCACCAGCGGGGCCAGTTCACCCCACCAGCGGGGCCAGTTCACCCCACCAGCGGGGCCAGTTCACCACACCAGCCACACCGACTGCCCAGGACCCGGACGATAACTCTCAGCCAGAACAATACACGCCGATATAGAGACTCAACCACTGCGCCACAGTCAAACCCAATCCTGTAATTTGATGAAATGCAGACAATTTAGTAAATGACCACGACAGCTGCCTCAACAGTGGGATGTTAAGCTGGCGTGGACAGACATGTACCTGACGTTTAATGTCATCTCATTGAGTCTGAACGCTGCCCAGTGGCTGTATATTAGTTTCGTGTTGTATTCTGAGTGCAAATAATCTGAACTCATACTGTATTATAGCACATGCATTATGTGGTTGTGTGTGTATCCGTGTTCATTGTGTGTGTGTGTGTGTGTGTTTGTGTCAATGGTAATAAACTGTCCATCCTAGGGTCAGTACCGTCAGTACCGCCCCATGAACGCCTGTTGAGCCTCTCTCCCCCGGTTCCCTTCCTCATCCCCCTCCCACCCTCCTTCATTCATTCACCTCCCTCCCTCTCCCTCCCTCCTTCCCTCCCTCTCTCTCTCTCCCCTCTCTCCCCTCCCTCTCTCTCCCCCCCTCCCCTATCTCTCCCCCCTCCCTCTCTCCCCTCCCTCTCTCCCTCCCCCTCTCTCCCCCTCCCGTATCTCTCTCCCTCCCACATGCACTCTCCCCCTCCCTCTCCCTCCCTCTCCCCATCTCCCTCTCCATCCCACCCTCCTTCATTCACTCCCTCCCTCTCTCTCTCTCCCCTCTCTCCCCCTCCCTCTCTCTCCCCCTCCCTATCTCTCCCCCCTCCCTCTCTCCCCTCCCTCTCTCCCTCCCCCTCTCTCCCCCTCCCGTATCTCTCTCCCTCCCACATGCACTCTCCCCCTCCCTCTCCCTCCCTCTCCCCATCTCCCTCTCCATCCCACCCTCCTTCATTCACTCCCCTCCCTCTCTCTCTCTCCCCTCTCTCCCCCTCCCTCTCTCTCCCCCTCCCCTATCTCTCCCCCCCCTCCCTCTCTCCCTCCCTCTCTCTCTCTCCCTCCCTCCCCTCCCGTATCTCTCTCCCTCCCACATGCACTCCCCTCCCCTATCTCCCCCTCCCCTATCTCTCCCCCCTCCCTCTCTCCCCTCCCTCTCTCTCTCTCCCTCCCTCCCCCTCCCGTATCTCTCTCCCTCCCACATGCACTCCCCTCCCTCCCTCTCCCCTCCCCTATCTCTCCCCCTCCCCTATCTCTCCCCCTCCCTCTCTCCCCCTCCCTCTCTCTCTCTCCCTCCCTCCCCCTCCCGTATCTCTCTCCCTCCCACATGCACTCCCCTCCCTCCCTCTCCCCCTCCCCTATCTCTCCCCTACCATTCTGTCACTATGTCTCTTGGGCCATTGCCCAAGGTTCTGCAGGCGGCAGCTTTATGTGACGGGTCAAAACCGAGCCTGAGAGAATGACCTCCCAGTGTGTTGTCTGAACCCAAATGGCACCCTGTTTTTTCTATCCGGGTCAAAACCGGGAGAACTCAAATGGAGACCAGATGAAAGTGGGAATAACGATACGTCAGAGCCGTATATCACATTCTACAAACCAAACATTAAAAAACAGTCTCATGGAAAGCTACGTGAACAACGAACCAGCCCGAGTAACGAGGAAAGCATGCTTCCTGGCCCGGCCCGAGTAGAATAATTAATATAATTAATAATTAATTACATGTATATAGCGCTTTTCTTCCTGGGAACTCAAAGCACTTTTACATGGTAGGGGGAATCTCCTCAACCACCACCAATGTGCAGCTTCCACCTGGATGACGTGATGGCAGCCATATTGCGCCAGAACGCACACCACACACTGGTGGAGAGGAGACGGTGATGATGAAGCCAATTAGTGTATATATGGGGATGATTAGGTGGCCATGATGGACAGAGGACAAGGGGCAGATTTGGCCAGGATGCCGGGGTTACACCCCTACTCTTTATCGACGGACATCCTGGGGTTTTTAATGACCACAGAGAGTCAAGGCCTCGGTTTAACGTCTCATCCGAGAAGGAGGTTTGAACCCGGAACAGAATGCCTTCATTGTGCTGCTGCCTGTTTTGTGGCGCATGCAGACTAATTGGTTGTTGTTAGCGGAGCAGGGTGGCCTGATGTTACAGAAATCAGAGGAAACATTAACCTCTGACCCCACCCCCAAGCTCACTGGAAGGTGCTGTGACATGGTCGGGCCATTGGGGTAGGAATACTTCAGTGTACTGTGTGTGTGTGTGTGTGTGTGTGTGTGTGTGTGTGTGTGTGTGTGTGTGTGTGTGTGTGTGTGTGTGTGTGTGTGTGTGTGTGTGTGTGTGTGTGTGTGTAATATGTGTGTAGGTGAAATATATGTAACAGGGAAACCAAGCCAGTATTTAACGGTCAACGTATTGATCGTCATAACAATTAATTTAATTTCCTGGATTTCACACAGATAGAAAGAAATCTGTGTGTGTGTGTGTGTGTGTTTGAGTCAGTGAGCATGTGAATGTGTGTGTGGAGATTATGGCTAAATATGGCCTGTGTCCTCCTACTCATGGAATGACACATTGTTGGGCGCTGTGGGGGAGAGTGGGAGAGAAAGATGGCTTGCTGATGTGGAAGGGGGAGAGAGAGGTTAGGGTTGTGTGTGTGTGTGGGTGGGTGGGTGACTGTGTGTGTAGGTGCGTGTGTATTGCCAACTTTGCCCGATAACATGAAACATTCCAATACCCAGCTCATCATCTACATCCTACTCAAACATACTCATGTAATCTCTGGGAGCACCTGACTCATAGAAATAGAGTATCTAGAACAGACTGGCACCCTCTTGCCTTGAAAACATGCCTGATCTACTCACCTGGTACACTGCCCAATGGCTGAAGTCAAATAATGTTTATATAAAGGATGCTGAAAGACTTCAGGGATGGAGAGGTACCCTATATGTCAGTTACAAACCACCAGGGCATTATATAAGGAGTAGGAGGTACCCTATATGCCCGTTACTAGTAGGAGGTACCCTATATGCCCGTTACTAGTAGGAGGTACCCTATATGCCCGTTACTAGTAGGAGGTACCCTATATGCCCGTTACTAGTAGGAGGTACCCTATATGCCCGTTACTAGTAGGAGGTACCCTATATGCCCGTTACTAGTAGGAGGTACCCTATATGCCCGTTACTAGTAGGAGGCACCCTATATGCCCGTTACTAGTAGGAGGTACCCTATATGCCCGTTACTAGTAGGAGGCACCCTATATGCCCGTTACTAGTAGGAGGTACCCTATATGCCCGTTACTAGTAGGAGGTACCCTATATGCCCGTTACTAGTAGGAGGTACCCTATATGCCCGTTACTAGTAGGAGGTACCCTATATGCCCGTTACTAGTAGGAGGTACCCTATATGCCCGTTACTAGTAGGAGGCACCCTATATGCCCGTTACTAGTAGGAGGTACCCTATATGCCCGTTACTAGTAGGAGGTACCCTATATGCCCGTTACAAGTAGGAGGTACCCTATATGCCTGTTACTAGTAGGAGGCACCCTATATGCCCGTTACTAGTAGGAGGTACCCTATATGCCCGTTACTAGTAGGAGGTACCCTATATGCCCGTTACTAGTAGGAGGTACCCTATATGCCCGTTACTAGTAGGAGGTACCCTATATGCCCGTTACTAGTAGGAGGTACCCTATATGCCCGTTACTAGTAGGAGGTACCCTATATGCCCGTTACTAGTAGGAGGTACCCTATACCACCTCATCTAAGCCAGAGATGCAGCTCTTGTGACATCAGTCACTTTTCACTTAATTTAACATCAGAAGGGACATGATAGTTTTTTCTCCCAAAGAAAGGACATGGTAGCCCCCCCCAAAAGAAAGGACATGGTAGCCCCCCCAAAAGAAAGGACATGGTAGCCCCCCGCAAAAGAAAGGACATGGTAGCCCCCCCAAAAGAAAGGACATGGTAGCCCCCCCCAAAAGAAAGGACATGGTAGCCCCCCCAAAAGAAAGGACATGGTAGCCCCCAAAAGAAAGGACATGGTAGCCCCCCCCAAAAGAAAGGACATGGTAGCCCCCCAAAGAAAGGACATGGTAGCCCCCCAAAAGAAAGGACATGGTAGCCCCCCAAAGAAAGGACATGGTAGCCCCCCAAAAGAAAGGACATGGTAGCCCCCAAAGAAAGGACATGGTAGCCCCCCCAAAAGAAAGGACATGGTAGCCCCCCACCAAAAGAAAGGACATGGTAGCCCCCGATAAAAGGACATGGTAGCTGCCCCACCTGATGCAGGAATGCTGCTGTTTCTGAATCTCTCCAGGTCGTGAACTGAATACCAACAAGAATACCATGACTTTGCATCTGGCCGTTTACGCACTGAGACCACGCATACTGCGCACGTCCGACAGACTGATGGTGGCGCCACCCGTAAAAGTGACTTGGCCTGTCCAGGTTTACTGACGACCTCGGGAAGATACAGGCTGACTTGACATATTTCCTTAGCAGGCTAAAGGTGTATTCATGTATAGTATTTATAAAATATGATCATTCTGGGCAAAAACTCATATATGGAAATAAAGGTACATCTTGCTTTAACAATTAAATTAATTCAGTCTATTTCTAATTACAATCGTATTATAAAGGAATCAGGAAGTACACTTAAAATTAAAATTGTATTCTCTTCATTAGGACACATTTCACATATCGATCCCAGTGTGTCCCAAATGGCACACTTGAGCCCTACCTTGTGCAGTTTCCACATGGCACCCAGAGCCTTGACCTCGTGTGTCCCGTGTTTCCCCTCCTCCAGACACTGGTAGCAGACCGGCGTCTTACACTGAACACAGTACATACTCAGGTTCTCCAGTTCGTGCTCCGTACAGGTGGAGATCTTCCGGGGACTGGTTCTCCGGCTTATCCGGCCCTGTGCCGGGGGTACGAGGCGATGCTTGGCCAGAGGACCCCGGGGAGGGTGGCACCTTAAGCGGCAGGGGTCGCAGTAGAACACGTCGCATTGCTCGCACATCACCGTGGCCTCTTTGGGACTCTTCTCGCACAGCTGACACTTGAGGGCCGCCGCTCTGCTCTGCTGGTAGCGGTCCACGACCCCCTCCAGCACTCGGTTCTTGGCAAACCCGCGGAGCCCCCTGTCGTCCAGGATGAGGCTGCGGTGGCACTGCGGGCAGGTGATGCACGAGTTGCGGGGGATCGGGGGCAGGGAGCCGGGGTGTCCTAGCAAGTGGTGCTGGGGTGGAGGTTGGGGGACCGCAGGGGGGAAAACGCGCACCCCGTTTGGGGATTTCTGGCACGGGGTGGTCGGGGCACTGACAAACCCCCCATACGAGCCGTAGCCACTGTCCGCCTCGCTGTACAAGCTCATCTTGTCCAGGTCCAGGTAGTCGTAATCGGAGACCCCCAGACCAGACGCGCGGCCACTCTGCGGGGACTCCGCGTCCGGGGTTTGAACCAGGATGTTCCGAGCGCACGCCAGGCAAATGTTATGCGAGCACGGCAGAATAATCGGCTCGCGGAAAAAAGACCCGCAGACCGGGCATTTTAATTCTTCTTCCATTTCATCCATTTTTTCGATTGGCTTCGAGGAAAATGTGTATCTGTCGATTCTTCAAAATGTACTCCTTTCTGCAGCCACCAGCACAGACAACCTCAGATCCAGACAAGCAGAGATATCAGGCAAACTATCGAACAGACACGCACTCGCTGGCCAATAGACAAACGCTATCACACAACTAGGCGAATCCTGTGCAGTCATTGGTCGAGGCTGCTGTCCGTCGAATATTGCTGCACCAATCAGATATCAGCCGCGACAGGGACACGCCCCCGCATGGATGATCCTTTAAAATTGATATTAATTGGAAACACAGTCCATAGGCTACTTCTAAATTAGGAAAACAGAAGGCTGTTATATACTGTGCTTTCACCAGTATTATTGTACGTTTACTTTTTCTACGCTATGGCATGAATAATGCCAGACATTGTATTCCATAAATTAAAATTTATTTGTATGTCTTATGTTTATTCCGTTGTATTTTACTGAATTCCCTTTTTCTCTTCTCACGGAGGATTTTCGTGTCTAACAAGACAGGAATAAAACGTATTTTCTCTGTTGATGATGGCATAATTAACATAAGAGTGAGCACCTAAACCTTGAAAATGCCTCACGCAATGTTGAAGAGTGTTGGACAATATTGGACAATACTGGAGACCTCACCGCTTCTCCCCTCAAAACAACCATTCCTAAAGCTTCCATGGCAACCTAGCGTGGATCTATATGAGCGGGGGGGGGGTGTCTGGGGAACAGGGATTTTTTTACTCTCCTTAAAGGGGCGATCTGAGTTTGTGACAAAAACCAATGTCATTCTGTTACGACATTCATTTAACGTATGAACACCCAATGAGCTTCTACAGTCATACTCAACGCATAGGTTTAAAAAAAAGAAACTGGATAAAATATTCAAGCCACATCGCACAAGTAATAACCAAAAAGGTGGCGGGGTGTCCTCAGTTGTATATCCGAATACCAGCCTACCCCCTTAATCCTATTAAACAGGATGTCTGTTGCAGATCCCTCGACAACAGAGAGGCCATTTCAAAGGTCAGCCACACTGATCTCATGGTTTTGAATAGATGCTCTAAAATATATAACTAATTAAACGTTTATTGTCCACAGGTCTTTATTGAACAAAGAACGAGGTGAAGATTATGTCTGTGTTCCAAACGGTTGTTCCATGTAGGTCTGGTCATATGCAATTCACTCAGTAGGGAATAGGGTGTAAATTGTGACACAATAATTCCTTTTTCCTATTCTGCCTCCTGCGTATTAGAATTTGTTGAAAAAGATTATGATTTGTTGTGAATGGATAAATAGCTATTATCAGCTATAACCACCTCTTAGATAGTAACAATTGAAGTGATGAATATGCATGTTATAAATGACCCCTGATTGGTTCTGTGTGAATTTGGGGTGCAGGCTATAGTCTGTTTGGTTCTGTGTGAATGTGAATGTGGGGAGCAGGCTATAGTCAGTGTGGTTCTGTGTGGATGTGGGGAGCAGGCTATAGTCAGTGTGGTTCTGTGTGGATGTGGGGAGCAGGCTATAGTCAGTGTGGTTCTGTGTGGATGTGGGGAGCAGGCTATAGTCAGTGTGGTTCTGTGTGAATGTGGGGAGCAGGCTATAGTCAGTGTGGTTCTGTATGAATGTGGGGAGCAGGCTATAGTCAGTGTGGTTCTGTATGAATGTGGGGAGCAGGCTATAGTCAGTGTGGTTCTGTATGAATGTGGGGAGCAGGCTATAGTCAGTGTGGTTCTGTGTGGATGTGGGGAGCAGGCTATAGTCAGTATGGTTCTGTGTGGATGTGGGGAGCAGGCTATAGTCAGTGTGGTTCTGTGTGGATGTGGGGAGCAGGCTATAGTCAGTATGGTTCTGTGTGAATGTGAATGTGGGGAGCAGGCTATAGTCAGTGTGGTTCTGTATGAATGTGGGGAGCAGGCTATAGTCAGTATGGTTCTGTGTGGATGTGGGGAGCAGGCTATAGTCAGTGTGGTTCTGTGTGGATGTGGGGAGCAGGCTATAGTCAGTATGGTTCTGTGTGAATGTGGGCAGCAGGCTATAGTCAGTGTGGTTCTGTATGAATGTGGGGAGCAGGCTATAGTCAGTGTGGTTCTGTATGAATGTGGGCAGCAGGCTATAGTCAGTGTGGTTCTGTATGAATGTGGGGAGCAGGCTATAGTCAGTGTGGTTCTGTGTGAAAGTGGGGATCAGGCTGTGGTCAGTTTGATTGTGTGCAAATCTGTGGTGTAAATAAATAATAATAAAGCCAATACATGTAAATTGTATTTTAAAAGACAAGACATACAAATAAAAACATCAAATGGTTAAAATATTATTAAAAGATAAATGAAAGGCAGAAGAAAACAAAAGTCTTCAGGTTCGATTTAAACGTGTTCAATGTTGGCGCAAGTCTAACATTTTCTGTCAGTTTGTTCAGACTCTGTGCTGCATAATGTCTAAATGCTGCCTTATACCAGCCTTTGTATAAACTGTCAAAATTGCTACAAGCCCAGACCCTGATGACCCAAAGGTGTTGGGTTTCATACTGTGAGAAGGTCTGAGGTGTTAATTGGCCCTGAGGCATTCAGTGCATGATTTATAGACAAGTAGTAGTAACTTAAAATCTATGAGATACAGGGAACCAGTGCAGAAAAATTGGTGAAATGTGTTCAGCTTTCTGAGATTCTGTTAGAACACGAGCATCAGCGTTCAGAATGAGCTGGTAGTCTACACTGTAAAAAATTGCTGTAAATTTACAGCCTATTTCCAACAGTAATTTACTGTGTCTTGGTAATACAGGCAATTACTGTATATATAAATGCATTGTGGGAAATATGATCGGGTCTAGCGTCTACTCATGCGGCAACAGTATTTTACTGTAATTTGCATTGCATCACGGGAGATTAAAATATCTGAGGGCAGAGCGCCTTTTGTGATTTGAATCGTTGTAAGATGCTAATTAATTATTGCGGTGGCTGTACTATTATAATTTTAACACTTTTTTACAGCAACCTAAATCCCATGTATCTTACTTAGGCTTCACTATATGGATAAATGTTTGCAGATTGTTTTGACGACATTAGCAGGCATGTTTCTCTCGAGTGGTGGTGTGTCTAACTAACAAGCTAACTAACTTTAGAGGGGGCAACACAAGTATTAAGAATGCCAGAAATGGTATTATGTCGTTTACTTTTTAACTTGACTGGTTGGCGTTTTTTATTTGAATGCAGCTGATTCTAATTCGACGTAATTATCGGCGACATCTCGCGGAACGTCCACGAAAGATTGCGCCATTTTTTCGACCACTGATTCCGTCTCAACGTTTGGTAAGTCACGCAGATAAATTGGATATTTTCCTCACAGCTAATGCTTGTTGGTTTCACTGTACTCGTGTGCCGGTTTTATATAATGCTTGTTGGTTTCACTGTACTCGTGTGCCGGTTTTATATAATGCTTGTTGGTGTCACTGTACTCGTGTGCCGGTTTTAAATAATTTGTTTTCTTTTATTCAACAGTATGTTAAAAACAGAAACATATTGATGCTGGAACCTGAGCCTCAAACTAACAAGTGAGTTATCCACGCGCGTCACTGCATGTCCTGTGGTAAAAATTGTAAGGACTTTAACTCACTTACTCTGTGCATTTATATTCACAATGTACCCTGTCAACTACATATTCATACACCAGGCACATGCGAATCCACAGAAACATTCCAAGTTGCACTTACACCAAATGTGCAGCTTTTAAAACGCACCAATTAAGACACCATGTAGAATAAATCCCTGTTGTTGATCCTAGATTGCGTCGTGCTGATCTAAGTTTAGTATGCCATGTGGATTTCTGCAGTGTTTGGTGTAATGATATGAAGAGTTTGTTCTTTCATTTGAAAATCCATATTACTGAAGACACAGCAGTTACTTGTCCATTCAGGCAATGCAACAAAGAGATACTCTTTTATCTTTCAAGCAGATGTAAGTTAGACCAATACATTTTTCCAATGAAACATACTTCCACCATTAATTTTACATTTAGGCTTCGGTATATATAGCAGGGGTCCTTTGGTGATATCCTGTGCGTTTCTGTACTCCCATGTCTGCTTAATGCTCAAGTCTGAAATGATGTCTTTGTGCCTTTCTTTGATCTATTTAAATATTGTTTGGTTTCAGGTGAAGCTGAGCAGTGGATGGTCAGAATAGAATAACAGGTGGCTGGTAAACATCATTCACCACTGTCTTTGCAAGTTACTTCAACATCGAATATGAAGAGGCTGCGTGTACACTTGAGTTCATCCAAAGGTAAGAGGGGCAAATGTCTGCTGTGTCTTTGGCTATTGTGATTGCTGTGATCAGTAGCTCTTTAGGTTGGTCCACAAAAACATCCTCATCTATTGGTGGGCACAAGGTGCACTGCTATAGCTGATTGGTACTTGTTTCTTTGTGTCTTTCAGGCAATTCATTGACATAAATCCTGAGCATGGATCCAAAGCCAGCAGCAAAAAAGTGGCATCCAGCAAGACTAGAAGACCAATCCAGAAGAAGCAGGTTGGACTAATTGATGAGTGCATACACACATTGTGTATTTTTTTTTTTTTCAAACAGGCCAATAAATCTGTTATATCATGACATCTTTAAAACAGTTGTACAAAATAAACAAGTCATTTTGATGATATTCTTGGTTATGTTTTTCTTTACTGATTATTAAGTGATGATGTTCTTGTAAAATTCTCAATCTTATTCTTTGATGCAATTGATTTTGTAAGATTCCACCAGTAGTGATTGCCAGGAACACATCTGCCAGTAATTTGCTGTAAATCCAGTTATGAACATTATGCTGTTTTATTACAGTAAAAGTCTGTTAGTTCTAATTGCAGCAAAAGCTGTAAAAATTACAGTAACTGCCAGGGAACACAGCTGCCAGTAATATACTGTAAAATCAAATAAATACAGTAAGAGCTTGTATTTATTTATTACAGTAAAGGTCTGTAAATTCTAATTACAGCAAGGGATGTAAAAATTACAGTAACTGCCAGGGAACACAGCTGCCAGTAATATACTGTAAATTCAAATAAATACAGTAAGAGCTTGTATTTATTTATTACAGTAAAGGTCTGTAAATTCTAATTACAGCAAGAGCTGTAAAAATTACAGTAACTGCCAGGGAACACAGCTGCCAGTAATTTACTGTATAATTTACAGTGAGATTCTTTACAGTGTGGTAGTCTAGGTCTGCGTAGTTAGGTCTAGGTCTGTAGTTAGGTCTAGGTTTATGAATGACTCCCGTTATCATGGCCTTAGGTAAATTAACAGATAGGATGGAGCTATTACCTATTTATTAATCAATCCATTTCCAATTAGCTTAAACATTTCTTTTAAATGTCTGTGGGCAGAGCATCAAGGCATCGGCTGGACAGTTTAAGATGTTGTACAGTTTGTGTTGTTTTGTCAATTACATTAAAGTGTATCAAGCCGACCAAATGCCTTTTATATGAATGTATACTGACAATGTTTATCCTTTTGTGGAGTTTAAAATCGCATTCCCAGAATTTTTTCATACTTTAAAAATAATGTTTATCTGAAGAAAGGAGCTCTGATGGTCTAGTGCCTCTCAGTTCAATATTGTAGGAATTAAGTACCTCTCAATAGCTGTCATTGTGAGCCTGAAGTTTCACTTTTCGATGTTTGCACTCAGCTTTTTGGCACTCAATTCAATTTAATTCAATGGGCTTTATTGGCATGGGAAACATACATTTACATTGCCAAAGCATTGGAAATTAAATAAATAAAATAAATAAAAATGTAACAACAATATTTGAAAAGAACAGCACTTCGAATAACAGAATAGCAGAATAATTCTTTAACGATGCTACCTACATTAAACCTGTTTTACAATATACACACAGCATAAACATCTGCATACAGTCACTGGTAAGAGTTACAAATAAAGTCACTGAATACAGTGGTGTCTTTGTGGCACTGACCATTCTTACCTCATGGCAGCAGGTCACAAAACGAGCTGGTTGATGCGTATATTCTAATAAGGCGCAAACAGCCATCATCTGATAGGCCTACGTGCTGCAGCAGGTCGGTCGTTAACAAGTTAAATATAGAATAAATGTGATTGCTATATCAAATTAAAACGTGACGTTTCAATTCACCATGCCCTGCTGCCCACGGGGGGTTGATTGACAGGCGACCTGACCAATCATAACGCCGAATACGCAATTTGGTCCGACAAAAGCAGTCAGTAGATTAACGTCAATGCACTTGAATTTGAAAATAGGGTGTTGTTTAAATGACAAGATTTGAAAGTTGAGACTTTGTTTCATATCAACAGTAAGCTGCTCTGAGCTCTCTCTTGTATGTCGACGCGTAGTCACTCTCAGTGTAACGTTAGTCTTTGCCCCGCGATGTTTTTTTCACTGTGTGAGAAGATGTGCGTGACGTGTTTAACATGACTAAATTGTCCTCCCCCCTCACACCACTCGGTACGACCGGCTACACGTGGATCAGACGTTCTCTGACACAAATAACTTATTCACCAACAAAAACCCGAATGGTAACAGGTGATGACCGTTTGAACCACGGGAATTAAAACATACAGCTCAACGTTTCACAATAAGACATTCACCTTCACACCTCGCAAACAATTCGTTAATTATTTCTAATATTCCGTTTAAATGTGTCTTCAAACCCTCATACATTTCTACTCCTAACGTGTAATTGTTAATTTATGTCATTCACACCTATATATAGGGTGAAGCAGAGCACGTTGATGTGTTTATACTGCTGCTGTGTAACTAGTATCCATGAATCCGTCATGAATTGGAGCCTCCCCCTTGTTAGTCTGAGTAGCCAGTCAGAACGAATGTGTGCACTTGAAATGTTAAGAGTGAATAGTAAACGATAAAATATAAATATATTGCACTCCTCTATATTATTATTGTAAATGTATAGTATTTCTAACGTTAACGAGCCTTGCGAGCTCTGTAACTGGAACACAAGTACTGAATAATCTGCTTGCAAGTTATCGGACATTCATTCGTCTTAATGCAGACTAACTAGTACCTGCAAACATGTAAAATGATTTGTTAATATCGTCATACCAAACTGCTTATTTCAATGTTTTAGATGTCAACAGAATGACACAAAAACATTACATTGTTACAGCTAGTTTTTTATATAACCCCCAGCCCCCCCTCCCGCCACACACACACTGACACACACACACTGACACACACACTGACACACTGACACATTCAGCCATTCTGGACTTGGGCGCTCGGCTTCCTTTTAAAGAAGCTCCGCATCCTCGTCCAGAACGACGTCTTTGCGCCCTCCTGCACCTCCTCATTATCGAGGTTTTTTTTGGTCTTTTATTTGGGGGGCTATAACCCCCAGCCCCCTCCCTCGCGCCACACACACACTGACACACACACTGACACACAGACACATTCAGCCATTCTGGACTTGGGCGCTCGGCTTCCTTTTAAAGAAGCTCCGCATCCTCGTCCAGAAAGACGTCTTTGCGCCCTCCTGCACCTCCTCATTATCGAGGGGCACAGGACTAACAGTCGCTCGCTTCTTTCTAAAGTAACCTCGCAGCCTCTTGTAAAGAGTCTGGGGCACTGTGACCTCGATCAGCACCACGGTATCAGAGAATGATACAACCGGGTCAATCTGGGGGTATTTCCAGAAAGGCCAGGTCCTATCATGACTGGTAGCGCGGATGCTGTCCAGGTCAAATGTAACATGCTCATACTTGGGGTACTCCCAAAAGGGCCATGTCACATTTGAGTTGTCGGATAACATTGTTTCAGGCTTCCGATAAACAAATGATTTGGTTTCTGAAATGTTCACACCTTTTATACTCGGAATCTTCACGAGTCATCAATTTTTTTTACCGACTAAGCAAAACAGGCCTGTTATGACGTCATCAGTGTTTCCCTGACAACAGTGTTCAAGAAAATGTTTGTATGGCCAATATATAATACTATAAATATAACCTAAAAATAATATAATTGGTTAATGTTCTGAAAAATCAAGCGAACTAAGAAATGTTGAAGGTTTATTTGCACAAAATAAAACATGCAATTCAGTTTAGACACAGAAAGCAACAATGTACATTGTCCAAAAATGTAACTTAAACAAAATAAACAAAAAAACTATTACTGATTCTAAAATGACCCCAATGCATGCGCCGATCAGTAACTTGAACACATTCTTGACACAGTTTCTTCTTGTCCAAGTTACCCTATACTTCTCCCAGTTCACCGGCCACTTACTATCATGTATTTCGTGAGAAGTTGAGGAATTGACGTGTTGTAAACTAACATGGCGCTGCCCATCGCACATACAGCTCAACTAACACGATCGTTATAAAGGTGTTTCATCCACTTGCACATATTTGATAATCGGAATATCAGTGTTTCATGCTATAGCTAAGGCATTTGTGAATATTTTGAATAAAAAAGGAAAAATGACATAAAACAGATCATCATTCATTCAGCGCTGTGTTGTGGTTGCGCTGTGTCACGTGACAAGCAATGACGCGTCACCATGGAAACATTAAAGTGACAGGTTCTAAATAACGGTGGCCTATAAAGACTCACGCTGGGTGACCAGACTCAGGGATGTCAAACCGGTTCCACGGGGGGCCTAGTGTATGCAGGTTTTTGGGTTTTCATTTAAATTAGTTCCCAGTTCAGACCTAAACAACCAGTAGAGAGTAGAACCTTACCAATTAGAGCAAAGACCTGTAGACACCCGGCCCTCCATGGAACCGGTTTGACACCTGTGATAGAATATTTTAAACTTACATGTGAACGGATTCCGTCCAATTGCCCTTCGCAAAACCACGCCCCTAACATGCAGATTGGCTACGGACCAATGTCAGTTTTATATTGAACACTACGTTTACACAGAGGCTGCGTGATCTGTAAACAACAGAAGCCGGTTCTCGGCCCTCAAGCGGGAAGTTAGCTATAATGTTAGTTAGAAATTCCATGGGACGACATTGTTGAGGGTTTTATGCTGAGTATTTTCGTGTTGTTGACTGGCCTACGGTAACGTTTATTCATTTTTGATGAGCCGTTATTCAATATTTTTCCCGTCCTGCTGTAATGTTTTTTCATCTAATCTTTTGTCCCCACCACTTTTTAACACAAACTGACGCCCCTGCATGGAATATACGGCAAAGCGCCACTAAATAACAGGGCTAATTTGTGGGGGGCGTCGTAAGGCTTTGGCAATCAAATGGCTAATAGTCAATCTGCTCCACAGCCAATCACGGGCCCCCTCCTTGCTCGGGCCCCGGGGCTTAAGCCCCGCCTAGCCCTATTGTTAATGCGGGCCTGAGTGTGTGGCATTACCAGGGACCCCTCACACCAGAGACATAATCTGTTAGTGGAGAGTGTGTGGCATTACCAGGGACCCCTCACACCAGAGACATAATCTGTTAGTGGAGCGTGTGTGGCATTACCAGAGACCCCTCACACCAGAGCCATAATCTGTTAGTGGAGAGTGTTTGGCATTACCAGGGACCCCTCACACCAGAGCCATAATCTGTTAGAGGAGAGTGTGTGGCATTACCAGGGACCCCTCACACCAGAGCCATAATCTGTTAGTGGAGAGTGTGTGGCATTACCAGGGACCCCTCACACCAGAGCCATAATCTGTTAGTGGAGAGTGTGTGGCATTACCAGGGACCCCTCACACCAGAGCCATAATCTGTTAGTGGAGAGTGTTTGGCATTACCAGGGACCCCTCACACCAGAGCCATAATCTGTTAGAGGAGAGTGTGTGGCATTACCAGGGACCCCTCACACCAGAGCCATAATCTGTTAGTGGAGAGTGTTTGGCATTACCAGGGACCCCTCACACCAGAGCCATAATCTGTTAGAGGAGAGTGTGTGGCATTACCAGGGACCCCTCACACCAGAGCCATAATCTGTTAGTGGAGAGTGTGTGGCATTACCAGGGACCCCTCACACCAGAGCCATAATCTGTTAGTGGAGAGTGTGTGGCATTACCTGGGACCCCTCACACCAGAGCCATAATCTGTTAGTGGAGAGTGTGTGGCATTACCAGGAACCCCTCACACCAGAGCCATAATCTGTTAGTGGAGAGTGTGTGGCATTACCAGGGACCCCTCACACCACAGCCATAATCTGTTAGTGGAGAGTGTGTGGCATTACCAGGGACCCCTCACACCAGAGCCATAATCTGTTAGTGGAGAGTGTGTGGCATTACCAGGGACCCCTCACACCAGAGCCATAATCTTTTAGTGGAGAGTGTGTGGCATTACCAGGAACCCCTCACACCAGAGCCATAATCTGTTAGTGGAGAGTGTGTGGCATTACCAGGGACCCCTCACACCACAGCCATAATCTGTTAGTGGAGAGTGTGTGGCATTACCAGGGACCCGTCACACCACAGCCATAATCTGTTAGTGGAGAGCGTGTGGCATTACCAGGGACCCCTCACACCAGAGCCATAATCTGTTAGTGGAGAGTGTGTGGCATTACCAGGGACCCCTCACACCACAGCCATAATCTGTTAGTGGAGAGTGTGTGGCATTACCAGGGACCCGTCACACCACAGCCATAATCTGTTAGTGGAGAGCGTGTGGCATTACCAGGGACCCCTCACACCAGAGCCATAATCTGTTAGTGGAGAGTGTGTGGCATTACCAGGGACCCCTCACACCACAGCCATAATCTGTTAGTGGAGAGTGTGTGGCATTACCAGGGACCCGTCACACCACAGCCATAATCTGTTAGTGGAGAGCGTGTGGCATTACAGGGACCCCTCACACCAGAGCCATAATCTGTTAGTGGAGAGTGTGTGGCATTACCAGGGACCCCTCACACCACAGCCATAATCTGTTAGTGGAGAGTGTGTGGCATTACCAGGGACCCCACACCCCACTGCCATAATCTGTTAGTGGAGAGCGTGTGGCATTACCAGGGACCCCTGACACCAGAGCCATAATCTGTTAGTGGAGAGTGTGTGGCATTACCAGGGACCCCTCACACCACAGCCATAATCTGTTAGTGGAGAGTGTGTGGCATTACCAGGGACCCCACACACCACAGCCATAATCTGTTAATGGAGGGTGTGTGGCATTACCAGGGACCCCTCACACCACAGCCATAATCTGTTAATGGAGAGTGTGTGGCATTACCAGGGACCCCTCATACCACAGCCATAATCTGTTAATGGAGAGTGTGTGGCATTACCAGGGACCCCTCACACCAGAGCCATAATCTGTTAGTGGAGAGTGTGTGGCATTACCAGGGACCCCTCACACCACAGCCATAATCTGTTAATGGAGAGTGTGTGGCATTACCAGGGACCCCACACCCCACTGCCATAATCTGTTAATGGAGAGTGTGTGGCATTACCAGGGACCCCTCACACCAGAGCCATAATCTGTTAGTGGAGAGTGTGTGGCATTACCAGGGACCCCTCACACCACAGCCATAATCTGTTAATGGAGAGTGTGTGGCATTACCAGGGACCCCTCACACCAGAGCCATAATCTGTTAGTGGAGAGTGTGTGGCATTACCAGGGACCCCTCACACCACAGCCATAATCTGTTAATGGAGAGTGTGTGGCATTACCAGGGACCCCTCACACCAGAGCCATAATCTGTTAGTGGAGAGTGTGTGGCATTACCAGGGACCCCTCACACCACAGCCATAATCTGTTAATGGAGAGTGTGTGGCATTACCAGGGACCCCTCACACCACAGCCATAATCTGTTAATGGAGAGTGTGTGGCATTACCAGGGACCCCTCACACCAGAGCCATAATCTGTTAGTGGAGAGTGTGTGGCATTACCAGGGACCCCTCACACCACAGCCATAATCTGTTAATGGAGAGTGTGTGGCATTACCAGGGACCCCACACCCCACTGCCATAATCTGTTAATGGAGAGTGTGTGGCATTACCAGGGACCCCTCACACCAGAGCCATAATCTGTTAGTGGAGAGTGTGTGGCATTACCAGGGACCCCTCACACCACAGCCATAATCTGTTAATGGAGAGTGTGTGGCATTACCAGGGACCCCTCACACCAGAGCCATAATCTGTTAGTGGAGAGTGTGTGGCATTACCAGGGACCCCTCACACCAGAGCCATAATCTGTTAGTGGAGAGTGTGTGGCATTACCAGGGACCCCACACCCCACTGCCATCAGGCAAGCAATACAGATCTCTACTCACCCACATCCCACAGTCACATTTCCAGAAATCCCATTCTTTCATACTTGAAAATATAGCTTTTAGAAAGTCTACAGAGCTGCTGTTGGTACAGGAGGTATGGGTTGAATGTTTTGGCCCATCGCCCAGCTGTAACTATAGTTACATGTTCAAATGTGTCTAATCTCTACCCATCACCCAGCTGTAACTATAGTTACATGTTCAAATGTGTGTAATCTCTACCCATCACCCAGCTGTAACTATAGTTACATGTTCAAATGTGTATAATCTCTACCCATCACCCAGCTGTAACTATAGTTACATGTTCAAATGTGTCTAATCTCTACCCATCACCCAGCTGTAACTATAGTTACATGTTCAAATGTGTGTAATCTCTACCCATCACCCAGCTGTAACTATAGTTACATGTTCAAATGTGTGTAATCTCTACCCATCACCCAGCTGTAACTATAGTTACATGTTCAAATGTGTCTAATCTCTACCCATCGCCCAGCTGTAACTATAGTTACATGTTCAAATGTGTGTAATCTCTACCCATCGCCCAGCTGTAACTATAGTTACATGTTCAAATGTGTCTAATCTCTACCCATCGCCCAGCTGTAACTATAGTTACATGTTCAAATGTGTGTAATCTCTACCCATCACCCTGCTGTAACGATAGTTACATGTTCAAATGTGTCTAATCTCTACCCATCGCCCTGCTGTGACTATAGTTACATGTTCAAATGTGTCCCATCTCTACACCCAGCATGGGGGCTGTCCATTGTAACGTGTCCCAACAGGCGCCCTTCTCCCTAGACAGCCCCCTACTTTTAACCATGTGCGTTAAATAGGCAAGTTGCAGTTTGGAACAAAGTGTGCGCCCACTCCCTCACCTTCCTGTTGTACGCCCACTCCCGCACCTTCCTGTTGTACGCCCACTCCCGCACCTTCCTGTTGTACGCCCACTCCGCACCTTCCTGTTGTACGCCCACTCCCGCACCTTCCTGTTGTACGCCCACTCCCGCACCTTCCTGTTGTACGCCCACTCCCGCACCTTCCTGTTGTACGCTCCCACTCCCGCACCTTCCTGTTGTACGCTCCCACTCCTTCCTGTTGTACGCCCACCAATCAGCACCCTATTCACTATTTCGGCAGAGGTCTGTGTAGGAAATAGACTGTCATTTTGGATGCCTTCTCATCATTCATTTAGCTGTTGGAAGAATCTCCACACGTTTCTTTTCATTCTTTCATACTTGACTATTTATGTGGAAACATTAACAGTGAGGCTGTTATCTTTGCACTAAACATAATTTGTTAACGGGGGTCGGCTTGTAAGGTAGGCGCCTCGGGCCAGTGACCCGAATATTCTGTTCCCATCGGCAAGGAACTCCATCCTTCTGGGTCCTGTGTGTTGCTCTAAATAAAAGCATCTTCTGAAGGATTTAAAAGTAAGTGAATGATCTATATTAGCCAGGTCATAAACGCAGTAGTTAAACTGAATACTTCAAATCCAGTCATATATTTGAGATCCACAACCATACTTCAACATCACAGATCCACAACCATACTTCAACATCACAGATCCACAACCACACTTCAACATCACAGATCCACAACCATACTTCAACATCACAGATCCACAACCATACTTCAACATCACAGATCCACAACCATACTTCAACATCACAGATCCACAACCATACTTCAACATCACAGATCCACAACCATACTTCAACATCACAGATCCACAACCATACTTCAACATCACAGATCCACAACCATACTTCAACATCACAGATCCACAACCATACTTCAACATCACAGATCCACAACCATACTTCAACATCACAGATCCACAACCATACTTCAACATCACAGATCCACAACCACACTTCAACACTTATATGACAAACCTGTATAATCAGATAGCAGATACTAAATATTTCCCATTACTGCTACTGTTGGTGATGGAAACTCATATGAATATATCTACATATCTATATATATGTCATCTTTGAATCAGCCAAAACATTTGCCTGTTCTGTGTACAAGATAAACAAACAGTTCTTTATCTTTATTTTTCGTCCAAAACTCTGCAAACATTCCAGTCAGAATTCACTGCAAAGCCTAGATTAGTCAGTGAGCTCTTCTGTGCCCAGCTCTCCTGTGCCCAGTTCCCCTGCATGCGCACTACGTTGGAGCTGAGAATAAGTTGAGCTCTTTGGAGCGCAGTGCGGAGTGAATCAGCCAAGGATCATAATATTCTTATCACGTTTGTTGGGAGACGCCGTATATTATATTGGGTTTGCCCTCTGTTGGTGCACTGAGACAGATATACTCCTTTGTGTTCTTCTCTGAGTCAATAAACTATTCCTCCGTCAGAAAGGATCCATGTCTCTCAACCAATCAAACACAGATGGAGACATACCCCCCCCAAACACACTGACACATCCTCAGATTACAGACAGTTATTTATATGCTCCAGTCACAGACCAGAGACAAATCATCATATTGAAAAATGGCATTTCATAACAAACAATTATTACAGAAAAATTGTTCTGTAAAACATTTCAATTAATATGTAAGATGTAATATGTAATAAAAAACCTAATACACTTGGCAGAGGATTATGTAGTTTAGGATTCACACGCAGTATGGGTTCCTGTTCAGAAGAGACAGAGGTCATGGGACATCTGAGTCAATGTTCTGGTGAAGGACATGAGCCAAGCAGGTAGGCGAACGGCTAGAAGCGGTGTGTGAAAATCAGACACATTCTCTATTCATTAGACTGAACACAGTACATTCCGGTTGGGTAAAATGCAGAGGACACATTTCAGTTGAAGACATTAAGTTGTACAACTGACAATATTGGTATATATTCCTATTCATATTCCTATATAACAAATTCACCCGAATGGATCCTTGACAGGTACGGAAGTGATTAACCCATAATACCTCACACACGTAAGAGGTTTCTTGGTAGTCATGGCAACGGTGTTGTGCGGTGTGTGCTGAAATTAGCTCATACGGCTTTTGTTCAACCATCATAACCGGACACCTTACCTAACATAAAAAGTACACAACCCACATTCTCAATCCCTTCATTTTGGACTCCATGCATTCCTCCTTCACTTCCCTCTTTCTTTTCAAGCTTGCTTTTCTCTATTTCCCTCTATTGCTCTCTCCTATGTGTGCGCGCGCGCGCACACACACACACACACACACACCACACACACCACCACACACACACCACCACACACACACACAGAGAGAGAGAGACAGTACCATCTGTGCTGTCAGAGAGCCTGCTTTATGAAGACACTAGCCTTCACCATTTAAGCCCGAATCTGTTCATTTCCATGCAGGATGTCACTATTTTAATGCCACGGTTGACAACAGCAAACAGTATGAACTCTGAAAGTCATAGACCTACGCAGGAAACAAAGCACTTATTATGAATTCCCCTTAACATCACTTTTTGGGTAGGTTTCCTAAAAAAGATGACTTTCAAAGCCAACAGAGAGATGAGGAAACTCCTACCTAGTTCATTGAGCTGTACCCTGAGGTGATCTGTAGATGCTCACTGGGTCAATGTTCCCCATTTTGTCAACAGGTGCCCAAAGAAAATGCGTCACCAATCAATATTTATGGGATTTATGGTACAGCCTAGTTAGTCCCCTTGTGTACAGCTGGTAATCTACAGCTCTGCTGACTGCTGGTGATTTATAACCCCTGTGTCGGTGTGGAGAAAGGCCAATAAAGACCCGAGGACCTGTATGATCCAGAAACATCGGAGATGTGGTGTAATATTATTTAAATGTACACATTTTTGCGGACGTTTTTGAAATTGTCAGTACTAAGGTTGTTGTTATGTCCTCGTTGAGCTTGTTTTCTAGTGTAATAGCTGCAGATCCATCACCAACCCTCCCAATATCCCTGCTGTGAGGAGGGAACACTATTTAAATGGGTTTCCAGAAGCATTGCATTACGCTCTCAGACACCACAGACGACACAGACGACACAGACGACACAGACGACACAGACGACACAGACGACACGAACCTGGCTGGTGTCTGAGGCAATACGCTACAGTGGCTTGAGCCCTTCTGTCCACACTTTCAGAACAGTTAAAACGCACGGAAAACAATGAAAACGGATACCCAAAAGAAGTACTTGCATTAAACTATTAGACTTGCCCTTCTCGTCAAAAATAATTATCAATGGCCCAAGAAATACTATCTACAACTACCAATATACCCGAGCATGAATTGTATAAATGTATCGTTCATTAGTTGATACAGTAATAACAGTATGTACCTAAAAAGGCAAGTAAACATATTGCATTATAATTTATTCACCAAGTCTATTTCACTAAAGTAAACAATGCATTAGTGAAATACATACAAATCTGTAACCTAACATCACCTCACATCAGTTAGTCCACCACCACACATCAGAATGAGCAGTGCAAAAATTATATGAAGCTCAGTGTGAGGATGTGCAATTGTGATGGAAGAGTAAATGTGCAGGTGTTCAGTTCAACAATGTAGCCCACCCACATCAGGGTGACAGTTGACAAAGCCAGGTTAAAGATAGAGGAACAGGCTTGGCTGTTGAAAACAGTTTACAGAAACATCTAGAACATGAAGTTGACTGTGCGCCCATGCGTGTTGGCGTGACCAGACGCATGGCAGCGTGTGTTGGCATGACCAGACGCATATCAGACCGTGTTGGCGTGACCAGACGTCACGTCAGTGCGTGTCATGTCAGTACGTATGTATTCACAGTGTGTGTTGTGTTTGTGTCTCCTAAACCTTTCAAGATCAAAATGCATTTCACTTTTTGCAAATCCTGACTGTTTATTAGCTCATGGGTTAAAATGAACACAAGGGTTTTGATTTAGGGCCTTCAGTAGACCTTTATCTCAGGTCTTTGCAGCTGCCCATTTCTCCTGCATTCAACATGCTGACTACGAGATCTGATGGTTCGCTCACCATCTAATCTACACAGACATGTGGCCTTGTTAGGAGATGGTCAACAGTGTTCACTTCACCTGCCGAGTGGTCATTATGTTTTGGCTCATCTGATGTCTAGTGATGTTAGAGAGAAGACGTCCAGAGAAATTAGGGAGAAGACGTCCAGAGAAATTAGGGAGAAGACGTCCAGAGAAATTAGGGATGGATTTTCCTGTCTGTAAATTTAAATATACGCAAATCTTTAATGCTATGCAGAACATTAGTTACAGGATTAAAATGTAAAAGGCCAGGTTTGAAATAGCAATACAACAAGGCCTGTTTTGGGAGAGAGGGAGCAAGGCATCTCACACCCCAGCCAGAGCCCCCCCCCAGCCAGAACCAACACCCAGCCAGAACCAACACCCAGGCTCCTCTCTGATAATTATTCGTATTTGTAGCCCCCCTTCTCCGAGCAATATCCCCATAAGACATTTGTGCTCCCCAAACTCCCACCCACACACACTACAGCGCCGTACTCAGTAATGACAGAGAAAATGGCAGAGCTGTAGTACTCGAGACCGGTCTCGGTCTCGAGACCGGTCTCGAGACCACTTTTTTAAGGTCTCGGTCTCGTCTCGGTCTCGGTTACATTTGGACTCGGTCTCGACTCGGTCTCGGACAGTAAGGACTCGTAAATTCTTCCGAGACCAGTCGAGACCAGCGTAGAAATTATCGCCCACAATTTTTTCTAGCAAAATATTTAAGTATGACATGTACTGGCTGTATTTCCATTGGCTGTATTTCGTCCAGAGTCAGACTGTTTTTTTCTGATGTGGCTTATCCCGCCAATGGCTATCTACTTTTGAAGAAAAGCCCACCCCCAGCGTCGCTAGAGCGTGCACCCATTCACGTAGATACTTCAATCTTAAACATATGCTCGATCATGTCTGCACAATCTGCCATTATATTCGTTTTGCCTATATTCAGCACAGTGAGCACAAATAAATAATTTGTCCGAAAACACACAGCGGTTAGTAATTAAAATACATATATAATGTTGAAAAGCTACAGCCAACGTCCTTCCATCACTTTTCCTAAATACGTGCATTTTACCTTGTCCCGTTTTCGGAATTGCAAAATCACAAACCGAACAATATATAAAACTACTATTTACATGTTTTTTGATACCTAAACTGCCTTCCTGTTGCCAAAATCCCACGCTGCTGGGCGTTGGTACCCTAATTGCGGTACCCAGACACCGATCACACTTCACTGAGCCTATATGGCAATGGTTGAATGGGCGATACACAGACAAATACTACGAGAACACATATAGACAATAGTCTGATTGGCTTGGTTGAACTACAAAAAGAGGTACGTTTATAAAGAAATATGTTTCACTAAATAAACAGAACGAATTCCTCCAAATACATACAGCCCCATTCATGTGTCATGCGCCTATTGTACTCAATAATTAATAACGAATGAACCACAGTGTATTCATATAGCCTACAAGAGAATTCAACAAAACATTGTTTTGTATCGAAATTAAACGAATATAAACAATAATTATTAATAGGCTAACTACAAATGGGCGATAAATGAAATTACTCATGCACACAGAAGGACCGATCTTTATAACTGGGCCCGTTTTGGTCCGATCTTTATTAAACTGGACGGGTTTTGGTCCGATCTATATGAACACTGTGCGCAGTTCAACCGGGTTAGTTTGCTGCTGTCTCATGTGCACTCGTAACAATAATGAACACTGTTCGCAGTGCAACCGGTTCGTTTGCGTGTCCTGCTCAAGCAGACAAACAACTGAAGCTGCGTGCCTGTGGACGGATAAATAATTATAAATAGATTTGTTTATCGGCCAATCATGCGCAAATCATTTGATTGCAAGTCGCTTGTGATCTAAAATGTGTTAGCATTTACTACATCAACATAGGACATACAGTTTGATGGATTTTCATTTATTCGATTTTTAGAAATTTTTATATCATAGCCTGTGCATTTTAAAATCATGGTTTTATTTTCGTATTTTATGGTTACATAAGACAATAAATAGGCCTACATACTCTTTAATAAAATGTAATTCATTTCATTCAGGATGACAACACAGTAGATGATCTGATGCTGTTGGTCAAGTGTTTTTTTACATTGGTCACTGGACCAAAAACATGTAATATTATTTAGTGTTGATATGACTGGTCTCGGTCTCGGCCCCCTTTCGGTATCGGTCTCGTCTCGGTCTCGGCCCCCTTCGGTCTCGGTCTCGTCTCGGTCTCGGCCCCCTTCGGTCTTGGTCTCGTCTCGGTCTCGGCCCCCTTCGGTCTCGGTCTCGTCTCGGTCTCGCTTTAGGTGGTCTCGAGCACAGCTCTGGAAAATGGGATTCCAGTGGAAGACTGATCACCCAATTCTTTATTGTGGCCTCTAGCTGAGGTACTGGGGTTCCCTACAGAATATTCCCCATCTCAGAGCGGAACCCAGGATGAGTTCATTAGAAACAAAATGGGAAAAAAACACCACTTGAACAGAAGAGGTCTACATGGACCGATTCGGAAAGAAGTGCTGTTTTTTGTTATACAATGTTTTGATACATTGTGTGTAAATGAACGCTGTCCAGTTGCCTGATTGAAAGGAAGGAAGTTGGTAAGGAAATGGGAAAAACACACCTACAGTTACCCACTGAAAAGGCACATGGAAAGCACCCCAAAATTCATGTAGTCTTGTCTAGTTTTTCATGTTATCTAGGAAGATCTAAGACAACCAAAGTGGCTTTTTGAAAACGTTCTTTCAGTGACAATAATAAAATACCCAAATACCAACAAATAGACATCCCACAGTGACACCCAATAAGCAGTCTTTGCCCTATGGTCTATATGGGGGTATTAGGGTCAATATCAGAGAGCCAACACAAAGCAAGAACGAACGACACAAGTCATTTTATATGGACAAAACAGCTTGCTGTCAGGTTCAAATCAGATGTGTCTTTAGACATGTGGTGAGATTGTTAGTTGTCGTGGTAACAACGTGTGTGTGTGTGCGCAGTTGTCTTAGACTATTACTGGCGTCGCTAATGCATTTTCACACTCAATATCACTAAAAGACTCCCAAGAGAGTGAGTCAACTCCAACACCCCGCTAGTGACTCACAGGGACTCCTGAGGATAAATGCTGACACACATATGGTGAAGAAACAAAATATATTATATGTGAATCAGAATAGAGCCCACACAGAGTTTGGCTTTAAAAAGACGGGATGTGCGAGAGGCGAAGGGTCATTTGTTCTTCCAGAGAGAGCTGCAATTGATCGGCATCTATTTTACATTATACGTTCGATTATGTGTGTCATTTTAATGGTTTACATTTTTAGAAGCTATTTTGTTAGAACGTAGAACGTTAATTGGAATGAATACAATCAAATCGTTATTTTTTTTCCTGAGACCCAATTCACCTGAAGTCGGAGGTGACGCAAAACGTGTATTGTAGTTTGATATGGTAAGATTTCTAGTCTTATCAAAATCTAGTGTTTTTCATATGTTGGCATTAAAAATGATTACTGCTTACTGTTAATCCTGCAAAAAACATCTAATTTGCATTTGTTCCATTAGCTTCTAACCTCTGCTATTTGGAATTTTAAATTAACTCTGGTGTAAAAGCCTGAAATCCTGTTATCATGTTGTTTTACTTTAGTTTATTAAATAGGTTTGTCATTTCTGCGTATTAATTAACTGAAAAAGGATCTGGATTTATGAAAATAAAACACAAAACTGCCAAAAAAACAAATCAACTTTTATCTTTTAACTTCTGAAACCGTTTATAAAGGGGTGTTATGAATAACAACTAATATTAATCATATTACAAATGTATTTTGAGGAAGGAACTATTATTATCTATTAGGTTAGTTATTTTGAAATCCAACCCAGATTTACTTTATTGTGCACTAGCCTAACATCCATCTGTGACTTTTATAGCAATTGGAAATCAGACTTCAGGTGTGCAAATGTCTGTGCAAGAGAGCAGCCATCTTGACTAGGCCTAGTGTCAAAATATTTACAGATATTAGAGTAAACAATACAGCACCCAGAGGAACGCCTTTAAGAACTACACAAAATTCCAGTTCAGTGCCATCTGTAACAACAGGCAATGTGTTCTGTTGCTGAAATTTCTAAAACTAATGGAAATTGCTATTCAGCTAGATGTTCTGTCTGCAAAAACAGACTTTGGATGATAATATTCAGTTGTGTGTTCTCAACTTACCTAATCAGACGGGGTAACGCCAGCTCTTGGGTTAATAACTCATGTGATACAGTGGTCATTATCACAGCCCTCTACAGGAGGAACCAACCAATTGTACAATGCTGATTCTGCTAAAACAGCTTAAGCCGCTGCCCAGCCACAGGTGGCAGAAGACAAAACTCCTGTGTTTCTAATGATCTGCCAGATAAAATGTCAGGACACAGGACAGACCAAATTTTCACAAACCAGCGGTAAAGTTAACACCAGCAGCACTCGAAAATCTGACCGCCTCCTACAACGGCCGCAACCAGCGATGGTAGGAAAAAGCCATGCAAGTAGGTAGGTTCGGGTTTACAACACAGTAAAGACTTGGACACATGGACACACACACACCATACTTAACGCTAATAAATAAAAATGGCTGTTTATTTTGCTCACAGCACATCCCTATTGTTACATCATTATGAATCTGCCTACAATATAAAAAGAAACATTAATATTTTGTTGAAGTCCTATGAATAGTATTTCAGGCCAACAGTATGAATGAACCAGTCCAGAGTGGTCCTTCAGACTGTTGCTTAGCAAGCCAGAAAAATTTCGTTAACCTGGCTATCTATGTCGTAGTCAGTGTCTTTGATTACCTTCTAGTCATATTTCATTGACATCTTCTGAGGAGAGGCCTTCGTCATGGTCCTTTCAACCTTCTGTTTTTAACAAAATATATGCAGACAGCATCTATGTTACAGCAGGCGACGCTGTCCTGGGCGACGCTGATCCTGGGTATGTCAGTATGGATGCCTCCAGTTCATGTCTGATCAGATGTTGGTTATTGCGGAAATTCCTTTGTCGTGTGGATATGTTTATGAACGGCCAAGGTCCTTCAAAGTAATATTTTCATTTATTTTCCCCATACGAAATGTGAAAACTCTTTCGGTAGTTTACAGTGTTGTTGTCATTGGATCCTTCTCTGGTCACCACATCTAAAATGGTTTATGTCGTTTGTGAATCCGTTCGTGCTTGGTAAGGTGATCCTTTCGACCGAAGCATTTCCCGCAGTCACCACAGCTGAATGGTTTCTCTCCTGTGTGAATCCGTATGTGCGTGGTAAGGGTTTTCCGTCTACCAAACCTTTTGCCACAGTTGCCACAACTAAATGGTTTCTCTTCTGTAGGCAACGGTTCACGCTTGACGCTGACAGCATTATTACACTTAACAGAGCAAAGAGTATTCCTTGCAGTGTGAATTCGGCGATGACGGAAAAGGCTCGACCTTAAAGTGAAACCTTTCCCACAATCACCACAGCTGAAAGTTTTCCCTGGTCTGCGTGACCGTTCATGTCCAGAAAGGGGTTTCACATCATTGAAGCCTTTTCCAAAACCACCACCACCACCACCACCACCACCACTACTACCACCACTACCACCACCACTACACGTTTTTAGTCTTGTATGCATCTGTTTATGTCGGTTTAGGTTTGACATCAAACCAAACCTCTTCCCACACTCACCACAGGAAAGTGGTTCATTTCCAGTGCAAATTATTTCATGCCGCTTTAGGTGGTTCTTACGGAAAAATCTTTTGCCACAGCCTTTACCGCAGCTAAACGGTTTCTCCCCTGTGTGAGTCTTCAAGTGCTCCGACAGATATGTTTTGCGTTTCAAAACCTTTCCACACAGAGGGCAGGTGCAGGACTCCACTCTGTGACATTTTCGGACATGGTCGTTCAGTTGCCCAAGGGAGTTGTATCGTTTTTGGCAGAAGATGCATTCGTTGCTTCCGATCTTTGTAAGTGTTAAGTTATTATTCAGTTCAGCGTTCTGAGCGGTTGATTCACCACGGTCAGGGCAGCGGTGTGTTGTTCTATACCTGGGATCAAATGATGGGCTTCTGCCAAGTCCTACCGGATAAGTGCCTGAGACGTTGTATTGATTATCTGGAGGGTCACAGGGAATGTCAAGACCCTTTAGGTGGGTCACAGTGTGGAAAGGTTGGAGGTCCACTGTTCTGGAGTTACATTCACTTTTCACATAGGGGGAAGTTAATATGGAGTCTTTGGTATGAACAATTTCTTGTAACTGCTCTTCTTCCTGTTCCTGTTTAATCTTTTTGGTTCCTCGGTCCTCCTCCACCAGACTGGGACTCCACTCCTGCTCCTCTGTGGGAACCTCCTCTTCAAAGACAGTAAAAGAGAACTGCTCGCAGTCTGGAGGTAGGAGTCAAATGTTATTTATAGAACACACAACTCAAATGGAACTCTGGAAGAATGCAGATACTTTGGTTTCTCATTGATCATTTGGATCTGAAAAAAGTCTATTGATTTAAAATAACTTAATTTGCACACACACACATACATACATACATATATATATACACACACACACACAAACAGTGGTCCTCAAAATTATTCATCCACTTTGATGCTTGCACATGTTACTGCATTACAACAATTATTTTCTGTTTTGTATTTTGGAATTAATTTTTTGTTTGTCGATGTTTTGCCTTGAAATTATGTGTCTTTGCTTTGAAATTATGTTTGATCAGAGACAAAAACTCATAATAAAATGTCATGTTGTTACAAATGAAGGTGGGGATTTCTAGGGGGTTGAATAGTTTATAGAGAGTTTTCTACACTGTCTCCTGTCATGTCTGTGATGGTTGCTCTGATCAACTGCGTGTGTTGCATCTTCAAGGGAACACCTCATACAATTCCGTTATCAATGAAAATAAATAGATAAATATTTTTGTAAAAACAGGAATCGCTGACATTACGATCACTGGAATGTTAACTAGTTAATTGCGTACAACTGTAGCAAGAACTGTAGGGGGTAAGTTGATGAAGACTCATACCTATTCTAGATAGTTTGATCTCCGGTGTGATCTGCAACAGGCTCTGCAACTGGTCGTTCTCCTCCTGGTACTCTAATACAGTTTTCTCGATGACCCTCAATATCTCCACGGCGGCAGCAACGGTTAGGCACTTGTTTAAGAACACACAAAATGACTGTAGTTTGGAGACTCTCTGTCGACTGAGGGTAGGGTAATTGGCTAATATGGCCTCGTCAACTGGGTCCTCTTGATCACTCCCAGGGATACCTGGGTGGTCTGCACTATTAAATGTCCCTGGAACCTGTTTGTCCAGTTCATTCAGGGAGTCTAGAAGAAAGAAGAGCAGAACGAGGGGTTATGGAAATAACACAGAATTACGCCGCACAATTACATTCTAAACACTAAATAAAGGTCTATATGATCATTTGAATGGATGGTTGGTTGTGTATACTCTTTGATTATGCTGGGGATTTGAAAACGCTTTTTAGTGTAACCTTCAAGATTGAAACTATGTAGAGAAGCACATTAACTTACAGTTGTAGACTAAAATGAACAACCCTTGCTGCAAATCAGGTTTATCGATGATTCAGACTTTCAGCTGGTTGCAATGAACAAAAGCAATCTAAATGTGAACTTAAAATGTGACTTCTACAGACTCAAAATTATACAAAACTGATATCGGTAAACATCGTAAACCAAGTTAACCTAATTGGTAGTCTAACATTGACTGTGTGTATGCATATTCTGGAACAAAAGACATTCCCATAGAACGTGCTCCCAGAACATATTTCAGTGGGACTATCTGGAGAAAAACTCATTTTAATAATCGAGGGACACATTTAATCCCCCCCGGACATTAAGAATGCTTTTGTTGACATCACATTTGCCGAAAAAGTATATATTTTTTAAATCATACAATCTAATTTTCTGGATATTTGTTTTAGATTCCATCACTAAGAGTTGAACAGTACCCATGATAAAAAAATTACAGACTCCTACATGCTTTGTAAGTGGTAAAAACCTGCAAAACCGCCAATGTATCAAATACTAGTTCTCCACACTGTATATAAAATGTGAGACGTGTTCACCATGCGTATATACAAAGATGTGAGACGTGTTCACCATGCGTATATATAAAGATGTGAGACGTGTTCACCATGCGTATATATAAAGATGTGAGACGTGTTCACCATGCGTATATATAACAGGATGTGAGACGTGTTCACCATGCGTATATATAACAGGATGTGAGACGTGTTCACCATGCGTATATATAACAGGATGTGAGACGTGTTCACCATGCGTATATACAAAGATGTGAGACGTGTTCACCATGCGTATATATAACAGGATGTGAGACGTGTTCACCATGCGTATATATAACAGGATGTGAGACGTGTTCACCATGCGTATATATAACAGGATGTGAGACGTGTTCACCAATCGTATATATAACAGGATGTGAGACGTGTTCACCATGCGTATATATAACAGGATGTGAGACGTGTTCACCATGCGTATATATAACAGGATGTGAGACGTGTTCACCATGCGTATATATAACAGGATGTGAGACGTGTTCACCATGCGTATATATAACAGGATGTGAGACGTGTTCACCATGCGTATATACAAAGATGTGAGACGTGTTCACCATGCGTATATATAACAGGATGTGAGACGTGTTCACCATGCGTATATATAAAGATGTGAGACGTGTTCACCATGCGTATATATAACAGGATGTGAGACGTGTTCACCATGCGTATATATAACAGGATGTGAGACGTGTTCACCATGCGTATATACAAAGATGTGAGACGTGTTCACCATGCGTATATATAACAGGATGTGAGACGTGTTCACCATGCGTATATATAACAGGATGTGAGACGTGTTCACCATGCGTATATATAACAGGATGTGAGACGTGTTCACCATGCGTATATAAAAGGATGTGAGACGTGTTCACCAATCGTATATATAACAGGATGTGAGACGTGTTCACCATGCGTATATATAACAGGATGTGAGACGTGTTCACCATGCGTATATATAACAGGATGTGAGACGTGTTCACCAATCGTATATATAACAGGATGTGAGACGTGTTCACCATGCGTATATATAACAGGATGTGAGACGTGTTCACCATGCGTATATATAACAGGATGTGAGACGTGTTCACCATGCGTATATATAACAGGATGTGAGACGTGTTCACCATGCGTATATATAACAGGATGTGAGACGTGTTCACCATGCGTATATATAACAGGATGTGAGACGTGTTCACCATGCGTATATAAAAGGATGTGAGACGTGTTCACCATGCGTATATAAAAGGATGTGAGACGTGTTCACCATGCGTATATAAAAGGATGTGAGACGTGTTCACCATGTATATAAATAGATGAGAAACAGGCTTGTTGCACATTAGCGGCAGATAGTAAAAGTAAATAAACATGTTAATGTGGGAAATCTGATTAAAGTGACAAAGACGGTAGAAGAGGCGTTGGGTAAAGTGAAGTTTGTTAGAGTCATCAGGAGCTAGCACACGTAAACAACTAATGGTTGGTGCTCACAGATTGATCCGGGTAATTAATGGAAAAAGGAAAGTACGTTCTGGTCAGGTTTGAAAATTGTCCAATTACAGGCATCACCAAAAAAAAATGTTATGTTTAACATAACTGGGCTGGACCCTCTTTACACATCGTACATCACTTCCCATCATTATCGATCCCAGTCATTAACCATGATCTGTGCAACAGCAACACCTTGTGGACAACACGTGAACAACAATTCCCCTTTAACAATGTGACCAGGTTTTCCTGCTGTCGTAATGATTGGCATATTAGTTGAGCCGTAAACAGCTTGCAGCCACATGCTCTGCCCGATAATGAATTTCAATAACAATCTCGACCCGTTTTGAAAACAGAATAACTTTTAAAGGCGACGGGATCCATCTAAATAATTCAAGACTGTGAATGCTTGCAGGTCACCTGGGTTACAACGTCCTCCAACCTGGTTTTAACGAAGAGGAAAGTAGAATACATACGCCCCCACTCTGCACCTCAGGATGTGTTGTGATAAACTGAGGGTGAACAGGGGTCAAATGACTGAGCTATTCTCCAAATGCACCAGGTTAAACAATTTATATGAAATAAGCAACGCTACTGTTCAAAATGTTCACGTGATTTACAGCAGCTGGTGGCATTGTAACCTTGGAAGAAATTGGATGAATAACAAACTTGAATTACTTCAGTTAGCTGCAGTAAATAACTGCAGTAAGTATCTTAATGTGAGCCGCACATGCATATATCACCTGATTCGCCTCAACTTGGTGCGCACGTTACTTTCGACATGTCTACATTGTCAAGAGAAGCTAGAACGGGCAAGGATGCGGGCGTAGAAATCTCTGGCATAGAAACAGTTAATGCCATCAGATGATAAAAAAAAAATAGAGCCACGAGAAGTGTGTTAAATCATATCAAACATGTAAGTATACGGATTCTTATCCGAGCATTGCGTAATAACTAGGTGTCCACGCTCTATACATTATGATAGACCTATAACCATCAGGTCTGATAGTATAATAAGTATATTATAGGTGCATCCCAAGATACAGATTTGATTAATTTTATATTAAATATCTTGCATTTTTAATCTTGGAACTAGCAGACTATCTATAGGCAGGCTAGTAGGCTACCATCAGCACTATTGTCTATAGGCAGGCTAGTAGGCTACCATCAGCACTATTGTCTATAGGCAGGCTAGTAGGCTACCATCAGCACTATTGTCTATAGGCAGGCTAGTAGGCTACCATCAGCACTATTGTCTATAGGCAGGCTAGTAGGCTACCATCAGCACTATTATCTATAGGCAGGCTAGTAGGCTACCATCAGCACTATTGTCTATAGGCTAGTAGGCTACCATCAGCACTATTGTCTATAGGCAGGCTAGTAGGCTACCATCAGCACTATTGTCTATAGGCAGGCTAGTAGGCTACCATCAGTACTATTGTCTATAGACTAGTAGGCTACCATCAGCACTATTGTCTATAGGCAGGCTAGTAGTCTACCATCAGCACTATTGTCTATAGGCAGGCTAGTAGGCTACCATCAGCACTATTGTCTATAGGCAGGCTAGTAGGCTACCATCAGCACTATTGTCTATAGGCAGGCTAGTAGGCTACCATCAGCACTACTGTCTATATGCAGGCTAGTAGGCTACCATCAGCACTATTGTCTATAGGCAGGCTAGTAGGCTACCATCAGCACTATTGTCTATAGGCAGGCTAGTAGGCTACAATCAGCACTATTGTCTATAGGCAGGCTAGTAGGCTACCACCAGCGCTATTGTCTATAGACAGGCTAGTAGGCTACCATCAGCGCTATTGTCTATAGGCTAGTAGGCTACCATCAGCACTACTGTCTATAGGCAGGCTAGTAGGCTACCATCAGCACTATTGTCTATAGGCAGGCTAGTAGGCTACCATCAGCACTATTGTCTATAGGCAGGCTAGTAGGCTACCATCAGCACTATTATCTATAGGCAGGCTAGTAGGCTACCATCAGCACTATTGTCTATAGGCTAGTAGGCTACCATCAGCACTATTGTCTATAGGCAGGCTAGTAGGCTACCATCAGCACTATTGTCTATAGGCAGGCTAGTAGGCTACCATCAGCACTATTGTCTATAGGCAGGCTAGTAGGCTACCATCAGCACTACTGTCTATATGCAGGCTAGTAGGCTACCATCAGCACTATTGTCTATAGGCAGGCTAGTAGGCTACCATCAGCACTATTGTCTATAGGCAGGCTAGTAGGCTACAATCAGCACTATTGTCTATAGGCAGGCTAGTAGGCTACCACCAGCGCTATTGTCTATAGACAGGCTAGTAGGCTACCATCAGCGCTATTGTCTATAGGCTAGTAGGCTACCATCAGCACTACTGTCTATAGGCAGGCTAGTAGGCTACCATCAGCACTTGTCTATAGGCAGGCTAGTAGGCTACCATCAGCACTATTGTCTATAGGCAGGCTAGTAGGCTACCATCAGCACTATTGTCTATAGGCAGGCTAGTAGGCTACCATCAGCGCTATTTATTATAGGCAGGCTAGTAGGCTACCATCAGCACTATTGTCTATATGCAGGCTAGTAGGCTACCATCAGCACTATTGTCTATAGGCTAGTAGGCTACCATCAGCACTATTGTCTATAGGCAGGCTAGTAGGCTACCATCAGCACTATTGTCTATAGGCAGGCTAGTAGGCTACCATCAGCACTATTGTCTATAGCCAGGCTAGTAGGCTACCATAAGCACTATTGTCTACAGGCAGGCTAGTAGGCTACCATCAGCACTATTGTCTATAGGCAGGCTAGTAGGCTACCATCAGCACTATTGTCTATAGGCAGGCTAGTAGGCTACCATCAGCACTATTGTCTATAGGCAGGCTAGTAGGCTACCATAAGCACTATTGTCTACAGGCAGTCTAGTAGGCTACCATCAGCACTATTGTCTATAGGCAGGCTAGTAGGCTACCATCAGCACTATTGTCTATAGGCAGGCTAGTAGGCTACCTTCAGCACTATTGTCTATATGCAGGCTAGTAGGCTACCATCAGCACTATTGTCTATATTCGGCAGGCTAGTAGGCTACCATCAGCACTATTGTCTATATGCAGGCTAGTAGGCTAGCATCAGTACTATTATCTACAGGCAGGCTAGTAGTCTACCATCGGCACTATTATCTACAGGCAGGCTAGTAGGCTACCATCAGCACTATTGTCTATATGCAGGCTAGTAGGCTAGCATCAGTACTATTATCTACAGGCAGGCTAGTAGTCTACCATCGGCACTATTATCTACAGGCAGGCTAGTAGTCTACCATCAGCACTATTGTCTATATGCAGGCTAGTAGGCTACCATCAGCACTATTGTCTATATGCAGGCTAGTAGGCTACCATCAGCACTATTGTCTATATTAGGCAGGCTAGTAGGCTACCATCAGCACTATTGTCTATATGCAGGCTAGTATGCTACCATCAGCACTATTGTCTATAGGCAGGCTAGTAGGCTACCATCAGCACTATTGTCTATATGCAGGCTAGTAGGCTACCATCAGCACTATTGTCTATATTCGGCAGGCTAGTAGGCTACCATCAGCACTATTGTCTATAGGCAGGCTAGTAGGCTACCATCAGCACTATTGTCTATAGGCAGGCTAGTAGGCTACCATCAGCACTATTGTCTATAGGCAGGCTAGTAGGCTACCATCAGCACTATTGTCTATATGCAGGCTAGTAGGCTACCATCAGCACTATTGTCTATAGGCAGGCTAGTAGGCTACCTTCAGCACTATTGTCTATATGCAGGCTAGTAGGCTACCATCAGCACTATTGTCTATATGCAGGCTAGTAGGCTACCATCAGCACTATTGTCTATAGGCAGGCTAGTAGGCTACCATCAGCACTATTGTCTATAGGCAGGCTAGTAGGCTACCATCAGCACTATTGTCTATAGGCAGGCTAGTAGGCTACCATCAGCACTATTGTCTATAGGCAGGCTAGTAGGCTACCATCAGCGCTATTTATTATAGGCAGGCTAGTAGGCTACCATCAGCACTATTGTCTATAGGCAGGCTAGTAGGCTACCATCAGCACTATTGTCTATAGGCAGGCTAGTAGGCTACCATCAGCACTATTGTCTATAGGCAGGTTAGTAGGCTACCTTCAGCACTATTGTCTATATGCAGGCTAGTAGGCTACCATCAGCACTATTGTCTATATTCGGCAGGCTAGTAGGCTACCATCAGCACTATTGTCTATAGGCAGGCTAGTAGGCTACCATCAGCACTATTGTCTATAGGCAGGCTAGTAGGCTACCATCAGCACTATTGTCTATAGGCAGGCTAGTAGGCTACCATCAGCACTATTGTCTATAGGCAGGTTAGTAGACTACCTTCAGCACTATTGTCTATATGCAGGCTAGTAGGCTACCATCAGCGCTATTGTCTATATTCGGCAGGCTAGTAGGCTACCATCAGCACTATTGTCTATAGGCAGGCTAGTAGGCTACCATCAGCACTATTGTCTATAGGCAGGCTAGTAGGCAAACCTTCTTGCCACAGCTCGCATTGATGTGCCATCCTGGATGAGCTGCACTACCTGAGCCACTTGTGCGGGTTGTAATCTCATGCTACCACTAGACTAGAGTGAAAGCACCGCCAGCATTCAAAAGCGACCAAAACATCAGCCAGGAAGCATAGAAACTGAGAAGTGGTCTGTGGTCACCACCTGCAGAACCACTCCTTTATTTGGGGTGTCTTGCTAATTGCCTATAACTTCCACCTGTTGTCTATTCCATTTTCACAACATCATGTGAAATTGATTGTGTTGCTTCCTAAGTGGGCAGTTTGATTTCACTGTAATGTGATTGACTTGGAGTTACATTGTGTTGTTTAAGTGTTCCCTTTATTTTTTTGAGCAGTGTAGGTTTTTTTTATAAGCAAAGGCTATAAATAGCACTTCATATCGCAGATCTTAATCAAAAACAGTTTGACATTTTGACTATATTATAACCTTTTCCTTGTTTAGTCCAACCACTAGACATCATGTTTAACCAATCTGATCAGTCCCTAACCTTATTTGCTCTAACTACTCCATCCTCTGTTTCTCAGTTAATTTTGAAATCTAACCCTTCGTCATGTCATCTTGACCCTGCACCCACTTCTCTTCTGAAACGTTGTCATTCAGTTATCTCTGCACCTATCTCCCACTTCATCAATGCATCTCTCACCTCTGCCTCTTTCCCGCTGTCTCTCAAAATTGCCGCTGTTACCCCTGCTCTGAAAAAAACCCAGCCTTGATCCCTCTATTTTATCTAATTATCGTCCCATTTCAAATCTACCTTTCATGGCCAAATTACTGGAAAGAACTGTTGCCTCCCAGCTTCAGTCTTTTCTTGTTGCAAATCACCTCCTTAATCCCTTTCAATCTGGTTTTCGTCCTTTACATAGTACTGAAACAGCCCTTGTCAAGGTGCTGAATGACTTGCTTCTTTCTGGTGACTCTGGCGTGCTGTCGTTACTCTTGCTTCTTGACCGTAGCTCTGCCTTTGACACAGTCTCCCATGAACTACTTATGCTGCGCCTTGCGGATGTGGGTATTTCTGGTGCTGCTCTATCTTGGTTTTACTCCTATCTCTCCGACAGACAATTCTACATTTCGGTACAAGATTCTCGGTCACCTGCTGTCCCCCTTACGCAAGGTGTCCCCCAGGGATCTGTTCTGGGGCCATTGTTATTCATAATTTATATAATACCTCTTGGTCTCATCTTGCAACGTCATGGTTTTAATTATCATTTCTATGCTGATGACATCCAATTATAAACTGTTTGTAAACCTGCTTTGTCTGCCACGACTGACAAAATCTCAGCTTGTGTGCATGAAATAAAAGATTGGCTTCATTGTAATTTTCTAAAACTCAACATGGACAAAACTGAGATCATTTTTACTGGAACTCCATCTCTTATCAGTAAAATTCCCACTGATTTCAAGTGCGAGATTGCGGGCACTTTCATCAAACCATCTAACACTGTTAAAAATCTGGGTGTACTTTTTGACTCCTCCCTCTCACTCCAGTCTCATATCAAATCTGTCACCAAATCGGCCTTCTTTCACTTACGTCGGATCGCCAAACTCCGTCCTTTCCTCAACACTAAAGATGCTGAAACTGTAATTCATGCATTTATTACATCACGTCTTGATTACTGCAATGCCCTTTTTATCAGTCTCCCTGCCAGTTCCATCTCCAGGTTGCAGTACATTCAAAACTCTGCTGCTAGATTACTTACTCACACCAAGCGTTCTGCTCATATCACCCCAATTCTGCATGATCTTCACTGGCTGCCAGTGGCCTATCGTATTCAATTTAAAATCCTCCTGTTCACTTTTAAATCTCTACACAGTTTAGCTCCCCCCTATCTTAGCAACCTGATCCATCCCTACAAACCGACACGCTCACTACGATCCTCTGACTCTAGCCTTCTTGTAGTCCCTAAGCACCGGCTAGCTTCTATGGGGGCTAGATCGTTCAGTGTTGTTGCACCAACACTGTGGAACTCTCTCCCTCAATCACTCCGCTATGTCTGTACTCTATCTGAATTCAAAACCTTACTCAAAACCCACTTATTCTCTGAGTGTTATTTGTAAATTTGTATTTAACTGTTGTTGTCCTGTGTTTTTTGGTGGTAATGTTTGTTATTATTGCTTACTGTTGTATGTGCTGAATTGAGCCCTGGAAAGGCGTTATATAAATAAAACATATTATTATTATTTAGTATCTTTCATTGACTTTCATTAATGACATTTGTTCTTATTTCTCTGATTTGTAATAATACCCACACCATCATAACCTGTATAAAAGGTGTTATATGAATACAGTTTTTTTTATTATAATTATTTACTGTTTCCAGCTACCTGTGAATGTAAATTAAATAAAAACAGTAATTATTTTTCTGGTTCATCAATGATTAAAAAAACATCTACATTAAATAAAGTATGTTAATCAAATTTTGGTCATGGATGCAGGACGTGACTCCAACCTCCACATTATCGTTAGTTGTTTCCACGTAATAACACCATGATTAATGTTATCTGTCTTGATTTGTCCTAACAGTTTCCAGGTAAGATGGCGGATCTCTGTCCCATCCATGCTTTACGGGTGGACCACATTTATTGTCCTCATTCATCCGTGTGGTGGTTTATTCCTCCACTTCCCAGAAATCCATCACCACGTTTGCTATTCCTCGGAAGGTGCAATTAACATAAATACAAGACATTAATGTACAATGTTTTTCCTTCCTACAAACCCCAACAGTATGTCTGTAACTCAGATAATCCCTAAACTATATAATAAAGACGTCAGGCACAATCATACGAACCATTCCCGCACAGTTTGATCTCCGGTGCGATTCCCAGTTTCCTCCGTAGGCGGTTGTTCTCCTCCTGGTACTCCAACACCGACTTCTCAACTGCTCCAAAGATGTCAACAGCGGCTGTGGTTAAACGTTTATTTATGAAAACACTAAATGATTGTTGCTCAGACATGATTAAAAACAACCGAGGTTTCAACGGTGACTAGATGATGTCGCGCCTTAATGTCAGCAGTTCTTCCGGGTCAAAAATGACGTTGTAACCCCAAATATAGGTTGGTTTAAAAAAAAACAACGATTCATTTGGTCAATTATTATGGAACGCCATTTGCGTCAATATTAAATAGATAAATACAGCTATGAAATAATAAATATACCTATGAAATTAGGCAATAATTACATAAATACGTGTAAATATAAATGTATAAATCACTTAATATGTAAAGAAATAGGTTTTATTTCAAAATGATGTTTTGAAATAAAACCTACATTTATTTATTTCGAGGGACTTGTATTTCACAATTCCAAATTTTTTCATTTGAAGGCACTCCTTTTTCATAATCACACGTTTTTCATAAGACAACTTTTATTTATTACAGTGGACTGTTATTTTGAAATTCCCCATGTAATTATTTCAAGGCAGTCCTTTTTCATAATGCCGTATTTATTTCATAATGACACAAAATGTTAGGGTTAGGATCTTATCACAGGGAGGTTGGTTTTCTATTTGCATATTTAACATCAACAGACCTTCAACAGATATTCGCCAATAGCAATTTACAGATTTGAAAATCTAATTCAGTGATTGACATGTACACCTCAAACAGCATCAGATTTTTTCTATAGATACGTGGCATACTTTTACAACATTTGTTTTTAGTAGAAACTCTACTTTGGATTTTGTAGAAATTACAGAAATCTATTGAAAATAATGCTATGGAAATCAATAACTAATTCAGCAATTGACATATACATCAAACAACGTCTGAATTATTCTAATCACTGAATTAGTTATTGATCAAAGCTGCAAAAGCCTATTGGCGAATGTCTGTTCAATGTGGGAATATAAAAAACAACTTTATCTCCGTTCTTATCACACAAGACCGGTGGTCCATGGTTACAGAACATCATCTGAAGGTCGGTTAAATATCAGTCAGATATTTAATATTTATTTCATTTTGTCTCATCTGTTCATAAACCCCCGTCCGACAGGCGGCGCTGCTGTGTATTTTAGGGTTCGACATCAACTACACTGAAGTGTCGAGTTCTATGCAAAATGTTCTTTGACTGCAACACGAAAGTAGAGTCAGAGGCGACCTGTTTTGATAGTAAACGTCTGGCTTAAACGTGAAAAAAGACCCGCTAGACTATCTAGGCCTCATTTGACTGAACATGTCTAAAATGCAATTGTTGGGTGTGTATTTGAATGAACGCTTAACGGCGGCTGTTGTTGAGATTTTAGGGGCAGTGGAGAAAACAGTGTCTGAGTACCAGGAGGAGAACAGTCGGCTACGGAGACTGATACAAACCACACCGGCAATAAAACCAGGTAGAACAGGTATGTAGATCATTAAATATACCACACTCTTTAGTTAATGTCATCAGGGTTGGGGTTAGAATATCTTTCAATTAGCAAGTAACTCCAAATGTTCCAAAAACAAATATTGGAAATATTGACTCAAGCTATCGTTTTCTCTTTGCCATTGAGTGGTGTTCTATGTAGATTGATGGAATCATTCAAATGAATCAATTATAAGCTATAACACAAAATGTAGAGAAAGTAATGTGGTCTAAATACTTCCCACTAGAAGATATGCCATAAAAGCAGATTTCAGTGTGATTTAACAAAACTGCTTCTCTAATGTTATGCCCTGTACGCATTCGCTGTGTGAAGGAGTAACTTCGGGTCTTACTCCTCTTTCTCCAGACTCCCAGCAGTCTTCTCTCACTGTCTTTGAAGAGGAGGTTCCCTCTGAGCATCAGGAGTGGAGTCCCAGTCTGGTGGAGGAGGACTCAGAGCTCAGAGAAATTAAAGAGGAACGGGAGGAACTCAGGACCAGTCAGGAGGAAGAGCAGCTTCAAGAGCTCTTTAATACTAAACACACCATATTCACTCCTCCCTGTGTGAAAAGTGAATGTGATCAGAATGATCCACTCTGGTCCTTGAGCCATAACCAGACTGTGGTCAACAGAGAGAATGATTCCAGATCAGTGGATCTCACCCCTTTTGGCCATCTGACCAACCTAGAGGGCCTTCACTTTCCTTGTACCCCTCCACATAATTTTAACAATGCCTTTGACAATGACTCCTCTATAAACAGGGGACCAGCACGACTTATGAACAGACCAACAATGGATCCAAACCCAACGACGAGGGAACACTGTTACAATCCTAGCACCTGTAATTTCTCAGATGAAATGATTGGCTACACAGTAGAGAAGCCATATATCTGTGCTGACTGTGGGAAAGGCTTTCACCTAAAGCAGCAACTAAAGCAGCACCTAAACGTACATAAACTGACTCACACAAGAGAGAAACCATTTAGCTGCTGTGACTGTGGGAAAGGGTTCAATATCAAAAGGAACTTAGCCATGCATAAATTGACGCACACAGGAGGGAAACCCTTCATCTGTGGTGACTGTGGAAAATGCTTCTATCAGAAGGGTCACCTAAACACTCATCAGCTCACACACACAAGGGAGAAACCATTTAGCTGTGGTGACTGTGGGAAAGGCTTCAATCAGAAGGGTCACCTAAACACTCATAAACTCACACACACAAGGGAGAAACCATTTAGCTGTGAAGACTGTGGGAAAAGCTTTAATCGGAAAGGTAACCTAACCACTCACAAACTTACTCACACAGGAGAGAAACCCTTTAGCTGTAATGACTGTGGCAAAAGCTTCCGTGTCAAAAGGAACCTAACTGTGCATAAACTGACGCATACAGGGGAGAAGGCATATAGCTGTGGTGAATGTGGGAAAAGCTTCAGTCTCAAGCAGACTCTGACTAGACATAAACTGACTCACACAGTGGAGAAATATGGCTGCTCACTCTGTGGTATAAGATTCACTCATGAGACACATCTGCTGAAACATGTGAATATTGTCCACAAAGAAAGAAAACAATAAGAAAACTAAAAGGGATCAAAGATGTCTACTTTGAAATGGCACAACAATGACAGAATGAGAACAACCTATGGTATGTTACATTTGCAACGGGAATAGTCTGTTGTTTATGAACCAGGCCTAATTTATGAACCAGGCACGCAGGTCAGTGCTGTAGATGACAATTTTGTGACAATTCATTGAGTCATGCCTGCCTAGTAAATAAAAAGAATGCTTGATAACATTCATGATAAGAGTTCAGTTTCATTCATGAATATGTTTTAAATTTAACATTGTGTGCATTTCAATGTTAAACAGTTTCTTTAACTACAAAGTATCATTGAAAACCAATTATAGAAAACAGTTTTCCAGTCACAGGAATTCCTTGTTGTGTTGTTTTATTTCTATAAGAGAATGATGTGAATTGGTATAGAGCTGTTATTACGTGTATTCTGTTAAGACGTTTACAATGACCCAATTCTATCCACTGATAGTCAGTCGGGCCTAACTAACATCTTTCATCAGTAGGAAGTTTAACTGGATGACCATTTCTTGTTAAAGAACCAGTGATTTCCAACCAGGTGTACTCAGACTATCAACAGGGAATACTTGAGAACACTTATGACACGTACTTCAGAGGTACTCAGAGCAAACATGTTGTTGGTGGTACTGTAAGTGCTAAATGTAGGGAACCACTGATCTGGCCCGTTTAGCTGCAGTGACACAGTGTCGTTGGAGCCTTGGAACACTGTGAACGGGTTCATTGTGAACAGGTTCATTGTGATTGCTTCTGGAAAGCCCCACTGCTTCATTCAACCCCTAATCTGTCACTCTCTGGATGAAGTGCTGTTGCCTTCGCATCCTGTATGTCTGCTGGTCACCATCTGTTTTACAAATCATTTTTTAAATGCAGTGGATCGTCTTGCAATATATCTATGGAGTCAGATGACAAACAACAAAACTTTGTTAATACATGAATCGTATTGCTATTGTGTTTTTCATTTTGTGATATGTATATGTGAAATATAGAAATCACTTTCCTACTGATTATGGCATATGCTGACGTGATGAATCTGCTGAGTAAGGCCCCAGTATCAGAAAGAACGCATGATCACATACATCCGGTCACATGATTATCTCATTAAAATTGCCAAGATCCTCCAAATCTCACGTGACCCCACCATTTGTAACTGCAACCTCACTCTCTCAGTTGTACAGTACTGAGACGTATGTATATATTTAAAGATATCTGCATTTTATAAACAGTATTTACAGTTGACAGTCATCTGAAACCAACATTTGCACTTTTACTGTGAGAAGTCTGACATGGTTATCTTTTGATTGTCAAAAGCGTTTCATCACGATAATTGGAAATATATAGATGCACCACCAAAGGATCAATGGACTCAAAATTAAATAAGTAATTCAATATATATATATATCATTTTATGTATTAAATGTATTTTTCATAATATGAAATATTTCATTACATTTGGAAATACGCCATTGATTATGAAATAGCTCATGATATTATGATCTCAGACAGGGTTCAGCATGTTAAATCAGAGGGCCTGCTGTCGAAACCCATATACAGAATTAGATATATGTAGTTCAGTTGAGCAGCATTTATAAGGCAAAAACAAATATATTTCAAAAAAATACAATGAGTATATATATATACAGGATGTACACAGATTAAATTGTGTCTAGCAGGTAGGTCATTTGAGTCCATGGATTATAAAACCAAGGTTCCCTATCAGGGAACTTCGAGCTGCGTGAAAACGCTGTGGGAACGCTCTGCGTGATTGCGTCATGAAGCACATGTGTAATCAGTCCACTGGCGAGACGGAACGTCACAAGTGCCATGGGCATGCCGGGAGTATGGCATAGACACGCAGCGTCTCGTTCCCGTCAGGGAACCAAGGGTACATACGTAACCGAAGACGTTCCCTATCAGGGAACTTCGAGCTGTGTGAAAACGCTGTGGGAACGCCAATGACCACTTCGCCATACGAGCCAGTGTCCGTCGTGTGAAGTCCAAGCGCACATTCTGACGAAAGCACCTGTGCCCCAGGCGTAGAGCCAAAGTCAAGATGGTAAAACCTCACGAATGTGTGCGGTGAGGACCAGCCTGCCGCAGTACAAACATCATGCAGTGAAACCTTACCTGACAAAAGAGATTTAGAAGCTGCCATACTCCTGGTAGAGTGAGCTCGAACAGCCAATGGTGAAGGCTGCCCAGCCATGGCCTCAACCACCCACTTGCTCATCCTTTGTTTAGACACAGGACACCCGGTATTGGGTGGTCCGAAACACACAAACAACTGTTTGGATTGTCTCCACAGGGCAGTTCTGTGGACGTAAGCGTCTAAGGCCCTCACAGGGCAGAGGTTATTATTCTCCTGGTCCGACGTCAGAAAAGCAGTACAGAAGGCCTGCAGCACAATAGGCCCAACAGTACTAGTTGGGACCTTAGGAACATAACCCGGACTAGGCAGGAGAAATGCCTTAACCCTGCCGGGTGAGAATTCCAAGCACGAGGGAGAAACCGAGAGGGCTTGAATATCTCCAATCCTTTTTAAGGAAGAAATAGCAAGTAGAAAAATCGTTTAGTTAATTAGTTTAGTAATGAACTTCTCAGCGACCTCCTCAATGGGCTCGAACGGAACACGGGAGAGATCTAGCAGTACAATGGCCAGGTCTCAAGACGGCACCCTCGTGCATGTTGCTGGCCTCAGCCTCAAGGTGCCACGAAGGAAGCGTGATACCAGTGGGTGTCTCCCCAGAGAATCCCCATTCAGCGGGACAAGGCCCGCAGATAAGGCCGCCACGTACACCTTCAGTGTGGAAGGGGATAAACCTGTGGAGAAGCACTCCTGCAGGAACTCCAGTACTGCTACCAGCGGGCAGTTAACTGGGTCTAACTGGCGTTCACCACACCAGGATCTCAACGACCTCAGTCGAGTGACCTAAAAGGCGGGCCCCCTCAGAGGCCAAGCCCATAGTTTCCATAGCTCTGGGCGAGGGTGAAAGATAGACCCGCTCGCCTGAGAGAGCAAGTTTCTCCTGATCGGGATCTCCAAAGGAGACCCGGCGAGGAGAGATATCAGGTCCACAAACCACACTCTGTCCGGCCAGTACGGGGCTACCAGCAGTAGACTGACCCCGTCCTGACGGACCCTCTCCAGAACTCCTGGGAGCAGAGCAACCGGGGGAAAAGCGTACAGTGCCCTCGGCCATGCCTGTACCATGGTATCCACTCCAAGCGGGGCTGGATGAGTTAGCGAGAACCACAGTGGACAGTGTGATGTCTCTCTGGATGCAAATAGGTCTACCTCGGCACGACCGAAATGTCTCCATAGGAGCTCCACCACTTCGGGATAGAGTCTCCAATCCCTGGGCTTCGGCCCCTTCCTCTGCCCCCGATTTAGGTACACTGGGATATAAATCGCTCTCAAGGAACGGAGTTTCCCGTGGGACCACAGAAGGATCTGGCGAGCCTGCTTGCAAAGCAGGCGTGAGCGCAGACCACCCTGATGGTTGATGTAGGAAACTGTTACCTTCCAGCTCCCCAAAGGGAGGGGAACCAGACAACCCATTGCTCAGGCCCACCGATGCCAGCAAAGGGAGTATGGTGTTGTGGTGCGAGAAAAGGACAACAAATTCAAATACCGTAAAACAATGCTTTTATTCAGCCACGGTATTACGTAAATGAAAAATACTAAACAATAATGATGTTCTTGGGAAATTGGGGAGGGCTGGACAGACCAAAGCAAAGAAATAAACAAAACACAACCACTAACCTCCAAGTAACATAACACAAAAGAACCCCTATCTGGCACACGACCAAGGTGCCCTAAACAAACATACAGCTGGTGGTCCGCCCAGGTCTAGCTAGTGGTTCTAGACAGAAGTATACCTACGGGTCATGTATACCCCGGGGTAGCTCTAAATCTACTCCCCAACTCCCTAAAGAACAACAAAGGAAAGAAAGACAATTAATACAAATTATAATCACAAACAATCACCAACAAACAAAATGCTCCGTCCTGCCAACTGGAACACAAACTGGGGTTAACTAATGCACACAAAACAAGGCCAAAGTTGCTAAACAAAAATGCCTGGGAATCCATCCCAAAACCATAAAGATCCCCAAATGGGGTACAAACCAAACAGTCAGCAGGAACCGAGAGACCGAACTGATTCAAGCCTGGGCTTTTTAAAGAGCCCAGGCAGCTGCAGCCACTGATGAAGGGGCGGAGTCCCAAGTCCCAATCACCAGTTGAACAACCAATCAGCGGCTGGATCAGTCTCAGAAGCTTCTTGCCTGCAAAGAACACAAACCCAACAACCAACCAGCAACCCCAAAAACAAAACAATGACAATAAAAGAACCCAGCACACTGGGGACGTAACAGAAACCACCGATGTGTTGTCTGACCGGACAACAACATGACGGCCAACCAGGTCTGGGAGGAAGTGTTTCAGAGCCTGAAACACAGCCAACATTTCTAGACAGTTGATGTGCCAAGAGAGATGCTGGTCTTGCCACAACCCCAGAGCTGGGCGACCACTCATGATCGCCCCCCAGCCTGTGAGGGAGGCATCTGTTGTTAGCGTCACCAGAGTGCACCAAGGCTTTTTCCACATTGCCAGGGCGTGCAGACAACGCCTCATGACTTTGATGAAGCGGAGCTGGTTTCCCCTCGGGGAGAACCCCTTGGTTCTGAGCCACCACTGCAGCGGTCTCATGTACAACAGGTATCATGTTGGACGCTGCTGCCATCAGACCTAACAGTCTCTGAAACTGTTTCACAGTGAGTGACTGACCTAGCTTGGCCAGTTTGACGGCTGTGAGGATCGAAGCCACACAAACAGGTGACAAACATGCCCGCATCGTGGTCGAATCCCAGATTACACCCAGAAAAGTGGTCCTCTGCAACGGGGATAGCACACTTTTCCCGGCATTAAGTCTCAACCCCAGTCGTTTGATGTGAGCGAGAACAACATATCGATGTCGATCCACTTGAAGCTCCGAGGGAGCTATATTCAACCAATCGTCGATATAATTCAAAATGCGGATGCCCTGGAGACGCAACGGTGCCAGGGAAGCATCCACACATTTTGTTAACATTCGAGGTGAGAGAGCCAGGCCGAACGGAAGAACTCGATATTGGTACGCTTCGCCCCCGAAAGCGAACCTCAGGAACTGCCTGTGTTGTGGAAGGATAGACACATGGAAGTAAGCGTCCTTTAGATCTATCGTGACAAACTAGTCCTCGGATCTCATTTGTGATACGACCCGTTTGAGAGTGTGCATCTTGAAGCTGAGCTTCGCCACCGCACAATTCAACAGGCGTAGAACTAGAATTGGACGTAACCCCCATCCTTCTTCGGAACTATGAAGAACCGGCTGTAATAGCCCGACTCCTTGCTGGGTGGAGGAACCCGTTCTATAGCCCCCTTTCGCAGAAGAATCTGCACCTCTTGTTCCATTACCAAAGCCTGCTTGGGGCCCACCACTGTCAGTAGGACCCCTCTGAACCGAGGCGGACGAGCCCTGAATTGGATGGCATAACCTTTCTCGATTGTCTGCAGGACCCATTGAGATATATTTGGGAGAGTTTTCCACCCTGCCAAAAACTCTATTAAGGGTACCAGCCTCTCGAGGTTGGCCTCTGGAATACTTGGAACTACAGACAAAGTGCCCTGTAAGGGCACACCGACAGGGAAACACTGGTCTGACAGCTTCGGACCCCTCCTTGGAGGGGGCGGGCGCACCTCAGGATAACGCTCGCTGGGACCACCTATGCCCCGGCAAAGAGGCAGGGCCGATAGCATGGGCCCTGAGGGCACCAAGAGAGAACAGGCACCGTATAATGAGGTGGACTGCCTGGGGGGGACTGCCCTCCGCACCCCGACGGCCATCGCGTCAGGGTCTTTTAGAGGTAGCTTTTCTGGCAGTAAAGACCGTCCTCGGATCAGCCCTACCACCAGAAGGCTTCGCCTGAGAGCGCCGTGTCTCGGTCCAATCTCCCCGTCGAGGAGGAGCACGAGACGCGACACTCTACTTTTGCTGTGCCCGGTGTGCCATGCTAGTCAACAGCTGGGGCTGCCCCCGCCCGGCAGCCCCGGAGACGTGACTCTGACAAGGAAGGAACTTATTAAATGTCGCTGCCTGCCTCTTCTCCTCGTGGAACCTCTCAATGACTTGGTCAATGACATCTAAGAGAAAAGATTTCTCTTTCTCCCTCTTATTAGAGAGACTCAGCCATAGATGCCTCTCCGTAGCCACCAAGGCTGCCATAGACCGGCCTACTGATCTAGCCATCTCCTTAGTGGCACGAAGAGACAAATCTGCTGCCTGACGAAACTCTCGAACAACATCAGGATTTATCTCTTCCCCGTCAGCCTGATACGCCTGCACTACCGCCATGGTATGCAGGCACGAAGCCGCCTGCTCAGCCGCCGAAAAAGCTTTACCCACCAGCGCCGAAGTATTTCTCAAGGGCCTGGTAACGCTGGTGTTTTAAAGGACGGTGCCACGGGGGATAGATGGCTCGCCAGAATCTCCTCCGCTTTAGGCATCGTCCCGTACCTATACATTTTAGCATCCGAAATGTTAGAATACATAGACGTCCGCGGATTAAACACGCAAGACAACACCGGCCTATTCCAGGACCTCGACACCTCAGTGTGGAGGTCAGGGATAAAAAGGCAAACACCGGCAAGGAGGTATAGCACGGGAAGGCAGAAATCTCTCATCCAACTTACTGGTAGTAGCTGCCTGTCATCCGGCCACTCAATGATGAGCTTCTCAACAGCTCGAGCGAGTACCTCCAACAGCTCCTCACCCGCGGGTGACTAAAAGTGCCGTTGCCCCAGTCTCCACGTCAGTGCTATCAACATCCCGCTCCTCAGAACCGGATAGTTGAAGCAATAGTGCCTCGTCCTGGGGGGAAGAATCTGCAGCGCGTGCTGCCCACTTCGGGACTGAAGCACTGGAACCAGCAGGAAAGAGCTGAGAAAATGCAGATGCTGTCTCAGATCTGTTAGCTCCACTTGCGACCCTCACGAAGACAGTAGCCGCTCTGCCTTGGCAGAAGCAAGACCAGAGCCGCGGGGAGCGCGAACCGAACCACCCTCCTCAAAGAGCGACCGGCGAGAGCGCAGCGTTCGCATTGGCAAACGCTCACAATGCTTACAGCTAGCCCCTTCGAGAGCTAACTGGGCATGTAGCACTCCCAAACAGACAACGCAAGAACGCGGGTGCAGGGATAAGCACACCTCTTAAAGCGCTGCTTACTAGACTTCATAACGACCAATATAACTCGCAAGGACTGTCACAATGCACTTGCTGAAGCTACAGAATATAAATAGGCTTGAGTTTTGGGGTGCTTTATGGTTTCCTGGTTGCGACGTCACCCACCTATGACGTTCCGTTTCGCCATTGGGCTGATTACACACGTGCTTCATGACGCAATCACGCAGAGCGTTCCCACAGCGTTTTCGCGCAGCTCGAAGTTCCCTGATAGGGAACCTTGGTTTTATAATCCATGGACTCAAATGACCTACCTGCTAGACACAATTTAATCTGTGTACATCCTGTATATATATACTCATTGTATTTTTTTTTTGCCTTATGCTGCTCAACTGAACTACATATATCTCATTCTGTATAACTTGACCCTCTATTGACATATTGTGTCACATTGCTATTTGCACTCCTGTGTTTTGTGTACTTATTATGTTATGTATGTTATTCTGCAAAATGTTTTCAACTCATCTTGGCCAGGTCGCCGGTGCAAATTAGAATTTGTTCTCAATCAGCTTACCTGGTAACATAAATGTTAAATAAAATAAAATAAAAAGGACAATATTTTATGAAATACATGTTATGATGAAAAAAATAAAAAATAGGAAATACAATGTATTATTATGAAGTATCATGCCATTGTTTTAAAAAGGGCATTCTAAAATATATTGAATTATTTATTTTGACTCCTTGGTCCTCCATACACCAGTATTAGAATATTTTCATTTGATTCATGTTTCATTTGTGTTTACATTTAATGGTGTATTTCTCTGAACAAACACTTACACGTCAGATACACCATTGACTATTCTCCTCAGGTAGTCTTTGCCTTTCTCCAGTAAACTTTTGTGTATTCTGTCTTATGTTGACATGCACAGTAACATTCCAGGGCTGTCTTAATGCATAGTCCTTTATTGGAATTTATGCATTTCCTTCCATTTCCATTACTAGGGTGTAACTCCATCCGGCAGTAGGCGCTGCTATTCTCTAGGTAGGTGGTTTCAATGTGAATGTCATAAACATGTTTTAACTAAATTGAATATGTGAGCGACTGTTCATTAAGGTAGGACTGTTCATCCTCAAGACAACCATTACATTTACAACATTAGGTTATTAAAGGAATAATACACAAACATTTAATTGTATCTTTTTAACAGCACAATGACAAGTTATTTTCTACTTATGATCAAATATATTACTGATCAGCAATAACAGTTCAATTAACGAGTACATACAAGCAATAATAATAATAATAATAAAAGGAAATTCTCTATCCTAGCAAAAACAGGACAATTAAAGAGTACATTAAAGCAATAATAATAAAAATGACAGTTCCTATGTTAGCAAAAACAGGAGAATGTAAGTACACTACAGCACTACAACATTGTCAAATTAATCCAAAAACAATAAGCGTAAACACATTAAATGTGACAGTTAATAACACCACTTGGCCAAATTCATTTGACTGATTATCCTCAGTTGAACTAAAAGTCGACCAAAGTGAACTCAATTACTCAGAATCACTAGAACCAGTTAGACATGTTGTTTTACAGTGTGCGTCAGTTTATGTCTACTAAACGATGCCTTCTGACTAAAGCCTTTTCCACAGTCATCACAGGTAAATAGTTTTACTCGTTTGTGAGTCTGTACATGATAGATTAAGCTCCACTTCTGACTGAAGCTTTTCCCACACTCACCACAGCTAAACGGTTTCTCTCCTGTGTGAGTCATTTTGTGCATGGCTAAGTTTTGCTTGAGACTGAAACTTTTCCCACAATCACCACAGCTGAAAGGTTTCTCTCCTGAGTGAGTCAATTTGTGTCTAGTAAGTTGACTGTTCGTACGAAAGCTTTTCCCACATTCAGCACAAATAAAAGATTTATCTCCTATGTGAATCAGTATGTGGTTACTTAGGTCACCTTTATTATAAAATATGGTCTTACAGTAGCCACAGCTAAATTGTTTTTCTTCTGTGTGAGTCAATTTGTGCATGGACAGATTTTGTCTCTGACTGAAGCTTTTCCCACATTCACTACAGCTAAACGGTTTCTCTCCTGTGTGGATCCTCATGTGCCGTGACAGACACATTTTGCGTTTGACGGTCTTCCCACAAAGAGGACAGGTGTACAATTTCTCTGCGTGACAATTTTGGACATGGGCCTTCAGTTCCCTGGGGGAGTTGTATTGTTTTTGGCAGAAGGTACATTCGCTGTCTGCCTTCTTGGCATAATTCAGATGTGTCTGCAGGTCAGCTCTAACAGCAAATGTTTTACCGGTGTCAGGGCATCGGTACAATGTTGTACGTGTGATGCTCGGATCAAACGACGCACTGCTGCCAAGTCCTACTGGATTACTTGAGGCTGATCTGTGGCAGGAGACGTTGTATTGATTAACTGGAGAGTCACAAGGAATGTCAAGACCCTTTGAGTGGGTTACAGTGTGAAAAGTTTGGAGGTCCACTGTTCTGGAGTCACTCAATCTGAGCTCCACAGTCTGGGTTTGGGGAAGAGTCAAGGACAAATGTGAGTCCTCCGGATCACATTCACTTTTCAGACAGGGGGAAGTAAATATGGAGTCTTCCATACCAAAGTTCCCCTGAAACTGCTCTTCCTCCTGACTGGTCTGGAGTTCCTCCTGTTCCTCTTTAATCTGTGTGATCTCTGGGTCCTCCTCGCCCAGACTGGGGACCCACTCCTGCTCACAAAACTCCAGCTCCTCTTCAAAGACCGTACTGCCGCTCCTCTTAAGAGAAGTCTGCAGTGAGTCTGGAGAAAATAGCAGAGGTCATCATTACAGGTTTTAAAAAATGCCTGATTCCAGTTTACACAACCCCCCCCCATTAAAATTGACTCGCTAATAAGTCACAAAAGCAGCAGACCTTTGAATAAAAACAACTACCCTATCATCAACATTCTTTAGATTTTCAAAATCTGCAATTGAATTTTTTTAAACCAACAATAAATCCACTTTCTAGCATATTTTTTTAGCTCTGACAGATTGACATTATTTTTTATAAAAACAACTGTAATATGTTACTAATCCATTTTCTGGAAACATTGTGTAGGCCTATTGAAAAAAAAGGTATTTTACGGCTTTCGATCAGGTGTTCACTTGGTTTACATACAATAGCAGTCACATCACAGCCTGCAAATCGCGTGAGCACGTAAATGAGACTCATTTCTGAACAATTATGATTCAACGCTGATCGCAAACTAATCGATATACGTAAATTGTTGACGCATGGAAAAACTATAATAAAGCGTTCACCATGGGTGACATTTGAATTTCTGAACAGTATACCAATACAAATAGACATGTCTAATATACATACACACCTACTATACTTAATCTTCTCTCCGGTGTAATATGCAGCAGTCTCCGTAACCGTTCATTCTCTTCGTGGTACTCGTAAACCGTTTTCTCCACCGCCCCAAATATCTCTACAGCAGCCGCCGTTAAGCGCTCATTGACAAACAAACGAAAAGACTGTAATTTGGGCATTTTCAGTTTAACAATTGGGGAGCCAATTTGGTTCGGTCCGTGGTTGTCTATCTTTAACACCCAAAATACACTTTATTTGCAATTCTACTTCCGTGTTAACGCGAAGCAAAAAAGAATTAAAGAACATTTCAAGTTGCTGGCTATTAGAAATCCACACATCAGCGTTACCTGCTGTTTGGGGGTGGTAATACTGGTAAAGGACGCCAGCGTACAGACCAGCAGAGAAACATACACAACCAGGGGCGTAGCAAGCTTTTCAAAAGTGCGGGGATGGATGTGGTTTGTATATTAACAATAAAACGATGGATACAATGACAAAAGGATACAAAAGGTATAACATAAAAGATATAAAAAAGCTTCCCATTCAAATGATACTAGAAACGTATCAAAACAAACTTAAAACACACAGAAAATAAGTCAAAACTAGACTTCCTAAAGAATTGGAAATACTTTTATAATCCCAGGGGGAATTTTTTTGTTACAAACTACAGATATACAAACCACATATATTATAAAAACAACATATATTAGGAACAAAATATAAATACATTTAACTATATATCTGGTTGATTAGGTTTACTGAACTGAAGGCAGGTAAAAGCCACGTCAGAGTTCTTTGGTCCTTCTTGTCTGCCTGCTTCTTGTCTGTCTTTTCCTCCCTCGTCATCGCTGTCTTTCTCACTGCTGGCCACATCCTCACATACACCCTAATCAAAACGTTTAAAATAAAATTGTGAATGTGATATAAACACTCCAGACACATGTGCAATTGTGAAAGAAATGAGCACCACCCACCACACAAACACATGGGCTCTCTTCCTTCATAGACCTCTTTCACAAATTGTTACATTCATTTCATTGCTCACATGTGAACCTTCCTGTGTTCTCTCTAAAACTGATGCCTCCAGCAACTTTCTCTCCTAAACAAAGGTGCAGAGGTAAAGGACTAGGCTCAACCAATTACAGCTGTGGCACTAGCAAACCTCAGTGAATATAAAAAAGTAATTTCATGAAATAAATGCAAACAATATCTAATGTTAATATCCTACTGCTAGCTGCTGAACAATCTCCCAATTAGCATTAGTCTAAAAAACGAAATATAAAACCGAAAACACTAGACACGTCAACAAAACATAAACAAAACATCATCCCAAACACATATCAAGCTTAATTAAAAAATATAAAGCACATTCATTCAAAGTATCACGAAAAGGTAGATGTGAATAACAATAACCACATAAGTAATAAACCAAGAGAGGCGGGACTTAGGGCGGAAAAGCCAATCATCAGCCGGTCACACGGTTCTAAGCCGGTGTCATGTTAAGAGGGAGGGGGAGAGAGAGGAGGGGGAGAGAGAGGAGGCAGCCGCAGCAGCGCAGACACAGAGCGACCAGAGCGGAGGAGCGAGTGTGGTTCCCTATCAGGGAACTTCGAGCTGCGTGAAAACGCTATGGGAACGCTCTGCGTGAGTGCGTCATGAAGCACATGTGTAATCAGTCCAATGGCGTGACGGAACGTCACAGACGGGTGACGTCGCGACCAGGAAGTCATAAAAGCACCCCTAATTACCGGCACCTTCAGTTTTTTGTTGCTTCAGCAAGTGCATGTTGTGACAGTCCTCGCGGGTTTCTGCTATTACGTTGTTAATTCAGAAATTTTCTTGGCATTTATGTACAAGAGCTCACCGCGATTATGGCAACCGAGCGGCGTTTCAGACAGTGTGCTTCTCCCTGCAACCGCTTTCTCACGGGCCGGGACACACATGTTCTGTGCGTAGTTTGTTTGGGAGAGGAGCATGCCCAGCTAGCCTTGGAAGAGGCTAGCTGTAAGCATTGCGACCGTCTCGCCATCCGTACACTTCGCTCTCCCCTGGCGCTTTTTCAGGAAAGCGGCTCGGTTCGCGCTCCCCGCGGTTCAGGTCCCGCCGCTGCCGAGGCACGGCGCCGACTGACGTCGTGGGGTTCGCAAGCGGATCTAGCATGCGGTTCCGAGACGGCTTCTGCAATTTCTCGGTCTTCGTCTGCTAGAGCCAGTGCCTCAGCTCGGGGTCCGGAAGCACCCGCGCGGGTTTCTTCCGCCCTGGGGGAGGCACCTTTTTCTCAGCCGTCCAGTTCTGAGGAAATGGATGTTGAAAACCTCGAGGCGGAGGCTGAATTGTTGGTTCAGTCACCCGCGAACGAGGAGCTGCTGGAGGTACTCACCCGAGCTGTGGGGAAGCTCAACATCGAGTGGCCGGCAGACAGGCAGGAGTCTGCTTCAACCAGTAAGTTGAATGAACAATTCTTGCCCTCCCGTGCTTTACCTCCTCGCCGGTGTTTGCCTTTCTTCCCGGACCTCCACACTGAGGTGTCGAGGTCCTGGAATAGCCGGTGTCGTCCCGGGTGTTTAATCCGCGGACTCATATGTACTCTAATGTTGCCGAGGCTAATGTTCATGGGTACGGACCGATGCCGGTCGCGGAGGAGATACTGGCTAGCCATTTATCTCCCGCGGCATCGTCTCTGAGGACAACGGCATTGCCCTCCAAGGCGTTGAAGACTACTTCAGCGCTGGTGGGCAAAGCTTATTCGGCGGCGGGTCAGGCAGCTTCCTGCCTGCATACTATGTCTGTTCTACAGGCATATCAGGCAGAGCTGCTTAGCGACGGGGCTCAGGGGGAGACTGTAAGTCCTGATGATGTTCGAGAACTTCGTCAGGCGGCGGATTTGTCACTTCGTGCCACTAAGGAGACGGCCAAATCAGTGGGCCGTGCTATAGCAGCCTTGGTGGCTACGGAGAGGCATCTCTGGCTAAGCCTCTCTGATATGAGAGATAGGGAGAAAGCCTTCCTTCTGGACGCACCTCTTTCCCCCGACGGCCTCTTTGGCCCTGCTATTGGCTCGGTCGTCGAGAGGTTTCAGGAGGAGAGAAGGCAGGCGGCGCAGCCTTCCAGAAATTTCTCCCCCGTCGTAGCCGCGTCGCGGGGGCTGTCGGACGCGGGCAGCCCTGCCCGGCGCCGAGCACGGCACACCGGGCGCAGCAGAGAGTGAGTGTCGCTACTCGGGCGCCCCCACACGATGAGTGGGCCGGGGGGCGACGCTCACAGGCGGGGCCTTCGAGGGGTAGGACAGTTCCGAGGCCTGTCGCTACACCCAAGAAGGCTTTGTCTAAGAGACCCTGACAGGGGGGTCAAACTGCTGGGGGTGGTCCCCACCAGGGGAGTAGTGAGCTTCTCCTGGTGCCCTCAGCGGGGTGGCCTAGGCGAGCGTTTTCCCGAGGGGCGCTTGCCTCCTCCGAGGAGGGGCCCAGAACTGTCGAACCAGTTGTTCCCTGCCAGTGCGCTGTTACAGGGCACTGTGTCTGCAGTACCTGTTACTCCAGAGGCCAGCCTCGAGAGGCTGGTACCCCTAGTAGATTTTCTGGCAGAGTGGAAGACCCTGCCGAATATATCTCAGTGGGTCCTGCGGATAATCGAGAGCGGGTATGCCATCCAATTCAGGACGCATCCACCTCGTTTCAATGGGGGCCTGCCCACAGTGGTGGGCCCAGAGCAGGCTCTGGTACGGGAGCAGGAGGTACAGACTCTCCTGCTAAAAGGGGCTATAGAACGAGTTCTTCCTCTCAACAGGGAGTCGGGCTGGTACAGCCGGTACTTCGTTGTTCCCAAGAAGGATGGGGGTGGCGTCCTATTTTAGACCTACGTCTGTTGAATCAGACGGTCGGGAGACTCAGCTTCAAAATGCTCACTCTCAAACAGATCGTATCACAGATCAGGTCCGAGGACTGGTTTGTCACGATAGATCTGAAGGACGCCTATTTCCACATCTCCATCCTTCCACAACACAGGAAGTTCCTGAGGTTCGCTTTTGGGAGCAAAGCGTACCAGTATCGGGTTCTTCCGTTTGGTCTAGCACTCTCTCCCCGTACGTTCACGAGATGTATAGACGCTGCCCTGGCGCCGTTGCGCCTCCAGGGCATACGCATCCTCAATTACATCGACGATTGGTTGATTCTGGCTCCGTCGGAGCATCTAGCGGTTCGGCATCGAGATGTCGTTCTGGCTCACATCAACAAACTGGGGTTGAGGCTCAATGCCGGGAAGAGTGTGCTGTCGCCGGTACAGGTGACCACTTTCCTGGGCGTAGTCTGGGATTCGACCACGATGCGGGTGCATCTGTCTCCTGCACGTGTGGCGTCAATCCTTGCAGCCGTCGAGCAGGTGAGGCTAGGCCAGTCACTCACTGTGAAACAGTTTCAGAGACTGTTGGGTCTGCTGGCAGCAGCGCCCAACGTTATTCCTTGCGGCCTGCTGTTCATGAGACCGTTACAGTGGTGGCTCAGAACCAAGGGGTTCTCCCCGAGGGCAAACCAGTTCCGCATGATCACTGTTACGCGGCGTTGTCTTCGCACGCTGGTCATGTGGAGGAAGCCTTGGTTCCTAACCCAGGGTCCCGTGTTGGGAGCTCCGTGTCGTCGTGTTACACTAACGACGGATTTCTCCCTCACCGGCTGGGGGGCGATCATGAGTGGTCGCCAAGCTCAAGGGCTCTGGCGGGGCCATCAGCTATCATGGCACATAAATTGGCTAGAGATGCTGGCAGTTTACCAGGCTCTGAAGCACTTCCTCCCAGACCTAAGGGGTCATCATGTCCTTGTCCGGTCGGACAACACATCGGTGGTTTTTTACATCAACCACCAGGGGGGTCGGCGCTCACGCCCACTTTACAATCTGGCCCGCCAGGTCCTTCTGTGGTCCCACGAGAAGCTCCTTTCTTTAAGGGCCATTTTTATCCCGGGGTACCTAAATCAGGGGGCAGACACCCTGTCGAGGCAGGGGCCGAGGCCCGGGGAGTGGAGACTCCATCCCGAGGTGGTGGAGCTCCTTTGGTCGCACTTCGGTCGGGCCGAAGTGGACCTGTTTGCGTCCAGAGAGACGTCACACTGTCCTCTGTGGTTTTCGCTGGCTCATCCAGCCCCACTGGGGCTGGATGCCATGGTGCAGGCATGGCTGAGGTCACGCCTGTACGCTTTCCCCCCGGTTGCTCTGAGAGGATCTGTCAGGAGCGGGTCAGTCTACTGCTCGTAGCACCGTACTGGCCGGCCCGAGTATGGTTTGCGGACCTAATATCTCTCCTCGTCGGCTCTCCTCTGGAGATGCCGATCAGGAGGGACCTGCTTTCCCAGGCGCATGGGGTCATCCTTCACCCCCGCCCGGAGCTGTGGAAACTATGGGCCTGGCCTCTGAGGGGGCCCGCCTTTTAGTTTCAGGTCTCTCGACTGAGGTCGCTGAGACCATCCTTCACTCCAGAGCTCCAGCCACAAGGAAGGCGTATGCCGCCAGGTGGAAACTGTTCACCTCGTGGTGTAGAGAGCGGCAGGTGGACCCAGTTAACTGCCCAGTGTTTGCAGTACTGTTGTTCCTGCAGCAACGCTTCTCTACAGGTCTATCCCCATCCACACTGAAGGTGCATGTGGCGGCTTTGTCCGCATGCCATGTCCCTCTAAATGGGGTTTCTCTGGGGAGACACCCACTGGTATCACGCTTCCTTCGTGGCGCCTGGAGGCTGGGCCAGCAGCCGGCATGAGGGTGCCATCCTGGGACCTGGCCATTGTACTAGAAGGCCCTCTCCCGTGCTCCGTTTGAGCCCATTGAGGAGGTCCCTGACAAGTTTGTGACCCTCAAGACGGTCTTCTTACTTGCCATCTCTTCTCTGAAGAGGATTGGTGATATGCAAGCGCTGTCGGTGGCGCCCTCTTGCTTGGACTTCTCACCCGGGATGGTCAAGGCGTTTCTACTACCTTCACCTGGGTATGTCCCCAAGGTCCCAACTAACATCGTTGGGCCTATTGTGCTGCAAGCCTTCTGCCCTCCCCCTTTTTTTGTCGGACCAGAAGAAGCATAACCTCCTCTGCCCGGTGAGGGCCTTAGACGCCTACGTCCACAGAACTGCCCTGTGGAGGCTGTCCGAACAGTTGTTCGTGTGCTTTGGACCACCCAAGAGGGGGGTCCTGTGTCTAAGCAGAGGATGAGCAAGTGGGTGGTTGAGGCCATCTCACTTGCTTACGAGTCGGCTGGTCAGCCTTCACCCTTGGCTGTTCGAGCCCACTCGACCAGGAGTATGGCGGCTTCAAAAGCCCTTTTGTCAGGTAAAGTGTCACTACATGACGTCTGTGTTGCGGCAGGCTGGTCCTCACCGCACACGTTCGTGAGATTTTACCAGCTTGACTTTAGCTCCACGCCAGGGGCGCAGGTGCTTTCGTCCGAATGTGCGCTCTGACTTCACATGGCGGACACTTGCTCGTATGGCGAAGTGGGTAGTGGCGTTCCCATAGCGTTTTCACGCAGCTCGAAGTTCCCTGATAGGGAACGTCTCCGGTTACGTATGTAACCTTAGTTCCCTGAGGGGAACGAGATGCTGCTTGTCTGTGCCATACTCCCAGCATGCCCTTGGCACTTGCTTCAGCCCATCAGAAACTGAAGGTGCCGGTAATTAGGGGTGCTTTTATGACTTCCTGGTCGCGACGTCACCCGTCTGTGACGTTCCGTCACGCCATTGGACTGATTAACATGTGCTTCATGACGCACTCACGCAGAGCGTTCCCATAGCGTTTTCACGCAGCGTCTCATTCCCCTCAGGGAACTAAGGTTACAAACGTAACCGGAGACGTTAGGCGTTTGTGCAAAAACTGCGGAAAACTGAGTAAAAAAGTGCGGGTGTTGAACCCTCTCACCCACATCCCCCACGGGTGCGACGCCCCTGTAACACAACCCACCAGCCGCACTACCGTAGACATATAGAAAAAATATTTAACTTTTTTTTTTTTTTAATATGCATAACTTCAAATGTGGTATAAAACATGTTTTTTATGTTATGGTACTTGATTATACGTTTCCATGCTGTAACAAAATACAGTAGTGGAAATTACTTAGAATATGTGTAAGTTTAATATTTTTCCTTGTCGTTTGTATTGACTCAGTTGGTGCCATAAAAAGCTTTAATACTATACTTACATACAACACCTTAAAGAAACGTTCTAACAACTTTGGATTTGATACTTTTTTGCTAAATAATGCTTAATATGCTTTGAATTTCATTAAAATGTTATGAATATTATAGAAATGGCAAATGTATTCAGTTAAAAACAAACATACTGTTCATCATGTATCATAAAACATTGACATGAAACCAAAAAAATTGCAGTTCCTTAATATTCAGCATTACACATTATCTTATGTGGATCACGTCACCATTTTTCATTATGAAATTTCACAAAGCATTTTTTCCCAGAGGTGAGGCACAGGTACACCTGACATTTGGTGCATTCTACCCTAACAATACCCGTACAGCCAGGATACTTGCACCTGCCCTTTTGAGACGACATGTTAGGCCAGTGGTTGGTCTGGTCCAGTCGTGCTGGCTGGGATGGCACTCGCCGACATTTCCTTCTATTCAGAGCTGATTCAATGCTCTGTGAGGGCACTGGGTGTCTGTTTATGGCTGGGATGTGTGTAAACGCAGTGTTCAAATTATCTGTAGGATCACAGGGAATATCAAGGCCATTTAGATGGGATACTGAGTCAAATGATTTGACATCCACTGGTCTGGAGTCACTCTCTGTTTTCCACAGTCTGGGTTTGTGGGAAAGTCAAGGACCAAAGTGGGTCTTCATGACTACATTCACTTTTTACACAACGAGGAGTAAATATGGATTGTTTATTATTAAAGAGCTCATGAAGCTGCTCTTCCTCCTGTTCCTGTTTAATCTGTGTGGTCTCTGGGTCCTCCTCCACCAGACAGGCAATCCACTCCTGCTCCTCTTGGGAAACCTCCTCAGAGACTGGGAGAGAGAACTGTTGAAACTCTGGAGAGGAAAATAAGAGGGTAAATAGAATATAATCCAATGGAATTAAGTACATTAATATTTACAATAAAGGCCTGACTTTAGGAAAAGCCTTTTGTAGCGATAGGTTATATTAAAAGAAACAGACAGAAGACATAGGTAACAGTACAGTACAAACAAATAGCACTAACAAAGAGAGACACTACTAAACTACAAATGAAAACACTAACAATAGAGTACAGACAACTGTAATGTTTATTGTGAAACACAGAGACCAGCGTTTGACAAAAGTTACAACTGAATAATGAGTTATACTTGCATTCAAAACAGTTTAAGACTTCTAGAAATGTTACCATCCTTCCTAAAACAAATGAACAAACAATATCGTAGATCTCTTTAACACAGATTCTTCAAGGAAAAATTGCTGTTCTTGAGAACAGTACTAATAAAAACTAGAGGGAACAAACACGATTTCATATATTTGCAAAACTCTTTGACGTTGTTTTATCACCGGTGTAATCCGCTGCAGTCTCTGTAAACGTTCAATCTCCTCTTCGTATTCGACAACAATTTTCTCAACCGCCTCAAAAATCTCCAAAGCAGCCACAGTTAAGCGCTCATTTAAAAACGCACGAAACGACTGTAATTTAGTCATTATAATTGAAATATTTAAGAAGATATTCAGGATGTTTAGTGTAGAACTTCTTTATTCAAAAAGAACAATAGTGAAAACCACAACAGACGTGTTTCCAAACATTTTTCCGGGTTTTGTAATCGATAAACGTTCCAGGAACACACCACAACGCCACCTGCCGGTTAGGGGTTTTCTATCGTCTAACGCGTTCACCTACAGATTATAAAACGCATAAGGGATCACAATTATTAGATTAAGTCGGCCTCCTTATGTAAACCAGGCGTAAAAAAACAACAATAAATTCAGATTATGGATAGCATAGTAATATTAGAACAAGTCTCACCAAAAACAGATGTGAAACCCCACTGGTAGGGTCGCGGAACTCAAAGCCCTGAGCAGTTCTCGTCTCCTGCCGTAGATGGAAGAGTTGCTTGCCCGTCTCTCTTCCCACTGGTGGATGATCAAAAACATGTCAGAAGTGGCATGCGAACATACCGAAGTCGTCCAACACTGCTCCTCCCTCGTTCCATGTTGGCCCACTCCAGAGCTCCTCCCTCGATCGTTCCATGTTGGCCCACTTCAGGGCTCCTCCCTCGTTCCACATTGGCCCACTCCAGGGCTCCTCCCATGTTGGCCCTCTCCAGGGCTCCTCCCTCGTTCCACATTGGCCCACTCCAGGGCTCCTCCCATGTTGGCCCTCTCCAGAGCTCCTCCCTCGTTCCATGTTGGCGCACTCCAGGGCTCCTCCCTCGTTCCATGTTGGCCCACTCCAGGGCTCCTCCCACAGTCCATGTTGGCCCTCTCCAGAGCTCCTCCCTCGTTCCATGTTGGCGCACTCCAGGGCTCCTCCCTCGTTCCATGTTGGCCCACTCCAGGGCTCCTCCCACAGTCCATGTTGGCCCACTCCAGGGCTCCTCCCTCGTTCCATGTTGGCCCACTCCAGGGCTCCTCCCACGGTCCATGTTGGCCCACTCCAGGGCTCCTCCCTCGTTCCATGTTGGCCCACTCCAGGGCTCCTCCCATGTTCCATGTTGGCCCACTCCAGGGCTCCTCCCACGGTCCATGTTGGCCCACTCCAGGGCTCCTCCCACGGTCCATGTTGGCCCACTCCAGGGCTCCTCCGTTAAGGCAGGCGACGAGTGCCAAGACCTTCTCCCTCTTAGACGGCACAGGACTGAGGGTGTTCAGGTGCAGCTAATTACCTATACATACTCAGGGTATCTCTTGTTAGAAGTAAATTAGGCATGGTTGGGTGATTATATTCAAAAGGATCACACATTGTTGCAGTCTCTGTCACTTTATAATGTTGTAGGCAAAATAAAAGAAGTATTTTTTCAATGTGTAGGCATCATTTAGCTTAGTAATTGTGTGCAATTTAACATTGAAATATGGTTTTTGAGAAATACCTATTTTGAGTGACATAATTTCAGGGATAGGTCAATGTAATTTTATAATTTATTATTGCAATATATTTTATCAATTATTTTTTATATAAAGTTTTTGATATAACAATATTTCACAAGCACAATTATTAATGTACCCTCATTTTACATTGTGTCTGTCCATCAGCATGTTTGGCAATGGCTCTGCAGGTCTGTTTCAGAGAAAAGGGCATCTCCAAAATCAGGGGCAGTGGTGTGTTATATGACTACTGGGATAAACTATTGGGTTGCAGTTCAGGCCTACTGGGTCACTGTTTATGGTTGAGCTGTGACTGGACACATAGTATTAATTATCTGGAGTCACAGGAAATGTCAAGACCCATTAGGTGGGATACAGTGTAATTACGTTTTAAATATGTGAAACTCCAGTGTGAGTTAGTTTATGACTGGTTAGGTACCTCTTTTTTCCAAAACCTTTCCCGCACTCGGCACAGTGAAATGGCTTTTCTCCAGTGTGAGTCCATTTATGTGCGGTTAAATTTCCTTTCTGACTGAACCTTTTTCCACAAACACCACAACTGTATGGTTTCTCCCCTGTGTGCGTCAGTTTATGAACAGTTAGGTTCCTTTTGACACTGAAGCTTTTTCCACATTCGTCACAGCAAAAAGGTTTCTCTCCTGTGTGAGTAAGTTTATGAGTGGTTAGGTTACCTTTCCGATTGAAACGCTTCCCACAGTCACAACAGCTAAATGATTTCTCTCTTGCGTGACTTCGTATATGTATGGTCAGGTGCTGCATGAGATGGAAACTTTTCCCACAATCAGTGCAGCGAAATGGTTTCTCTGCTGTGTAAATACTTTCATTGAACAGATTACAAGTGACAGGTTTGGAACATTTTTCTTGTGTTGATGTGTTTCTATTTAGTGTTGTGCTGCTGCCAAGTCGTAGTGGGTGTCTGTTTATGGCTGAGATGTAGCTAAAAGCATTGTTCAAATTATCTGAAGGGTCACAGGGAATATCAAGGCCATTTAGTTGGGTTACAGTGTCACATGATCTGACATCCACTGGTCTGGAGTCAGTCTCTCTGTTTTCAACAGTCTGAGTTTGTGGAAGTGTCAAGGACCAAAGTGGGTCTTCCTGATTACATTCACTTTTCACACAGGGAGGAGTAAATATGGAGTGTTTAGTAGTAAAGATCTCTTGAAGCTGCTCTTCCTCCTGACTGGTCCTGAGTTCCTCCTGTTCCTGTTTAATCTGTGTGGTCTCTGGCTCCTCCTCCACCAGACTGGGACTCCACTCCTGCTCACTGTGCTGCTCCTCTGGGGGAACCTCCCCCTCAGAGACAATGAGAGAGAACAGCTGGGAGTCTGGAGAGGAAAATAGGAGGTTATACAGTGTAGAATAAAATGAAACACTTATTATTAATGATATACATTAAAAACGATTTACACAGCATCCTGTAATGTTTGAGTTTATTTATTTATATTTATTATATATTTATTTTAAAAGGCAATCAATTAAGTACATTATTTACAATAATGGCCTGACTGTAGGAAAAGGCCTTCTGTAGAGAATTAAGGTTATATGACAAGAAACAACACGGACAGAAGATAAAGGTAACAGCACAGTACTAACAAAGAGACATTAAACGTTCATAAAGAAAGACACTACTAAACTACAATTAAAAACACAGAAAACAGAGTACAGACAACTGAAATGTTTATTGTGAAACACAGAGGCCAGCGTTTCACTGAAGCTCCAACTGAATAAGGAGTTATACTTGCATTTACAACAGTTTTTATAAATGTTACTTTCATAAATATAACACATTTACAAACACAGAAGATACAATAACATAGACCGTGTTAACAACAGATTCCTTGGGAGAGGTGCTTTTCTGAAACTTTGACCTACAGAGCTTAGGGAGGGAACAAACAACTAAAGAACAAATTGAATCGGTCACAACAAAACCTTGGCGAAATTCTGTTGGTAAAGAAGTGTTTGGTTTATTTTTTGCTACTGCATTTTAAAGAACGATTCAGGATAATAAGTAGGTTTATTACATTTGACCACATCATAAAATGCCCCAGCTAATCAAATGGGACGTTGAACAGATCCACCATAGCAGAAAGAACATGAAGCTTCCTAACTAGAAAGGAGCAAAATACAGCTAGATATTTTACTCGAAGTGTATAATCAGCAACACTGTGCAGTAGAAGGGCTTATAATTGTGACATGATCTCTAATTGCCCACGTAATTAAACAATACATTTATATTTGCAAACCTTTTTTACGTTGTTTTATCACCGGTGTAATCCGCTGCAGTCTCTGTAAACGTTCAATCTCCTCTTCGTATTCGACAACAGTTTTCTCAACCGCCTCAAAAATCTCCAAAGCAGCCACAGTTAAGCGCTCATTTAAAAACGCACGAAACGACTGTAATTTAGTCATTATAATTGGAATATTTAAGAAAATATTCCGGTTGTTTAGTGTAGAACTTCTTCATTCAAAAAGAACAATAGTAAAACCACAACAGACGTGTTTCCAAATGTTATCCCGGGTTCAAGCCAAGGAAATTGTAAACTTTGTTATTGATGTTCCAAAAACACCCCACAGCGCCAACTGCTGGTTAGGGGTTTTCTATCGTCTAACGCGTTCGCCTAGATTATGAAACGATCAAGTGTTCACAATCATTAGATTAAAACGCCGTCTTTATTTAAACCAGGTGTAAGAAAAGAGAGTAAATTCAGACGATGGAGAACGGAATAATATTAGAACAAGATTCACCAAAACCAGCTGAGAAAGCGGTTCTTAACCCTTATCATATTCATAGAATATTAATAGACAATAATCATATTCTCTGATGAGCGAAAACATTATGGTCATCTACTAGAAGGGCACATGTCAAGGCCTGGGTAGAACAAATATTAAGCACGTTCACTATTCTTACAGAAGCTTTTCCCACATTCACCACAGATAAATGGTTTCTCTCCGGTGTGAATCCTCATGTGCCACATTATTGCGTTTGTCAGTTTATTTTACAAAGTGGTCAGGTGTATGTTTTCTCTGTATGACAACTTCTGACATGGGGCCACATTTTCCTGGTGGAATTGTATTGTTTTTAACAGGAGGTACATTCGCTGTCTGCCTTCTTGGCATGATTCACATGTGTCTGCAGGTCAGCTTTAACAGCAAATTCTTTACCACTATCAGGGCAGCGGTACGTATTTCTATGCGTGGTGGTAGGATCAAATGGTGGACAAATGTAATGTCCTACTGGATTACTGTTTAAGGCTGATGTGTGGCTGGAGACATTGTATTGATTAACTGGAGGGTCATAGGGAATCACAAGACTATTTAGGTGGGTCACAAAGTCAATAAGATAAGAATTTTTGTGACTCTCCAATGTGAATTAGTTTATGAGTTGTTAGGTACTTCTTTTTTACAAAACCTTTGCCGCACATTTCACAGTGAAATGGCTTTTCTCCAGTGTGAGTCCGTTTATGTGCAGTTAAGTTACTTTTGACGCTGAAGCTTTTTCCACACTCACCACAGCTATGTGGTTTCTCCCCTGTATGCGTCAGTTTATGAACAGTTAAGTTCGTTTTGATACTGAAGCATTTTCCACATTCATCACAGCTAAAAGGTTTCTCTCCTGTGTGAGTAAGTTTATGAGTGGTTAGGTTACCTTTCCGATTGAAACGCTTCCCACAGTCACAACAGCTAAATGATTTCTCTCTTGTGTGATTTTGTATATGTATGGTCAGGTGCTGCTTGAAATGGAATCTTTTCCCACAATCAGCGCAGCTAAATGGTTTTTGTGCTGTGTAAAAACTTTCGTTAAACACATTACAAGTGCTAGGTTTGAAACAACGTTCTTGTGTTGATGTGTTTCTATTCAGTGTCAGGCTACTCCCAGGTTGAACTGGGTTTCTGTTTATGGCTGAGATGTAGCTAAAAGCATTGTTTAAATTATCTGAAGGTTCACAGGGAAAATCAAGGCCATTTAGGTGGGTTACAGTGTCAAATGATTTGACATCCACTGGTCTGGAGTCAGTCTCTCTGTTTTCAACAGTCTGGGTTTGTGGAAGTGTCAAGGACCAAAGTGGGTCTTCCTGATCACATTCACTTTTCACACAGGGAGGAGTAAATATGGAGTGTTTAGTAGTAAAGATCTCTTGAAGCTGCTCTTCCTCCTGACTGACTTCCTCCTGTTCCTGTTTAATCTGTGTGGTCTCTGGCTCCTCCTCCACCAGACTGGGACTCCACTCCTGCTCACTGTGCTGCTCCTCTGGAGGAACCTCCCCCTCAGAGACAATGAGAGAGAACAGCTGAGAATCTAAAGAGGAAAATAGGAGGTTATACATATACACTATAGAATAAAACGGACTCTTATATCATATACATTGAAATGTATTTATTGGCATGCATCTCAATGATCTACACCGCATGTAGTAATGTTTGAGTGTTTGTTTATATTTATTCTACATTAATTTGAACAGGCAATCAAAAGTACGAACATTTATATTTACAATAACGGCCTGACAGTAAAAAAAGCCTTTGGTAGGGAATATAGGTTATCATAAAAGAAACAACACGGGACAGAAGAGAAAAGGTAACAGCAAAGTACAAACAGAGACCTACACGTGTATAATCAGCAACACTGTGCAGTAGAATGCCTAATAATTGTGAAATGACCTCTACTTAACATTGAATATAACTGCATTTATACTAATAATATATTTGCCAACCTTTTTTACGTTGTTTTATCACCGGTGTAATCCGCTGCAGTCTCTGTAAACGTTCAATCTCCTCTTCGTATTCGACAACAGTTTTCTCAACCGCCTCAAAAATCTCCAAAGCAGCCACAGTTAAGCGCTCATTTAAAAACGCACGAAACGACTGTAGTTTAGTCATTATAATTTGAAAAGTTAGGTAGATATTCAGGTTGTTTAGTGTAGAACTTCTTTATTCAAAAAGAACAATAGTGAAAAACACAACAGAGGTGTTTCCAAATGTTATCCCGGGTTCAAGCCAAGGAAATTGTGACCTTTGTTTTTGATGTTCCAGGAACACCCCACAGCGCCACCTGCCGGTTAGGGGTTTTATATCGTCTAACGCGTTCACCTAGATTATGAAACGCCTAAGTGTTCACAATCATTAGATTAAAACGCCGTCCTTATTTAAACCAGGTGTAAGAAAAGAGAGTAAATTCAGACGATGGAGAACGGAATAATATTAGAACAAGATTCACCAAAACCAGCTGAGAAAGCGGTTCTTAACCCTTATCATAATCATAGAATATTAATAGACATTAATCATATTCTCTGATGAGCCAAAACTTTATGATAATCTACTAACAAGGGCACATGTCAAGGCCTGGGTAGAACAAATATTAAGCACGTTGACTATTCGTACTGAAGCTTTTCCCACATTCACCACAGATAAATGGTTTCTCTCCGCTGTGAATCCTCATGTGCCATCATGTGACAAATTATTGCGTTTGTCAGTTTATTTTACAAAGTGGTCAGGTGTAGGTTTTCTCTGTATGACAACTTCTGACAGGGGGCAAATGTCATGTCCTACTGGATTACTGTTTAAGGCTGTTGTGTGGCTGGAGACGTTATATTGATTATCTGGAGGGTCACAGGGAATCACAAGACTATTTAGGTGGGTCACAAAGTCATTAAGTTTAGGATTTTTGTGACTCTCCAATGTGAATTAGTTTATGAGTTGTTAGGTACTTCTTTTTTACAAAACCTTTGCCGCACATTTCACAGTGAAAAGGCTTTTCTCCAGTGTGAGTCCATTTATGTGCGATTAGGTTACTTTTGTTGCTGAAGCTTTTTCCACACTCACCACAGCTATATGGTTTCTCCCCTGTGTGCAACAGTTTATGTACAGCTAAGTTCCTTTTAATACTGAAGCATTTTCCACATTCATCACAGCTAAAAGGTTTCTCTCCTGTGTGAGTAAGTTTATGAACTGTTAGGTTACCTTTCCGATTGAAACGCTTCCCACAGTCACAACAGCTAAATGATTTCTCTCTTGTGTGATTTTGTATATGTATGGTCAGTTGCTGCTTGAGATTGAAACTTTTCCCACAATCAGTGCAGACAAATGGTTTTTCTGCTGTGTAACAACTTTCGTTGAACAGATTACAAGTGCTAGGTTTGAAACAAAGTTCTCGTGTTAATGTGTTTCTATTCAGTGCCGGGCTACTCCCAAGTTGCACTTGGTTTCTGTTTATGGCTGAGATGTAGCTAAAAGCATTGTTCAAATGATATGGTTGATCACAGGGAATATCATGGCCATTTAGTTGGGTTACAGAGTGAAATGATCTGACATCCACTGGTCTGGAGTCAGTCTCTCTGTTTTCAACAGTCTGGGTTTGTGGAAGTGTCAAGGACCAAAGTGGGTCTTCCTGATCACATTCACTTTTCACACAGGGAGGAGTAAATATGGAGTGTTTAGTAGTAAAGATCTCTTGAAGCTGCTCTTCCTCCTGACTGGTCCTGAGTTCCTCCTGTTCCTGTTTAATCTGTGTGGTCTCTGGCTCCTCCTCCACCAGACTGGGACTCCACTCCTGCTCACTGTGCTGCTCCTCTGGAGGAACCTCCCCCTCAGAGACAATGAGAGAGAACAGCTGGGAGTCTGGAGAGGAAAATAAGAGGTTATACAGTGTAGAATAAAATGAAACTGACATTTTTATTTGATATACGTTAAAATGTATTTATTGGCATGCATCTCAATGATCTACACCGCATGTAGTAATGTTTGAGTGTTTGTTTATATTTATTATACCTTAATTTGAACAGGCAACCAAAAGTACAAACATTTACAATAACGGCCTGACCGTAAAAAAGCCTTTGTTAGGGAATATAGGTTATCTTAAAAGAAACAACACGGACAGAAGAGAAAAGGTAACAGCAAAGTACAAACAGAGACCTACACGTGTATAATCAGCAACACTGTACAGTAGAATGCCTAATAATTGTGAAATGACCTCTACTTAACATTGAATATAACTGCATTTATACTAATAATATATTTGCCAACCTCTTTTACGTTGTTTTATCACCGGTGTAATCCGCTGCAGTCTCTGTAAACGTTCAATCTCCTCTTGGTATTCGACAACAATTTTCTCAACCGACTCAAAAATCTCCAAAGCAGCCACAGTTAAGCGCTCATTTAAAAACGCACGAAACGACTGTAGTTTAGTCATTATAATTTGAATAGTTAGGTAGATATTCAGGTTGTTTATAGTAGAACTTCTTTATTAAAAAAGAACAATAGTGAAAAACACAACAGACGTGTTTACAAACGTTTCTCCGGGTTCAAGCCAAAGAAATTGTGACCTTTGTTACGTTTTTGATGTTCCAGGAACACACCACAGCGCCACCTGCCGGTTAGGGGTTTTCTACCGTCTAACGCGTTCACCTAGATCAGGTGTGTCAAACAAATTTTCACCCAGGGCCACACACCATTATGGTGGCCCATCAAAGGGCCAGTTGTAACTGCAAGGCTGTATAAACGTAACTATTCCTTATTATATTGTCAAATAACTATCTCTGCGTTTGATTCAAATGTATTAAGTTGTACAAATATTTGGTCTCTATTTTGCTCTGTGTTATTATAACATAAATCCCTTAAATTTACATGAATCCATCAAAATTGTCACACAAAATCGACATGCATTGTGGGAGATGTAGTTCATGGTCACTGATATGCAGTAACGCTGAGCATATACTTTTATTTTAAGACAATAGTATGCCTTTTAAGCTTCTGTGGGCCACATAAAATAACGTGGTGGGCCGGATTTGGCCCACGGGCCTTGAGTTTGACACATGTGACCTAGAGTATGAAACGTCTAAGGGGTCATTAGATTAAAATGCCGTACTTATTTAAACCAGGGGTAAGAAAAGACAGTAAATTCAAACAATCGATAAAGGAATAATATTTGAAAAAGATTAACCAAAACCAGCTGAGAGTGGTTCTTAACCCTTATCATAATCATAGAATATAAATATTCATACACAATAATCATATTCTCTGATGAGCCAAAACATTATGATCATCTACTAACAAGGGCACATGTCAAGGCCTGGGTAGAACAAATATTAAGCACGTTGACTATTCTTACGAAAAGGACCAAAACCTCACAACATAAGAACAGTTTCTTTCCATGTGCTACTGGCCTCCTGAACAAGGTCGGGGTGCACACAAGCCTTGAACTATGACCCATTGCACATATGCCTTGAACCCTGACCAATTCCTTTTTGCACTGTTGTTTTTCGGTATCTTGTTTAGCATTTTGTACATTACTATCCCTCTACCCAATCAGCCCCTTAGTATAATTTATATTGTTATATTCATTTGTTGTATGTAACCACCTTCCTGCCATAGTAAATTAATTTTATGTTAACACATTCACTGGCAATTAAACACTTTTCTGATTCTGAAAGCTTTTCCTACATTCACCACAGACAAATGGTTTCTCTCCTTTGTGAATCCTCATGTGCCATCATGTGACACATTGTGTTTGTCAGTTTATTTTACAAAGTGGTCAGGTGTAGGTTTTCTCTGTATGACAACTTCTGACATGGGGCCACATTTACCTGGTGGAATTGTATTGTTTTTAACAGGAGGTACATTCCCTGTCTGCCTTCTTGGCATGATTCACACGTGTCTGCAGGTCAGCTTTAACAGCAAATTCTTTACCACTATCAGGGCAGCGGTACGTATTTCTATGCGTGGTGGTAGGATCAAATGGTGGGCAAATGTCAAGTCCTACTGGATTACTGTTTAAGGCTGATGTGTGGCTAGAGACGTTGTATTGATTATCTGGAGCGTCACAGGGAATCACAAGAATATTTAGGTGGGTCACAAAGTCAATAAGATGAGGATTTTTGTGACTCTTCAATGTGAATTAGTTTATGAATTGTTAGGTACCTCTTTTGTACAAAACCTTTGCCGCACATTTCACAGTGAAATTCCTTTTCTCCAACGTGAGTCCATTTATGTGCATGGAGGTTACTTTTGTTGCTGAAGCTTTTTCCACACACACCACAGCTATAGGGTTTCTCCCCTGTATGCGTCAGTTTATGAACAGTTAAGTTCGTTTTGAAACTGAAGCATTTTCCACATTCATCACAGCTAAAAGGTTTCTCTCCTGTGTGAGTAAGTTTATGAGTGGTTAGGTTACCTTTCCGATTGAAACGCTTCCCACAGTCACAACAGCTAAATGATTTCAATGATTTCTCTCTTGTGTGCTTTTGTATATGTAAGGTCAGTTGCTGCTTGAGATGGAAACTTTTCCCACAATCAGTGCAGACAAATGGTTTTTCTGCTGTGTAACAACCTTCGTTGAACAGATTACAAGTGCTAGGTTTGAAACAACGTTCTCGTGTTGATGTGTTTCTATTCAGTGCCGGGCTACTCCCAAGTTGCACTGGGTTTCTGTTTATGGCTGAGATGTAGCTAAAAGCATTGTTTAAATGATATGGTTGATCACAGGGAATATCATGGCCATTTAGTTGGGTTACAGAGTGAAATGATCTGACATCCACTGGTCTGGAGTCAGTCTCTCTGTTTTCAACAGTCTGGGTTTGTGGAAGTGTCAAGGACCAAAGTGGGTCTTCCTGATTACATTCACTTTTCACACAGGGAGGAGTAAATATGGAGTGTTTAGTAGTAAAGATCTCTTGAAGCTGCTCTTCCTCTTGACTGGTCCTGAGTTCCTCCTGTTCCTGTTTAATCTGTGTGGTCTCTGGCTCCTCCTCCACCAGACTGGGACTCCACTCCTGCTCACTGTGCTGCTCCTCTGGAGGAACCTCCCCCTCAGAGACAATGAGAGAGAACAGCTGGGAGTCTGGAGAGGAAAATAAGAGGTTATACAGTGTAGAATAAAATGGAACTGACATTTTTAAATGATATACATTAAAATGTATTTATTGGCATGCATCTCAATGATCTACACCGCATGTAGTAAAGTTTGAGTGTTTGTTTATATTTATTATACCTTAATTTGAACAGGCAACCAAAAGTACAAACATTTATATTTACAATAACGGCCTGACAGTAAAAAAAGGCATTTGGTAGGGAATAGAGGGTATTTAAAAAGAAACAACTTGGACAGCAAAGAAAAGGTAACAGCAAAGTACAAACAGGGACCTAAGTGTACACGTGTTTAATCAGCAACACTGTGCAGTAGAATGCCTAATAATTGTGAAATGACCTCTACTTAACATTGAATATAACTGCATTTATACTAATAATATATTTGCCAACCTTTTTTACGTTGTTTTATCACCGGTGTAATCCGCTGCAGTCTCTGTAAACCTTCAATCTCCTCTTGGTATTCGACAACAATTTTCTCAACCACCCCAAAAATCTCCAAAGCAGCCACAGTTAAGCGCTCATTTAAAAACGCACGAAACGACTGTAGTTTAGTCATTATAATTTGAATAGTTAGGTAGATATTCAAGTTGTTTAGTGTAGAACCTCTTTATTCAAAAAGAACAAAGTGAAAAACACAACAGAAGTATTTACAAAGTTTTTCCGGGTTCAAGCCCAAACAAATGTGACCTTTGTTATGTTTTTGATGTTCCAGGAACACACCACAGCGCCACCTACCGGTTAGGGGTTTTCTACCGTCTAACGCGTTCACCTAGATCAGGGGTGTCAAACACATTTTCACCCAGGGCGACACACCATTATGATGGCCCCTCAAAAGGGCCAGTCAGGGGCGTCAGTTTGTGTTAAAAAGTGGTGGGGACAAAAGATCAGATGAAAAAACATTACAGCAGGACGGGAAAAATATTGAATAACGGCTCATCAAAAATGAATAAACGTTACCGTAGGCCAGTCAACAACACGAAAATACTCAGCATAAAACCCTCAACAATGTCGACTGCACATGTAACAGCCCCTGCAACACCAGCTCATCCGAACAGTGCCAAAGCACCACTGTGGAAAACAGCAGCGCGTTAAGTCAATGATTACAATGAAATTCATTACATATGTAAAAGAAAACACACCATAAGCATACAAAGCAACATATCTGCATCAAATAACACCATTAAAACAATGTGGGATTTGCAACCCACATAGAATGCAGTGCAGTTACAGAACCAAATCCACAAAATGTGAAATCCTCCTCTGCCATCGCAGCGTAACCAATATAAAGTGCCGTGATAAATATTGTCATTATCTCTGTATGCCACAAAAAACACACTAAAATCCAAACTATTTGGAAACTATATATAAGATGACACACACACACACACGCACACGCACACGCGTACACGCACACACGCACACACGCACACACGCACACACACACTTTTTTTATTGATCTGTAAATTACTTAATTGGCTACAATTAACTACATCAATCGCAGTGCAAATATGCATATAAAAACTCCCATACCTGTACTGTTGATCACCATCTTCTCTTAAAGTTGAAAAATGTTAAAACGTCAAGAAGAACTAGGAATGTTACCTGGGCCGGGTAATACATGGATGAATTAAACCTCCTCCCCAACACTTCGAGGTTTGAACGTCGCGCTTGTCCATCCATTCCTGCTCAGGCCAGAGCGCAAATCCATGAAGCTGGAAAGGAGCGGTCGTCCCATGGAATTTCTAACTAACATTAGCTAACTTCCCGCTTGAGGGCCGAGAACCGGCTTCTGTTGTTTACCGATCACGCAGCCTCTGTGTAAACGTAGTGTTCAATATAAAACTGACATTGGTCCGTAGCCAATCTGCATGTTAGAGGCGTGGTTTTGCGAAGGGCAATTGGACGGAATCCGTTCACATGTAAGTTTAAAATATTCTATCACAGGTGTCAAACCGGTTCCATGCAGGGCCGAGTGTCTACAGGTCTTTGCTCTCACCTTGTTCTTGATTGATTAATTAGGTCACTAATTGGTAAGGTTCTACCCTCTACTGGTTGTTTAGGTCTGAACTGGGAACTAATTTAAATAAAATAAAAAAACACCTGCATACACTAGGCCCCCCGTGGAACCGGTTTGACATCCCTGAATGTCTGGTCACCCAGCGTGAGTCTTTCTAGACCACCGTAATTTAGAACCTGTCACTTTAATGTTTCCATGGTGACGCGTCATTGCTTGTCACGTGACACAGCGCAACCACAACACAGCGCTGAATGAATGATGATCTGCTTTTATGTCATTTTCCTTTTTTATTCAAAATATTCACAAATGCCTTAGCTATAACATGAAACACGGATATTCCGATTATCACCTTTATAACGATCGTGTTAGTTGAGCTGTATGTGCGATGGGCAGCGCCATGTTAGTTTACATCACGTCAATTCCTCAACTTCTCACGAAATACATGATAGTAAGTGGCCGGTGAACTGGGAGAAGTATAGGGTAACTTGGACAAGAAGAAACTGTGTCAAGAATGTGTTCAAGTTACTGAAAAAACTAGCTGTAACAATGTCATGTTTTTGTGTCATTCTGTTGACATCTAAAACATTGAAATAAGCAGTTTGGTATGACGATATTAACAAATCATTTTACATGTTTGCAGGTACTAGTTAGTCTGCATTAAGACGGATGAATGTCCGATAACTTGCAAGCAGATTATTCAGTAGTTGTGTTCCAGTTACAGAGCTCGCAAATGCTCGTTAACGTTAGAAATACTATACATTTACAATAATAATATAGAGGAGTGCAATATATTTATATTTTATCGTTTATTATTCACTCTTAACATTTCAAGTGCACACATTCGTTCTGACTGGCTACTCAGACTAACAAGAGGGAGGCTCCAATTCATGACGGATTCATGGATAGTAGTTACACAGCAGCAGTATAAACACATCAACGTGCTCTGCTTCACCCTATATATAGGTGTGAATGACATAAATTAACAATTACACGTTAGGAGTAGAAATGTATGAGGGTTTGAAGACACATTTAAACGGAATATTAGAGATAATTAACGAATTGTGTGCGAGGTGTGAAGGTGAATGTCTTATTGTGAAACGTTGAGCTGTATGTTTTAATTCCCGTGGTTCAAACGGTCATCACCTGTTACCATTCGGGTTTTTGTTGGTGAATAAGTTATTTGTGTCAGAGAACGTCTGATCCACGTGTAGCCGGTCGTACCGAGTGGTGTGAGGGGGGAGGACAATTTAGTCATGTTAAAATATTGGTGGGGACATGTTCCCAGCGTCCCCCCCTAAACCTACGCCCTTGGGGCCAGTTGTAACTGCAAGGCTGTATAAACGTAACTATTCCTTATTATATTGTCAAATAACTGTCTCTGCGTTTGATTCTAATGTATTAAGTTGTACAAATATTTGGTCTCTATTTTGCTGTGTTATTATAACATAAATCCCTTAAATTTACATTAACCCAACAAACTTGTCACTGACATGCAGTAACACTGAGCATATACTTTTATTTTAAGACAATAGTATGCCTTTTAAGCTTCTGTGGGCCACATAAAATAACGTGGTGGGCCGGATGTGGCCCACGGGCCTTGAGTTTGACACATGTGACCTAGAGTATGAAACGTCTAAGGGGTCATTAGATTAAAATGCCGTACTTATTTAAACCAGGGGTAAGAAAAGACAGTAAATTCAGACAATCGATAAAGGAATAATATTTGAAAAAGATTAACCAAAACCAGCTGAGAGTGGTTCTTAACCCTTATCATAATCATAGAATATAAATATTCATACACAATAATCATATTCTCTGATGAGCCAAAACATTATGATCATCTACTAACAAGGGCACATGTCAAGGCCTGGGTAGAACAAATATTAAGCAAGTTGACTATTCTTACGAAAAGGACCAAAACCTCACGACATAAGAACAGTTTCATTCCATGTGCTACTGGCCTCCTGAACAAGGTCTGGGGTGCACACAAGCTTTGAACTATGACCCATTGCACATAAGCCTTGAACTCTGACCCATTCCTTTTTGCACATTGCCTGATTTGCACTAGAATATTTGCTCTATTGCACTGTTGTTTTTCGATATCTTGTTTAGCATTTTGTACATTACTATCCCTCTACCTCCTCAGCCCCTTAGTATAATTTATATTGTTATATTCATTTGTTGTATGTAACCACCTTCCTGCCATAGTAAATTCCTTTTATGTTAACACATTCAATGGCAATTAAACACTTTTCTAATTCTGAAAGCTTTTCCTACATTCACTACAGATAAATGGTTTCTCTCCTTTGTGAATCCTCATGTGCCATCATGTGACAAATTATTGTGTGTGTCAGTTTATTTTACAAAGTGGTCAGGTGTAGGTTTTCTCTGTATGACAACTTCTGACATGGGGCCACATTTTCCTGGTGGAATTGTATTGTATTGGAGGTACATTCGCTGTCTGCCTTCTTGGCATGATTCACACGTGTCTGCAGGTCAGCTTTAACAGCAAATTCTTTACCACTATCAGGGCAGCGGTACGTATTTCTATGCGTGGTGGTAGGATCAAATGGTGGGCAAATGTCATGTCCTACTGGATTATTGATTAAGGCTGATGTGTGGCTGGAGACGTTATATTGATTATCTGGAGGGTCACAGGGAATCACAAGACTATTTAGGTGGGACACAAAGTCAATAAGTTTAGGATTTTTGTGACTCTTCAATGTGAATTAGTTTATGAATTGTTAGGTACCTCTTTTGTACAAAACCTTTGCCGCACATTTCACAGTGAAATTGCTTTTCTCCAGTGTGAGTCCATTTATGTGCATGTAGGTTACTTTTGTTGCTGAAGCTTTTTCCACACACACCACAGCTATATGGTTTCTCCCCTGTGTGCAACAGTTTATGAACAGTTAAGTTCGTTTTGAAACTGAAGCATTTTCCACATTCATCACAGCTAAAAGGTTTCTCTCCTGTGTGAGTATGTTTATGACTGGTTAGATTACCTTTCCGATTGAAACGCTTCCCACAGTCACAACAGCTAAATGATTTCAATGATTTCTCTCTTGTGTGATTTTGTATATGTAAGGTCAGTTGCTGCTTGAGATGGAAACTTTTCCCACAATCAGTGCAGACAAATGGTTTTTCTACTGTGTAACAACTTTCGTTAAACACATTACAAGTGCTAGGTTTGAAACAAAGTTCTCGTGTTGATGTGTTTCTATTCAGTGCCGGGCTACTCCCAAGTTGCACTGGGTTTCTGTTTATGGCTGAGATGTAGCTAAAAGCATTGTTCAAATGATATGGTTGATCACAGGGAATATCATGGCCATTTAGTTGGGTTACAGAGTGAAATGATCTGACATCCACTGGTCTGGAGTCAGTCTCTCTGTTTTCAACAGTCTGGGTTTGTGGAAGTGTCAAGGACCAAAGTGGGTCTTCCTGATCACATTCACTTTTCACACAGGGAGGAGTGAATATGGTGTGTTTAGTAGTAAAGATCTCTTGAAGCTGCTCTTCCTCCTGACTGATCCTGAGTTCCTCCTGTTCCTGTTTAATCTGTGTGGTCTCTGGGTCCTCCTCCACCAGACTGGGACTCCACTCCTGCTCACTGTGCTGCTCCTCTGGAGGAACCTCCCCCTCAGGGACAATGAGAGAGAACAGCTGGGAGTCTGGAGAGGAAAATAAGAGGTTATACAGTGTAGAATAAAATGAAACTGACACTTTTAAATGATATACATTGAAATGTATTTATTGGCATGCATCTCAATGATCTACACCGCATGTAGTAAAGTTTGAGTGCTTGTTCATATTTATTAGTGTTTCAACAGTTCACTGGTGAAACACTATTGTTTTTGTTCCAGTTGGTTATTATTATTTTCCTCACTTTTTTAGGTCCTAAAAGTGGCCCATTTTCACATAGCTATCCCCTAAAGCTATCTGTCTGTCTGTTAACCCATAATAGAAAATGTCATCATTTTAGATGGGGTTGCTCCACAATAAAGTGGCGCAACAAGTATGTGTGTAACATTCTGTTGAAACACGGCCAATGCTGCTTGCAGCTTTAATTATACCTTAATTTGAACAGGCAACCAAAACCACTAACATATTTACAATAACGGCCTTACAGTAAAAAAGGCCCTTAGTAGAAAATAGGGGTTATTTAAAAAGAAACAACACGGACAGAAGAGAAAAGGTAAAAGCAAAGTACAAACAGAGACCTACACGTGTATAATCAGCAACACTGTGCAGTAGAATGGCTAATAATTGTGAAATGACCTCTACTTAACATTGAATATAACTGCATTTATACTAATAATATATTTGCCAACCTTTTTTACGTTGTTTTATCACCGGTGTAATCCGCTGCAGTCTCTGTAAACGTTCAATCTCCTCTTCGTATTCGACAACAGTTTTCTCAACCGCCTCAAAAATCTCCAAAGCAGCCACAGTTAAGCGCTCATTTAAAAACGCACGAAACGACTGTAGTTTAGACATTATAATTGAAATATTTAGGTAGATATTCAGGTTGTTTGAATAGTTAGTGTTGAAGTCGGACTGACTTCCCCGAGATGGTTGATTTGAGAAGGTATCCCAGAGTCTTGAAGTCTCGTTTTTTTATGCAAAGATCTTTGGAGATAACACAGAGTAATACGTCAAGCTGTGTTTTGGGTGAGATCTGAGTTTTGTCACAAATGCACAAGCGTATATCCAGTGGGTTCCTCCTTATGGGTCGAGTCCCCTCCTAATGTCACACAGCCTGTTTGTCTCAGTACTTTTCCTCAAGGACACTAATGATAGCACTTGTTTATCAGTGCAGGTACGGTTGGGGAGTTATGTACACTCTCAAGGACACAACTCGGACTGAAACACTTTTTGCAATGTCATGAGCATATGGCAAGCAGATATAACATTTGAATCACTCCAAAATATATATTTTAATCCACACAATATATATGTTAATCCACATTAGGTAGATAATCAGGTTGTTTAGCGTAGAACCTCTTCCCGGAACACAACAGCGCCACCTGTCGGCTAGGAGGTTTCCTGCTGAGCAGTATGAAACTTCAAAGGGGTCACAATCATCAGCTTATAATTTGAGTGGTCATAATGTTTTGCATCATCAAATTTTAATGTGACTTCCTAGCAGCAGGTTGTTAATGGCGGGGCCACGGCTCTCTGATTTCATGTGCTCTGACCCAGGGCCGCTCCGTCCAGTTCCTAGAGAGACATAATCATGTAGGTTCTCTCCAACTCTAACTCATATCTGGTTCTATTAATGAGCTGGATGAAGGTACTTCGGGTTAATGACGAGTGAGGTTGGAGAAAACATATACCGGATGGTGGAACTGCAAGACTGACCAGCCCTGATAACTAGTTGTCACTCTAATTTATTCTTTTAAACCAATGCTTTGGTTTTCAAATGGGAGTGTTCAGCAGGAAAGAGATTTCAATTTGATATTCACATGAGCGCAGTGGCTATTTAATGTCTGAAAACCACACCCCAATGAATAAAAAATATAACACATGATGGACTCTAATTTGTATGGGTTGTCCTATTAAATATTACAGACAAAACATATTTTTAGGTTTTATCCGCTCCTGATATCATGGACACAACAACCAAACTAAGATTGGACAGAATATGAGAACAATAACCAGCAAACTCACCACAGGAAACAGATAAGAGATGAAACTGCCGTAGAATTTAAGCTTTGATCTAGGGTCAGCTATGAGCTGGGTAGACTTAATCCATAATAACTGAGCAGAAACAAATTAACAGTAAGGGGTTTAGACATTTTTCTTTTGCCCAGAAATGATTTTGGCTACAAACAAAAATGTACTACAAAACAACAGACCGTCTTCTGCAAAAATACTAATGTTTTTATTAGATTTTAAAAAACCTCTTGGTCAAAAGTGAGAGTAAAACATAGCATGGGTAGAAAGAAGGAAAGTTGTTTTGCATGTAAACTGTCGTTGTTGCAATTCACCAATTACCTAATTCACATAGAATAGAAATTAGACAAATTTGTCATGGAAACTATTTGGAGGTGTGACACTGGTTAAGGATGCCAGCGTCGTGTTTTAATTGTGTTTGTTTTAATTGATTGTGACAATTATTGTCAGTATGTCATGTTTATTGTATCTGTCTTGAATTGTTATTTTATTTGTTAGTTGATGTTCCCAGGGCATGCTTGAAAATGAGACCTTGGTCTAAGTGTGTCTCCCTGGTTAAATAAAAAACATAATTGTTGACTCGTACATTCTCATGGTTAACTCTTGTCAAAAGGATAAAATAGGCAAGGTTTGGTGATTGTATCAAATAGGATCACACATGGTTGCAGTTTCTGTCACTTCATAAAGTTGTAGGCTAATTACAATACTTGTTTGATATTTTCAATGTATAGACAAATGGCTTAATTGTGAAATGTGTAATTTTACATTGAAATAGGGTAATTGACAATTATAAATTTCAAGTGAAATATTATTAAGCCATAATGTAATTAATCCATGTATCATTCCATAATCATATATGCCTTCATATGTAATCATCTTTTATATATAAATTGTTTCTGATATAACAATATTTCACAGGGTTGAATCATATCTCACTTTAATTAATGTACCCTCATTTCACTTTATGTCTGTCCATCAGCATGGAAATGCATGTTTGCAATTTTTGTATTTAGTTATCCTGTAGATTGTTATCTAATTGAAAGACCAACTGCACAAGCAAAGTTTTATTGGAAACGTCTTGCAATGTTGTCAGACTGTAACTATAGTAACAGTAGATGATATATCAGTATAACTGTGTGCCAATAAACAGAAGTATTTAACCTAAAATAATGTGAAATACTTTAATTGCAACAGGTGGACTCTAAGTTATCACTTCCGTTTACTAGTAGAGTTGAAACGTTTTGGGCCAAAACAGCACTTAACAGTCTCTCCTTGGCAATGCCTCTGCAGGTCTGTTCGATGAGTACTGGGATCAACTATTGGGTTGCAGTTCAGACCTACTGGGTCACTGTTTATGGCTGAGCTGTGACTGGACACATTGTATTAATTATCTGGAGACACAGGAAATGTCAAGACCCTTTAGGTGGGTTAGAGTGTTATTAGGTTTTAAATATGTGCGACTCCAGTGTGAGTTAGTTTATGACTGGTTAGGTACCTCTTTTTTCCAAATCCTTTCCCGCACTCGGCACAGTGAAATGGCTTTTCTCCAGTGTGAGTCCATTTATGAGCGGTTAGGTTACTTTTCTGGCTGAACCTTTTCCCACAATCACCACAACTGTATGGTTTCTCCCCTGTGTGCGTCAGTTTATGAACAGTTAGGTTCCTTTTAATACTGAAGCATTTTCCACATTCATCACAGCTAAAAGGTTTCTCTCCTGTGTGAGTAAGTTTATGAACTGTTAGGTTACCTTTCCGATTGAAACGCTTCCCACAGTCACAACAGCTAAATGATTTCTCTCTTTTGTGACTTCGTTTATGTATGGTCAGGTGCTGCTTGAGATGGAAACTTTTTCCACAATCAGAGCAGCGAAATGGTTTCTCTCCTGTGTAAATACTTTCATTGAACAGATTACAAGTTCTGGGTTTGGAGCATTGTTCTCTTGTTGATGAGTTTGGATTCAGTGTCTGGCTGCTCCCAAGTCGCACTGGGTGTCTGTTTATGGCTGATATGTAGCTAAAAGCATTGTTCAAATGATATGGAGGATCACAGGGAATATCATGGCCATTTAGGTGGGTTGCAGAGTGAAATGACCTGACATCCACTGGTCGGGAGTCAGTCTCTCTGTTTTCAACAGTCTGGGTTTGTGGAAGTGTCAAGGACCAAAGTGGGTCTTCCTGATTACATTCACTTTTAACACAGGGAGGAGTAAATATGCTGTGTTCAGTAGTAAAGATCTCTTGAAGCTGCTCTTCCTCCTGACTGAGTTCCTCCTGTTCCTGTTTAATCTGTGTGGTCTCTGGGTCCTCCTCCACCAGACTGGGACTCCACTCCTGCTCACTGTACTGCTCTTCTGGGGGAACCTCCTCTTCAGCGACAATGAGAGAGACATTTTGGGAGTCTGGAGAGGAAAACAAGAGATATACATTAAAAAGTATTTATTGGCAGTAATCAAAAACATCTTCACAGCATGTTTGAGTGTTTATTAATTCATTTTTATTATACCTTTATTTTATAGACAATCAGTACTAACAGTGCTAAAAAAAGAAAGAAAAAAAGAAAAAGCGCACTATCCAGGTATAAGTTTCAAATCGTGCAAAGGAGAAATATCTAGTCGTATATACAATTGTGCAAAAGAAAAGCAATGTCTAGTTATAGTCTGGGGGGCTGCGCTAAGCGCAGTCTAGTGCTAGAGGCAGAAAGAAAAATGTAATGTGGCACTTATTTGCACTGATTGTAAGATCCATCAGGAACAAACACATTTGCATAGCCTCTTTTGTTCAGAATTTGTAAAGGTCTGTCTGGTCGGTATTAATGTGGTTAGTAGTTACTGTAAACGTATTTCACAAGCAGTGATTTCCTCAATATAGGCATAATTAACATATTTTGTAAACCCACGTAGCTTTTCTTATAAGTAGAGATGGGTTGAAAGATAACTAGATAGTTAAGTGTATAATCAGCAACACTGTGCAGTAAACTGCCTAATAATTGTGACATGACCTATACTTCAACTAATTCAACATTGAATAGAACTGCAGTTATACTAATAATATATTTGCAAACCTCTTTGACGTTGTTTTATCACCGGTGTAATCCGCTGCAGTCTCTGTAAACGTTCAATCTCCTCTTCGTATTCGACAACAGTTTTCTCAACCGCCCCAAAAATCTCCAAAGCAGCCACAGTTAAGCGCTCATTTAAAAACGCACGAAACGACTGTAACTTAGTCATTTTAATAGTTAGATATTCAGGTTGTTTCGTGTAGAACTTCTTCACGCAAAATCAACAATAGTGAAAATCCGAAACTTGTTTCCAATTGTTCTTCCGGGTTCATGCGAAGGAATTCGTGAACCTTTTTGTTGATTAACGATCCCGGAACACAACACCGCCACCTGTTGGCTAGGAGGTTTCTACCGTTTAACATAGGGCCACTTGCTGACCAGTATGACACTTCAAAGGGGTCACAAATCACAATCATCAGCTTACCATGTGTGTGGTCATAATGTTTTGGCTCATCAGTGTTGATGTGACTTCCTATCAGCAGGTTGTTAATGGCGGGGCATACAGGGCTCTCTGATTTCAGGTTGGATAAAAAATCTACCGGATCGGCCAGGTGTCTGTTAACCCTGATGAGGGGAACTCATGAGTTTTCTGTTTCAGAAAGAGATGTAAAGTGACTTTACGTAGGAGTGAGTTACCATGAGTCTGTGAACCTAACCTGGTCGCGAGCGTTTTTCCCCCCAATAAACCTCGAGTTTCTCTCAGTCTCTCTCTGACACAGCGCTCTTTTATTAATTCGGCCTGTATCTTTTTAGCGCAGTGTTGTCATCTGCATGAATGAAATAGGATTGTTTTATTAACTCAGTTAAAGTTATAGACTAAAGGTTTTTTCTCGAACATGACAAATTATTTTGTCGACGACCCTGTAGATGAAGAAGCCGTATTACTTCGCAGGGAGTTAAACATACGTCGGCAGATGATTTTGAGGCACCGGTGTATTTTATTTGAGCGGTATCATTTTTCCTCACAATCTATACATAACCTCATCCGTCCTCATATCACTAAACCGTTATGGTCAAATGTGCTGCGTAGACTTAATCCATAATATATGAGAAATAATAGAATATCAATAAGGTGCTGAAAACATTAGTCAACAAACACTTTTTTATAATACGTTATCAATTTCACGCGTATTTTTTATACCATAACTGTTCACCTTGATAATCTTATCTCTCTCAATCACGTTCTCCCGTTTAGAGTTGCTAACAATCCAATGAACACTAAGAACTGTCTAGTGAATTCTGACTCCAATCTTCAGCATTAATACTGCGTACTAGCAACTAGTACAGCACCGTTAAGCCCTCATCCTTGGGTTAACAAACACAACAGAAAGAGCTCTATCAGCAAGTCCTACCTAATCGCTGATGTATGTTCTGATGCCAACAGCTTTCAATGCATCACCCAGGTACTACACATAGGTGATGAAGATGAGCCTCAACTTACAATGGATAGCATGTTTTTGCAACAGAACAGTTAAGTCCAAGGTATCCTTTTTTTAATAATAGGTCATGCTGATCTATGATGAATGTACCACACCCCCTGTCAAAAAGAAATAAGTGAAACTGTTCCTAGATTGTTGCTATTTTGAAACGCTTTTTATTCGACCTAGCCAGTTGATCTTTATGCATTTGGAGTGGAACAGCCTGCAGGCTTTCAGGAGTGGACATAATGGAAAATGAAAATCCGGGTGGGATACACAGGATTAGGCTAACTTCCATTTAAATTCCTGTCCATTCCAAAAGTTTATTAAAATTCAGAATTCCAATTCTTGCAGAAGCTCTAAAATAAAAATAAATAATAGAATTTGGTTTGGATATGCGAATTAACTTTCAATTAAAAATGAAAATCTAACCAATGCCTGCTTTGTTACAGGCTGGACAGAGACAGCAGGTCATTCACCAGCCACAGAAAACATGCATACTTTCTGATAAAGAACAAACAAATTTTCAGCAAGGCAGCGAAAATACATTTCGGACATTGATTTTCATAGCAAAAGTTGATTTTTTTGTGTACTGTCCACTGAAATTGCTACCATGTACATGAGGGAAAAAAAATTTGAGGAAGTGTCATTGCCTTTAAAGCGCATTGCATTTTAGAACACATAACATGCCTTTATCATGATCCCAGACCTCACAGTGCCTGGTCTTGTACCACAGGTACATCAAGAGCCGCCCATTTACCAAACACATTGACACCACACCGGCTCCATTCACTCACTTGTAAACTGGGCTTGTCTGTAAGACATTAACAACTGATCTGATGTCAGTTAACAGCAGATCAGATATAAGTGAAGGAAGAGACAGGGAAAGAGATGAGGGAAACCAGTATTTGACATCCATTTTCCTGATCCAGAGTCCTTTCCATCCTCATCCCCGCACCTCCTCCTTTCTCTTCATCTCTGCCTCCTCCTCTCCTTACTTCAGCTCTTTCACCTCACGCTGAACCTCTGTGACATAATGGTGATCCTTCCCATGAGCCACTTGCATAATGGCGATTGCCTGAAACAGCAAGTATTAAGTCAGCCCTTAACATTTGTTGCGTCTAGATAAGCTCCAATTCACTAGTTAAACACTCTTTCATTTATCCAGATAAAAATATCCTGAATTTTGTTGTACGTGTCGGCGAGAGGCTAGTTCATTCTACGTTGCCATCGCAACACTGTAGTGTAGATGGTTAAATAAGAAAACATGTTCTAGTATAGGCAGCGCCACTGAAGACATCAGGAGAAACTGCCAATCCATTATTTAACAAACCCATACCACCATTATTACTACCCAGAAGATAAAGATGATTGATGGTGGTTGAGGCTTTTTCTTCCAGTTTGGCAGCCAAAACTCTCGACTTAGTCTGGCATGAACCGAGGATAACAGAATATGGAGTGTGTGTGTGTTCGAGAGATGAGGGGTTACCTTCTTTAATGCCTTGACCCCCTGTCTTTTCCTCTCCAGTCCCAGGTACAGTCTGCCGAGTTTCAGGTACATTGAGGCCACATTCAGGGAATAGGCTGGGTAGTGGACACTGGAAACAAGGGTACACCAAAACTCATGTCAGTATAACACGTCTTTTAAGTGCATAAAGAATACATAATATGCATGTAGGTCATATTGGTCACCTGTAAGGTCGTATGTGGGTCATATTGGTCACCTGTAAGGTCATACGTGGGTCATATTAGTCACCTGTAAGGTCATACGTGGGTCATATTAGTCACCTGTAATGTTGTATGTGGGTCATATTGGTCACCTGTAAGGTCGTAAGTGGGTCATATTGGTCACCCGTAAGGTCATACGTGGGTCATATTAGTCACCTGTAAGGTTGTATGTGGGTCATATTGGTCACTTGTAAGGTCGTATGTGGGTCATATTGGTCACCCGTAAGGTCATACGTGGGTCATATTAGTCACCTCTATGGTTGTATGTGGGTCATATTGGTCACTTGTAAGGTCGTATGTGGGTCATATTGGTCACCTGTAAGGTCGTATGTGGGTCATATTGGTCACCTGTAAGGTTGTATGTGGGTCATATTGGTCACCTGTAAGGTTGTATGATCTTCTCCCCGTAGCTTACAGCTCCGTCCCAGTCCTGCATATAAAGACACACCCCCATGGCCTGGTACATCATGTGCAACATGTACACGTTAGTGTCGGCAAATATGGAGCCCATCTTCTCCTGGCTCAACTCGCAGATCTCCAGCAGCTCACTAGGGGGTGCTAGTGGGTCAAGGATCAATACGGCACACGCCTGACAGAGGAAACTTAAAACCAGCAGTCTTTCAGGTCTCCAGGTCAAAAGTGAAACTGTCCTGCCAAAGACTCCTGTCCTCTATCTCCCTATGACAGTTCTCAGTTCACCAGGCCCACAAATGCTTGCTGTTGCCCCAGACAACGAACTTAAGAAATCAATAAGCCTTTAAAGAAGTATATCAGGCTAAATATGTTCTGTTGGGGGTACTTAACTCACATACGGATCTAGCTGCTAGATTCACAGATGTGTTGTTCCTGTGACCAAAAGGAATTTAATACCATATATATATAATAACTTATATAGGACTTTCCTGAGATCCTAAGACACAGAAGATGTGTTATAACCGAATTGGGGACATACAGTTACAAAACAAGGAAAGGATATTCTTGTAGTGTTTGGCTCTACGGAACTCTTCAATAACATTCCTGGCGTAGGAAACCATTTTCCTGACCTCCTCCGGCTCGGGGGGAGCATTCGACTTGCAAAGCTCCATCTTAGCTCTGTCCTAAAGAGGAAGAGGAGAAAATGAAGAAATAGGGAGGCGTGAGACACAGAACAAGGTCAGGGTATTCAAGGGAAAATGACCCGAAGAAACTTTACTGTGGCTCTACTGTACATTAGACCTGACACCTAACACAGAATGATACAGCCTTTACTGTGGCTCTACTGTACATTAGATCTGACACCTAACACAGAATGATACAGCCTTTACTGTGGCTCTACTGTACATTAGACCTGACACCTAACACAGAATGATACAGCCTTTACTGTGGCTCTACTGTACATTAGACCTGACACCTAACACAGAATGATACAGCCTTTACTGTGGCTCTACTGTACATTAGACCTGACACCTAACACAGAATGATACAGCCTTTACTGTGGCTCTACTGTACATTAGACCTGAAACCTAACACAGAATGATACAGCCTTTACTGTGACTCTACTGTACCTTTGACCTGGTGGTACATTCATCACACACACAGGTGAAGAAGTAGGACTCTCTCAGTCTGTCGTTCCTGTCGTCTGTCGGGTAAAGAAGGTCAATATAACTGTTGAAGATCTGCACACACACACACACACACACACACACACACACACACACACACACACACACACACATGCGCACACGCACACAGGAAAGTGGTTAACACACTAAACTACTGTTCCCTTCACCTGCTCTGTCGTTACCAAACACTTCTGTGGAGATCAGCATTTAGGATTTTAAGTGTGTGTGGTTTGGAATATTGGTATGTGTGTGTATACCTCACCTCGTCACCAAGCTGAATGTCCTGAACTGCTCGTACCTCCGCTACTGTGCCCTTATAGGTGACGATGACATTAGGACTGCAACTGTGGTTCATCAATGCTACACTGAGAGGTGAGGGAAACAAGGAACCTTAACATAGTGGTTTATCAACGCTGCACTGAGAGGTGAGGGGAACAAGGAACCTTAACATAGTGGTTCACCAACGCTACACTGAGAGGTTGGGGAAACAAGGAACCTTAACATAGTGGTTAATCAACGCTGCACTGAGAGGTTGGGGGAACAAGGAACCTTAACATAGTGGTTCACCAACGCTACACTGAGAGGTTGGGGGAACAAGGAACCTTAACATAGTGGTTAATCAACGCTACACTGAGAGGTTGGGGGAACAAGGAACCTTAACATAGTGGTTAATCAACGCTACACTGAGAGGTTGGGGGAACAAGGAACCTTAACATAGTGGTTAATCAATGCTACACTGAGAGGTTGGGGGAACAAGGAACCTTAACATAGTGGTTAATCAACGCTGCACTGAGAGGTGAGGGGAACAAGGAACCTTAACATAGTGGTTAATCAACGCTACACTGAGAGGTTGGGGGAACAAGGAACCTTAACATGGTTCTCAACAGTGTTAGGGCCCTAGCAACTACGCAGTTGATTCAAATGAGCAGCTCACAGAATCAGGGATAAGAACCACATCTTTGTTAATTTGTGTTATTTTACAGTTGATTTGTTGTGAATAGGACAAGAAGACATTGACAATGTTGTTGACTTACTCAGGGAAAACAGCTGAGCCAAGGTGAGACAACTCCTCGTCTTCTATGGTAAAACCATTACAATTAACCTAAAACAGAGAGAGCATTTTTAACTATATTAAATATTAGGAATACAAATATATATTTAAATATTTTTCCAATACAATTTCTCTAATAACGCAAGGAGAACAAAACTGAGAATAAAGGGATTTGACCAGGAACTGCATATACAGTGATGCCATCTTAGCCTAACAATGTCATTAATCTCCCGTAAGGCCCCGCGTCCCCCCGTAAGGCCCCGCGTCCCCCGTAAGGCCCCGCGTCCCCCGTAAGGCCCCGCATCCCCCGTAAGGCCCGGCCCCCCCGTAAGGCCCCGCGTCCCCCGTAAGGCCCCGCGTCCCCCGTAAGGCCCCGCGCCCCGTAAGGCCCCGCGCCCCCCCTGTAAGGCCCCTCGTGGGTACATTCCTTCCCATACTTGCTTTGGCAATGTAAAAATGCCCCATGTTTCCCTCACCCATAAAAACACATTTGAATTGACTTTCCTCTAGTCCCCATGGGGGCAGACAAGGAATATTAAAGTGTTCTGTGGTGACAAATGTAATGAAACTAAAGACTAAGTGAAATCCCTTAAAGCCTGTATAACTGAGGGAATGTCACACAGTCATCTGGGGGAATTGGTCTGAGGTAACAAGAGAAAGACAGGTGGAAGTGTAATGGGAGAAGGAAAGGCCATAGTGGGGGAGGGGGAGAAGGAGGTTGTAGAGGGAGTGAAAAAGACCCGTTGAATGGTTCTGTATGAGGTGGGAAAGGGGATTTGTTTGGGTTCAGTATGAGACGGTCAAGGGGTTCCGCATAGGACGGTCAAGTCCATATTAGGACAGGAATCAAAGGACTGCAGCTGCTTGTTATATGAATGTGAACAGCTGATGGGTCGATCTACAGAAGTCAATGCTCTGAAACTGCAACCAGTTAACAGTAATAATGAATAATAGCTGACTCAATAGACTGTATAAAACTAGATTCCATCCGTACCTGTCCAAAGAGCACCGTGAGAGTTTGATGGTCAGGAAAGTCGATGTGTCTGGAGTAGAAATGATGCAGTGCTTCTATATCTGTCTGGTTCAACTCATTCTTCTCATTGTCCAACTTATCAAGGTCTAAAAGAGGGGAGAGTTAAAAGTGAGGTCAATCGAGACTGATATTTATTTGTGCCTTTTCGGTTTCATCTTGAACACAAACTAGGAGTCAGATGTTTTCATGTTTGACACAATGAGGACAGAACTAACTCTGCCTGCCCTGGACCCACAGATCTTTGGATCTCGCAAAATCCAGCACAACAGCTTTATAAGGAGTTCACAAAAGATGAGAAATACAAATAAATTAGGGCTAGGACAAAACGTCATGAGAACTGGGGAAGTGAAGTAGCTCTGGTTTGTTCTTTAGCCAGACTTGTGACAAATGGGTAACATTTGCTTTAAACTGTTCCAAATGTTTTCTGTAAAATAGTGGTTTGTTTTGTTGTTGGCTAGCTCTCAGACTTGACTTGTTTTATACTGCATGAAATATCGGAGCAGATGTGATCAGACGTGCCATGGTGGGCATCCCGTATATATAGCCTGCAAAGGGAATATAACAATTCAATCATTAAACATAACAATTCATATGTTGCTTGAATAAATTGTTGTACTGTCTTTGTGCTCACAACTCACTCACACAGGGAGACCCGGATCAAGCTAGCCCGACCGCAGGGTGCCTGGGGATATTGCCCTCACCGACAAATGAGTCTTTACAAATGTATGTGAAAATGTTCTGGCAGAGTGAAAACACAACATTGGGGATCCCCAATAGAATGTGGACCACCCATATGCATTTTGTAATAAATGACAGTTTTAGTAACCAACTTTCAAATACAGCATGTATGAGTAGAGGACAGCCGGCTCCATGGGATCTGCCAGAGTGTGGCCGGCACACGGCCTCATCCATCCTGGTTGTATTTCTGGATAGGCTCCATGGGATCTGCCAGAGTGTGGCCGGCACACGGCCTCATCCATCCTGGTTGTATTTCTGGATAGGCTCCATGGGATCTGCCAGAGTGTGGCCGGCACACGGCCTCATCCATCCTGGTTGTATTTCTGGATAGGCTCCATGGGATCTGCCAGAGTGTGGCCGGCACACGGCCTCATCCATCCTGGTTGTATTTCTGGATAGGCTCCATGGGATCTGCCAGAGTGTGGCCGGCACACGGCCTCATCCATCCTGGTTGTATTTCTGGATAGGCTCCATGGGATCTGCCAGAGTGTGGCCTGCACACGGCCTCATCCATCCTGGTTGTATTTCTGGATAGGCTCCATGGGATCTGCCAGAGTGTGGCCGGCACACGGCCTCATCCATCCTGGTTGTATTTCTGGATAGGCTCCATGGGATCTGCCAGAGTGTGGCCGGCACACGGCCTCATCCATCCTGGTTGTATTTCTGGATAGGCTCCATGGGATCTGCCAGAGTGTGGCCGGCACACGGCCTCATCCATCCTGGTTGTATTTCTGGATAGGCTCCATGGGATCTGCCAGAGTGTGGCCGGCACACGGCCTCATCCATCCTGGTTGTATTTCTGGATAGGCTCCATGGGATGTCAGGACAGCTGCCATTGCACCAGACCAGGGTTTCCCCATCCACCATTAAAAGGTTGGAACCTATGGGTTTGGCCCATGAGTGGTCTAAACAATGAGAAGGTCCAGCAACTAAAGGTCATTGTGTTTGCACAGGAGCACCACCTTCACACTGACAGTCTTGTGTCATGTTCTGCAGGACCATAGCCTTTCAACCACCACACTCATACAGCTCGTATGTTAGACCCAATTACCTGTTCTGGGGAAACCTAATTACAGTCATATATGCAAATGTCAGCAGTATCGGAGCAGCGGAACAATAACGTACCCATCATGCTCTTCCAGACAAACGACTGAAGAGGAAGGAGAGCGTTGTCTTCGATAGCTCGGGTTCTTTTTCAACATTTTGAGAGGTATAAGAGATGGATCTCAGAGTCGGCTCTATTTCAGTCCTGTCCCACACACTTCTGCCAACACTCTCTTTGTCCAATATCTCTCATCCTCCAACTTGCCATGCCTCGTTCCCATCCCTCTCTTTCCTTTCTGTATCCATCTCCTCTTCTCATCCATCTCCTCTTCTCATCCATATCATTCTATGAACCTCAGGAAGAGTATCTCCTGCTATTCCACTAGCTAATAGAAATATATACACAATCCACAACCCTTGCTTTTAATTGTTCCCGAAATAAAGCCGCCAACAGAGGCTGAGTCAGCACATAATGGCCCTACACTGGCTGTGTTTACCTCACCTAGCTTACAAAGGGCTCACCGTATATTAATTAAAAAGTGTGCTTTGTTTTCTACAGGACACAGGCTGCACTGTGAAACAACAGCAGTGATTTTGGATGTAAAACTGTGGGTATTATAATCTTGACTGTTGAAAATCCAAAATCACTAAAAGGCATGCAGGGGTAATGAACGTGCACAGTACACGCTGCCCCGGTTAAAGGGGTGTAGGTGTTTATTTCGATTACACTTTTGATAAAGCCTTTTTCTGATATTCACAGCAGTCGGAACATGAAGAAACACCAGGACTAGTTGTAGCCTGGATTAAATCTGTGGGATTCAGCCTATATGCATATGGGTTTTAGGTCGGGGCTAAACCGGAAGAGTCTTACTACGATAAAGCCCGGCCAAACAATCCACGTGATTCTGAAGTAACATTTCAACTGTTAAAGAAAAAGGGGAGGGTAACATGGGCCAATAATAGAAAGCATTCCTTATTAAATCTCAGGAAACCAGCTCCTAGATTTTGCTGGGTGGTCTATCTCTCTTAGGGAATGTCTGTGAGTCCTCTCTCTGTACCATAGACCATCTAATAATAGAAGCCCTGCGGCTCACGCAACCAGGGGAGGGCCCTGCGGCTCACGCAACCAGGGGAGGGCCCTGCGGCTCACGCAACCAGGGGAGGGCCCTGCGGCTCACGCAACATCTCAATTGTGTCAGCTTGTTGACACGGTAGCCTAATTAAGGCTGGTGTGTCAGCTTGTTGACACTGTGTGGGGGTAGCCTAATTAAACCAGGTGTGTCAGCTTGTTTACAGGGTAGCCTAATTAAACCAGGCGTGTCAGCTTGTTGACACTGTGGGGGAAGCCTAATTAAACCAGGTGTGTCAGCTTGTTTACAGGGTAGCCTAATTAAACCAGGTGTGTCAGCTTGTTTACAGGGTAGCCTAATTAAACCAGGTGTGTCAGCTTGTTGACACTGTGGGGGAAGCCTAATTAAACCAGGTGTGCCAGCTTGTTTACAGGGTAGCCTAATTAAACCAGGTGTGTCAGTTTGTTTACAGGGTAGCCTAATTAAACCAGGTGTGTCAGCTTGTTGACACTGTGGGGGAAGCCTAATTAAACCAGGTGTGTCAGCTTGTTTACAGGGTAGCCTAATTAAACCAGGCGTGTCAGCTTGTTGACACTGTGGGGGAAGCCTAATTAAACCAGGTGTGCCAGCTTGTTTACAGGGTAGCCTAATTAAACCAGGTGTGCCAGCTTGTTTACAGGGTAGCCTAATTAAACCAGGTGTGCCAGCTTGTTGACAGGGTAGCCTAATTAAACCAGGTGTGTCAGCTTGTTGACAGGGTAGCCTAATTAAACCAGGTGTGTCAGCTTGTTGACAGGGTAGCCTAATTAAACCAGGTGTGTCAGCTTGTTGACAGGGTAGCCTAATTAAACCAGGTGTGTCAGCTTGTTGACAGGGTAGCCTAATTAAACCAGGTGTGTCAGCTTGTTGACAGGGTAGCCTAATTAAACCAGGTGTGTCAGCTTGTTGACAGGGTAGCCTAATAGACCCAGGTAGGTAAACATGATGGGAGGGTGAACATTGAGCGCTGTACTTACGGGCTTCAAACTCACTGAGCAGTAACAGCCTCTCTGATTGGGTCCGTTCTGTTGTGACCTTCTGCAGAGAAAATAAGAAACAGCAAGCTGTTGGGGAAGTGTAGTAGTCGCTCCTATTTTTAGATCTACATCAGGCCACCAGACATAAACACATATACTTGAATGAAAGCTGATATCATGTCAGTACTCTGCATGAGGGCAGCTTACACAATTAGTCAGTGCACAATCATGTCAGTCGGTTGTAATATTACAAACCAGTTTCTTATATAAACGATATATAAATATATCATATTCATGACCCAGGCTAGACCAGGCAGGAAGGCACCTGACCTGTTTCATGAGAATTCTGGCCACCAGTCGCACAGTCTCAGATGGACACCAGTTCTCCCCGTACGAAGTCATTGCGGTACACTCCAGCTTGTGCATGGGCCAGTCTCCCTTCTGCAGGAAGTGAATTTAAGACGATGAGAATATTTAAGAAATGAAAAATTGATGCGCGAACGCAGAATCCAGTCGGTCCAGAAACATGCCATCTGTTGTACCCGCTCATCCACCCACCCTCCCCGTTGCCACATAAACAACCGAAAGGCACATGCCAAAGGCATTACAGATCACCATGGCAACTACGACATGGATACCGGTTCTTGTCCGATTCACGCCTTCCTGGTTTCTGTTCCAATACCACTTATCAATACCACTTATCACATTGTTCCAGGAGAAATGCCCACCTGTAGGTTTGAACTCTGACCCTGTTGCTGAACACAGCTTTGGGACCCTAATATTAGAGTGTTTTCCTTATGACCTTTCCTTATAAGGGGCTCGGTTTCTCTGGAACACACTCACACTATACCTGGCAGTCCACTTCACAGTAGTACGCCTGTTTGCATTTGCCACATTTGGAGAGACCTTCCTTCCTGAGAGATAACAGTAAAAACAGGAAGAAAGAAGAACATTATATATACACAAACAACAATTACAACTCTGGTAGTTTTCCCTTTGCAGCTACAGTCCAAACAGCACACTTTTGATCTCACGGTTCTGTCGTCCATCTGCAGAAGCCATATTGGCCAATGGGTCTACCACTGCAATGCAGCTGTCCAGTGTTGGCTTGTGTCTTTACTCCTCATGTCACCTCCCATTCTCCCCTCTACTCTCCTCACCCTCATACCGCAAGGATCTTCCCCACTCCTTCCCATTTCTCAATTACGGCCATCAAAACAGGATTAGTGTAAACGGACTCAGCCTTCCTAGCCTTGACAACCTGACGTTTATTAAATGCTTTTAGTCATTCAATATTAACAGAACTAATTGAGCAGATTACTTAATGACTCGGCCTGCTCGGATGCGGCAGTTTGCTTGCAGCAAGTCACGCGTAACCCACATGCTGATGAATGACGTCACCTAGTTCTATTTACAAACCTTTACAATATATGGAACCTTATTGCTACAATGCTATCGTTTTAGAAATGTAGCACAACTGACAACAATATATCAAGCGATATGTAGAATCAACTCCCCACGAAAGAGCCAAGTGGATAGGAAGTTCTATACTAGACTATACCAGGCAAGTTCTGTACCAGAATTTAATGTCGTCTTGGATAAACAGTTCTATAGACATGTTCATACCTGGTGAAGCAGTATTCACACATGCGCATACCTTGTGAAGCAGTATTCACACATACTCATACCTGGTGAAGCAGTATTCACACATGCTCATACCTGGTGAAGCAGTATTCACACATGCGCATACCTTGTGAAGCAGTATTCACACATGCGCATACCTTGTGAAGCAGTATTCACACATGCCATACCTTGTGAAGCAGTATTCACACATGCTCATACCTGGTGAAGCAGTATTCACACATGCTCATACCTGGTGAAGCAGTATTCACACATGTTCATACCTGGTGAAGCAGTATTCACACATGCGCATACCTTGTGAAGCAGTATTCACACATGCGCATACCTTGTGAAGCAGTATTCACACATGCGCATACCTTGTGAAGCAGTATTCACACATACTCATACCTGGTGAAGCAGTATTCACACATGCTCATACCTGGTGAAGTAGTATTCACACATGCGCATACCTTGTGAAGCAGTATTCACATGCTCATACCTTGTGAAGCTGTATTCACACATGCTCATACCTGGTGAAGCAGTATTCACACATGCTCATACCTGGTGAAGCAGTATTCACACATGCTCATACCTGGTGAAGCAGTATTCACACATGCTCATACCTGGTGAAGCAGTATTCACACATGCTCATACCTGGTGAAGCAGTATTCACACATACTCATACCTGGTGAAGCAGTATTCACACATGCGCATACCTTGTGAAGCAGTATTCACACACTCATACCTGGTGAAGCAGTATTCACACATACTCATACCTGGTGAAGTAGTATTCACACATGCGCATACCTTGTGAAGCAGTATTCACACATGCCATACCTTGTGAAGCAGTATTCACACATGCTCATACCTGGTGAAGCAGTATTCACACATGCTCATACCTGGTGAAGCAGTATTCACACATGTTCATACCTGGTGAAGCAGTATTCACACATGCGCATACCTTGTGAAGCAGTATTCACACATGCGCATACCTTGTGAAGCAGTATTCACACATGCGCATACCTTGTGAAGCAGTATTCACACATACTCATACCTGGTGAAGCAGTATTCACACATGCTCATACCTGGTGAAGTAGTATTCACACATGCGCATACCTTGTGAAGCAGTATTCACATGCTCATACCTTGTGAAGCTGTATTCACACATGCTCATACCTGGTGAAGCAGTATTCACACATGCTCATACCTGGTGAAGCAGTATTCACACATGCTCATACCTGGTGAAGCAGTATTCACACATGCTCATACCTGGTGAAGCAGTATTCACACATACTCATACCTGGTGAAGCAGTATTCACACATGCGCATACCTTGTGAAGCAGTATTCACACACTCATACCTGGTGAAGCAGTATTCACACATACTCATACCTGGTGAAGCAGTATTCACACATGCTCATACCTTGTGAAGCAGTATTCACACACTCATACCTGGTGAAGCAGTATTCACACATACTCATACCTGGTGAAGCAGTATTCACACATACTCATACCTGGTGAAGCAGTATTCACACATGCTCATACCTGGTGAAGCAGTATTCACACATGTTCATACCTGGTGAAGCAGTATTCACACATACTCATACCTGGTGAAGCAGTATTCACACATGCGCATACCTTGTGAAGCAGTATTCACACACTCATACCTGGTGAAGCAGTATTCACACATACTCATTCCTGGTGAAGCAGTATTCACACATGCTCATACCTGGTGAAGCAGTATTCACACATGTTCATACCTGGTGAAGCAGTATTCACACATGCTCATACCTGGTGAAGCAGTATTCACAATGCGCTCCTCTCTCATTCGCCGTGAGCACGTAGGAATAAGCAGGACACGCGAACACGAGGTCTCCGACCGCGAAGTGTTTCAGAGCCCGCAGTCCTCTGCCCTTCCCCGGGCTGGCGAACCTCTCGGTCCCCTCTATCCCCTCATTCACACACGTGCCATTCATCTCTAACACCGTGGTCCGTTTCACCTAGCCGCCTATGCTACCGTTCTTGCTGCTCGCCAGGCTAACCCGAGAGAACAGACGTTAAGTGCCTCACCGAGTTGTGTGTTCGTCTACGGCAAGCGAGATGGCTCAACTTGAATTGGACCAACACACCACCAACCCCCCGCCTAATAACCAGCTCCAAACAGGCAAAGCTATGAGATCCTAGCTTAGTTTAGCATCATCTGGTTAGCATTCCACTGATCTCCGACTCTACATCTGTAGGATTCCGCACGGTCCCAATGCCGCTATATTCAGACCATGTGTAGTAGTGCGGGATAAGGATTTGCAGTCAGCTGTTTGAGCTGATAATAAACACGGACAGACTACTGCCTCTACCGTGCGGCCAAACCACATCAGCGCACCAGCAGCGATTATCTTGTTGACGGTGCGAATTCATTGCCTCATTCCCGGTTTGGCGGAAGCGTCCGTGAACTAGATTAGGACGTTAAATGATTAGATAGTGGTTGTGCGTCGCCACCTAGTGGTTGTCGTTGGTTACTAACGTCAGTTCTGAGTGCGCGGGGTCGTTGGCCGTTCGCATGTTTTCCTATTCAGCAGTAGCTTGTTGTGCTGACACAGAAAACCACACATCCTACAATACCACATTTATGGTTTGTTATTATTGCATCATTGTGGCATATGTTATAATCATCTAATAATCATCTGTGCATTAATGTGTCATATGTTATAATCATCTATACGCATCTCTCTGCATTAATGTGTCATATGTTATAATCATCTATACGCATCTCTCTGCATTAATGTGTCATATGTTATAATCATCTATAAATAATCTATAATCATCTCTCTGCATTAATGTGTTATATGTTATAATCATCTATAAGCATCTCTCTGCATTAATGTGTCATATGTTATAATCATCTAATAATCATCTCTGCATTAATGTGTCATATGTTATAATCATCTAATAATCCTCTGTGCATTTATGTGTCATATGTTATAATCATCTATAAATAATCTATAAGCATCTCTCTGCATTAATGTGTCATATTTTATAATCATCTATAAGCATCTGTGCATTATTGTGTCATATGTTATAATCATCTAATAATCCTCTGTGCATTTATGTGTCATATGTTATAATCATCTATAATTATATATAATCATATCTGCAATTAATGTTTTAGCTGTTGCAAACACCACCGTTTTAACAATGTGTTCTCTGTCACAGACACTCAAGTTTTGAAAATACATGGATACTTAGAAACACGCACTAGTGGCACAGGCCAATCTATCTTTACATGTGGTATAATTAGTAAACTACTATAAACAGGGCTTATGCAGACATGTACTGTTTTACAACACACACACATAATCACACACTCCCAAGCTTAAAACTGCTGAAGCCACATTAAACCTGCAAGGTCAGTATGAAAGATACATTTTTATGGTTAACTCCTCTAACAATTAGATGCTGTTGTTTGACCACATTGACCATGAAGTCACTAACAGTGAAACGAACAACCCAGAACGGTTCTGCGCATGACTAAAAGCCTCCTGGGAGCATCATATAAACTATATACAAACCTGAGTTCGGGGCTCACAAAGTGAAAATACTAGATAGCTAACTGGGTCACAGTCTGTGGACGTATTGACACTATCTGAATCCGTTCTTGAAGAGCGTAATATGCAACATGTGGTAGTTGTGGATGTATGATCAAAACCTTATGAACTTGCTGGATTTATATTGAACAAAATTGTTAAACCTAATCCACCATTTTGGCTTTTGTGATGGACTTGGGAATTAATCGATTAATCGATCTAATTAATTGATTACTGCAATGCCCTTTTTATTGGTCTTCCTGCCAGCTCCATCTCCAGGTTGCAATATATTCAAAACTCTGCTGCTATAATCACACCAAGCGTTCTGCTCATATCACCCCAATTCTGTATGATCTTCACTGGCTGCCAGTGGCCTATCGTATTCAATTTAAAATCCTCCTGCTCACTTTTAAATCTCTACACAGTTTAGCACCCCCCTATCTTAGCAACCTGATCCATCCCTACAAACCGGCACGCTCACTAAGATCCTCTGACTCTAGCCTTCTTGTAGTCCCTAAGCACCGGCTAGCTTCCATGGGGGCTAGATCGTTCAGTGTTGTTGCACCAAAACTGTGGAACTCTCTCCCTCAATCACTCCGCTATGTCTGTACTCTATCTGAATTCAAAACCTTACTCAAAACCCACTTATTCTCTGAGTGTTATTTGTAAGCTTGTATTTAACTGTTGTTGTCCTTCTGTGTATTTTTGGTGGTAATGTTTGTTATTATTGCTTACTGTTTTATGTCCTGAATTGTAAAGCGTCCTTGAGCCCTGGAAAGGCGCTATATAAATAAAACGTATTATTATTATTATTAATCATGCCTGATTAATTTATGCGTATCCAAACACTAGCTTAGTTGATATAACCAATCAGTTGTTAGTCTGTGGCAAACTGGAGACGCGTGTGATCCAGGTGTATGTGAAACATGGTATGTGTACAATGACAGAAAAATCTTATGTCCCAAAACCATCAAGTTTAGGGTTACGACAAAACGATGGAAGAATATAGTACACAGAATTGAAATTAAAATGCAATCCCAAATAGGGTTTACATTTTCATAGAATGCATCGCTTTTTAGTGGACTTAATTCAAATGAAAGTGCTATTTCAAAATTACAAATGTAAAAAGCGCTAAACAGCGCCACATTTATGGATTAGGTCAAGGGGATAAGGTACTTGGATTTCTGTGGTTCCTTTTCCCAGGATGACAAAAAACAAATGTGTGCATGTGTGTGTGGTGTGTGCTATTACTGTTTATTGTTTTATTTACCTTTGATTTTGATGCAGTCTCATTGACGAGCTTTGTACTCACAAACATATACAATTTGAAGAGCTAAAGCAACATATTTGAAACAAAGGCAAAGAATGTAAACAAGTATCCGGCCAAAATCATGTCAATTATTTATTTCCTCTTTCTCTCCTCCTCTTTTGCCTCTCATCTCCTCCCATTTATGTTGATACATTTTATATTCATGGCTTGGCCTGAGATGAACAGTTGTCCGTCATCATCTGCGTCTGTAGGTATTAATCCCCCCAGACAACCTCTATAATTCAATTTTTCCAACCTTTCCAATCAAAAGATTTACTTTTCATTTTTCTAATGCCAACAAGGCAGGTCAAGTAGCCTGCCTGCCGAGATGCATTAGTGAATATTACGACAGTTTTTATTGGATGTCTTGATTAATGGGGCTTTTCTTTTAACCTATAGTCCTCCCTTATTCTCTCCCCTCCCTCTTTTCTCCCCCTTCTCCTACAGTCCCCTATGGTCTGACCCCCCCCCCCACTGGCCGGCTGTGATTTAGGGGACCAACGCAGGATAAATGTAAGATGGATTGGACACTCCAGATTGTCATCTTGAATTAAAGAAATGTACAAGGAATAAAATAAATCTATATCATAAGTAGATTTAGTTTGAAGGGAGGAACTATGATGAAGTGTTCCAATCTGCAGTGTTCGTCTCCTAAATCCCGCGCTCCTGCAGGGCTTATCTGACTCCAAACCATTTCATCAAGAGGAGAACTTCTCTGTCTTGTTTGTCACATGCTATTATTATTCTGCTTCTTCAACTTACACAACGTATGAGTGTGTGTGTGTGTGGGTGTGTGTGTGTGTGGGTGTGTGTGTGTGGGTGTGTGTGTGTGTGTGGGTGTGTGTGTGTGTGTGTGGGTGTGTGTGTGGGTGTGTGTGTGTGTGTGTGTGTGTGTGTGTGTGTGTGTGTGTGTGGGTGTGTGTGTGTGTGTGTGTGTGTGTGTGGGTGTGTGTGTGTGTGTGTGGGTGTGTGTGTGTGTGTGTGTGTGTGTGTGTGGGTGTTTGTGAGAGTGTGTTTGAGCTGGTGTGTGGGTGTTTGTGAGAGTGTGTTTGAGCTGGTGTGTGGGTGTTTGTGTGCGCATCTCTCCTTACTCCTGCCCATCTCTCCTTACTCCTGCCCATCTCTCCTTACTCCTGCCCATCTCTCCTTACTCCTGCGCATCTCTCCTTACTCCTGCCCATCTCTCCTTACTCCTGCCCATCTCTCCTTACTCCTGCCCATCTCTCCTTACTCCTGCCCATCTCTCCTTACTCCTGCCCATCTCTCCTTACTCCTGCCCATCTCTCCTTACTCCTGCCCACCAAGGCATGTGTCCTTGCTATAAGATGATCAATATTTATAATAGTTTGGCCCATCTGTATAAGTCATAATCATTAGAAATATAGAAATATTACACAGTTACTTCCATTATCGAGGCTTACTCTTGCAGTGAGTTACCCCCAACGGATCAGAATGTTAGAGCCAGGATGTAACGTGCGTTCGCATTCATCGTTGCAAAAACGTACACAGCCTTTTATCTGCCTGCATGAGCTCACATTCGCGCTCACCTCCGTTACATTCGGACGACTGGACCGCAGATGAATCATATCGTCTGTAAAGCAAATGCCTGAACGGCTCAGCGGAGCAGGAGTCTCTCTCCCGTTTCCAGAGCCGGAGACAGCTTGATGTACAAGTACCCCCCGGACGGGAGGCTAGTCTATCGCAGGCCACGGTTTTACGCCGAGTGCCGAGTGGAGGCAAAACATGTTCCCGTTTTACAGTGCCTGGCATGATTCTGGGCGAACCCGTTACCCTCAGGGCCAATGAGTTGGGTAAATTGTCTATAGCCGATGAGGACGGTTTTGTTCCCCTCTCCCTCTTATTCTACAGTTTGGGAGAAATGGGGACATCTGGAAATTAAAGAGGTGTGTGTGTGTTTGTGTGTGTGTGTGTGTGTGTTTGTGCATGTTTGTGCGGCTGTTGTCAGATATTGCCTCTATTTGATTCATTTAGAGTGGAAAGGGCTGCTTGGAGACCAGGACTCTAGTAGACTAACACGCACAGACACACGATCACACAGATACACAAGAACACACACGAAAACAGGGGCCTACACACACACAAACTATGGCATTTACTAATAATTCGCTAAATTATCTTCATAATTCTTGTGCTGCCGTATGCTGGACCTGTGGGACTGGTGGAGTAGAGCGAGAACCATACTGATGTGACTCACTGATGTGACTCACTGATATGACTCACTGATATGACTCACTTATGTGACTCACTGATGTGACTCAGTGATGTGACTCAGTGATGTGACTCAATGATGTGACTCACTGATGTGACTCAGTGATGTGACTCAGTGATGTGACTCACTGATGTGACTCAGTGATGTGACTCAGTGATGTGACTCAGTGATGTGACTCAGTGATGTGACTCAGTGATGTGACTCAGTGATGTGACTCACTGATGTGACTCAGTGATGTGACTCAGTGATGTGACTCAGTGATGTGACTCAGTGATGTGACTCAGTGATGTGACTCAGTGATGTGACTCACTGATGTGACTCAGTGATGTCACTCAATGATGTAACTCACTTATGTGACTCACTTATGTGACTCACTTATGTGACTCAGTGATGTGACTCAGTGATGTGACTCAGTGATGTGACTCAGTGATGTGACTCAGTGATGTGACTCACTGGTGTGACTCACTGATGTGATTCACTGATGTGACTCACTGATGTGACTAACTGATGTGACTCACTTATGTGACTCAGTGATGTGACTCACTAATGTGACTCAGTGATGTGACTCGAGAGCAGCTTCGTTTTGCCAAGGTTGAGTTTATGGTGGTAGATCTTGAACCACAGATATCTGTTAGCTACTTAAAGTGGGCTGAGAAAATCAGAGAAGATCAGCCCGGAGAGGTTCTGATTGTTTACAGAGTCCAAGGCAGTGGATAGATCTATTTGGACAAGAACAGAGGACAGAGGGTCACTTCGATTTATGGCAAGTCTCTGTGTCACAAATGAGATTGATCTCAGAGTTGACAATGTCTATTTCATCTGGATTGTCTGTGTTCTCAGGGGTTGTCCATGTCTCTGTCAGATGTATTGTCTGTGATCTCAGGTGTTGTCCATGTCTGTGTCAGATGTATTGGTCGTGTTCTCAGGTGTTGTCCATGTCTTTATCAGATGTATTGTCTGTGATCTCAGGTGTTGTCCATGTCTGTGTCAGATGTATTGTCTGTGATCTCGGGTGTTGTCCATGTCTGTGTCAGATGTATTGTCTGTGATCTCAGGTGTTGTCCATGCCTGGTTTCTCCAAACCTGGTTTCACTAAAGCTGGTTTCTCCAAGCCTCATCTTCCTCTAGACTCCACATTGTCAGATATCTACTATTTTGTCAATAACTATTTTGGACGGTATTCAAAATCCCTTTCAATACACAGAATATACAAATGTATACAACTATTCTATATAGTACATCTCACATTTGGGATCTTCTAGGAATCCAATGTCTACTCAAAGGGCAAGCAATTCTTTAAAATGTGACGAGATTTGACGGAAACTTTAACTAGTACACAATAATGATATACACCATAAACAACATTATATGATAGCTATACATGTTGATAATGTTGTTTTTTTGGGTGTTGCTTTGTTCAGGTTGTAAGATGAGATCTTGCGCATAGGCTTGATTAGAGAGACAGCTTGTGCTAGTCTTGTTATCTTTCGATTTGACGTGTGTGCGAGTGTGCGTGTGCGTGTGTTATTGACTGAAGATGAGTGAGTTTCATTTCTTTTAGCGGATTATAACTGTGGGTCAGCCTCATCTCTGAGGATTACACTTATAAAACATCTTTGCATTACTCCCTCCCTCCCTGGTGTTTTTGTCATTGCAGTAGACATGCAGATCTGCTCAGAACCGTATCTCTCGTCCAAGGAGCTCGTGAACTCTTATGTCACTAGTGGGTCACGCTTAACATGTGCTCGTTTCACGTGTGTCTGTGTGTGTGCATGTTCGTGTCAGTATGTTCTGTGTGTGTGCATGTACGTGTCAATATGTTTTGTGTCTGTGTTTGTGCATGTACGTGTCAGTATGTTTGGTATCAGAAAATATTTATCAGCAGCTGTTTATCAGCAGATGTTTATCAGCAGGTGTTTATCAGCAGATGTTTATCAGCAGGTGTTTATCAGCAGATGTTTATCAGCAGATGTTTATCAGCAGGTGTTTATCAGCAGATGTTTATCAGCAGGTGTTTATCAGCAGGTGTTTATCAGCAGGTGTTTATCAGCAGGTGTTTATCAGCAGGTGTTTATCAGCAGATGTTTATCAGCAGGTGTTTATCAGCAGGTGTTTATCAGCAGGTGTTTATCAGCAGGTGTTTATCAGCAGGTGTTTATCAGCAGGTGTTTATCAGCAGATGTTTATCACGAGATGTTTATCAGCAGGTGTTTATCAGCAGATGTTTATCACGAGATGTTTATCACGAGATGTTTATCAGCAGGTGTTTATCAGCAGATGTTTATCACGAGATGTTTATCAGCAGGTGTTTATCAGCAGATGTTTATCACGAGATGTTTATCAGCAGGTGTTTATCAGCAGGTGTTTATCAGCAGGTGTTTATCAGCAGATGTTTATCACGAGATGTTTATCAGCAGGTGTTTATCAGCAGATGTTTATGACGAGATGTTTATCAGCAGGTGTTTATCAGCAGATGTTTATCAGCAGGTGTTTATCAGCAGATCTTTATCAGCAAGTGTTGTCTTGCTGTCTCCCTTGCTGTCTCTCTTGCTGTCTAGGAATTGAACACTCTACATTTGAAAAAAAGCTCCCACAATCCTGTTTTGTATATAACTTTTCGGTTTTGAAACTTACAGATATGTATTACAGAATAAAACAAATCTATGAATTGTGATTTTCCACGATGCTTCTCAATGTTTTGTGATTCTGTCCTCACTTGAATGCGTGGATGGACATATTAAGATATACAACTTATTTATGAAGCCATCTTACAAAAACAATCAACTCCCTCATCTGTACCACCCACCCACGCACGTACCACATTTATTATTTGTTGTCAGGACCAAAACCCAGACACCCATGTTCCCTCTCCCATAGCTCAAAGACTAAACCAAATCTTCAACTAGTCCTTACACAACCCTACAACGAACTCACATGCTAACCTGATTAATTAATTATTAATTAATTATTACCTCAACCACGCCCCAACACCAAACCCCCAGTGTATCCCTTAACGACTAAACCTAAAAGTAACACAAATTCATACTTTTACCCTAAAAATAACACGTTATACGGAAATATTTTGGAAAGATATTAAATTATGTATTCATAGTGTTATTTGTGTTTGCCTGTGAGTGTGTGTGATTGCGCGTGCGTGTTTGAGTGCGTAGGTGTGTTCGTGTGAGCATGCTGTTTAGTAACTCATGGTTTCAGGCCATCTTGATGAATCTCTGTTCCGATCATGATGGAAAAACAGTCTTTACACAAGACAGAGGAACACACGCAATGACTGGCAAATCCCAGGTGTGAGCGTCTGTGTGTACGTGTTTGTGTACGTGTGTGTGTGTGTGTACGTGTGTGTGTGTGTACGTGTGTGCACGTGTGTTTGTGTGTGTGTGTGGGCCTGCTGTTGCGCAGCGAGAGAGACTAATTTAAAAGGACCTCAAAGATCAACAGATGCAGATTAAAATGGAAACGCTTGTGGCCATTTTCCTTCTTTGTCTACATAGCAGACAAATTGTGTGTGTGTGTGATCATGTTTTTGTAGTGTGTGTGTGTGTGATCATGTGTGTGTGTGAGTCTGTGTGCTGGCAGTAGCTGGAACCCCTGGTAGACATGAAAGGCTCTATCGACTGTTCTAATGGTCTTATTGGACTGGCAATCAAACACGAGGCTCGTGGCAACACCCCCCATCGACCCCCATCGACCCCTCCCCAACCCTCCCTACACACACACGCACACGCACACACACACACACACACACACACACACACACACACACACACACACACACACACGCACACACCATTGTGTTAGAGGCCATGTATATGTCTGTGCATTTAAATAACACTTTGTCCACTAGATGTCACTGGAAGGTGGCATACATTGTGAGTTGATTCATTTAGCAGGTACATAGTGAGTTGATTCATTTAGCAGGTACATAGTGAGTTGATTCATATAGCAGGTACATAGTGAGTTGATTCATTTAGCAGGTAAATATAGTGAGTTGATTCATATAGCAGGAACATAGTAAGTTGATTCATTTAGCAGGTACATAGTGAGTTGATTCATTTAGCAGGTACATAGTGAGTTGATTCATTTAGCAGGAACATAGTGAGTTGATTCATTTAGCAGGTACATAGTGAGTTGATTCATTTAGCAGGTACATAGTGAGTTGATTCATTTAGCAGGTACATAGTGAGTTGATTCATTTAGCAGGAACATAGTGAGTTGATTCATTTAGCAGGTACATAGTGAGTTGATTCATTTAGCAGGTACATAGTGAGTTGATTCATTCAGCAGGTACATAATGAGTTGGAACATGTGTAGAGAGGGACAAGCTTAAGGGTCTAATGCTGTGGTTCCTGTCAATGGCTAAAATCTGATCTAAAAACAATTCGCTATGGAAGCTTAGAAATATTAGGGCTCAGACCATATGGGGTTAAGTTCAGACATTCCAGCTGTTTAAGCTTAGAGATAAAGTGAGATAATGGTGAAAATTGAACTGCTTGAAACTGCCTGGCACTGGAATTGAATTTGCCAGGCACTGGAATTGAAACTACCTGTCACTGGAATTGAAATTTCCAGGCACTGGAATTGAAACTGCCCGGCACTGGAATTGAAACTGCCAGGCACTGAAATTGAAACTGCCAGGCACTGGAATTGAAACTGCCTGGCACTGGAATTGAAACTGCGCGGCACTGGAATTGAAACTGCGCGGCACTGGAATTGAAACTGCAATTATATGAGCCGGATGACAGCCTCAATATCAACCTACTTCGGTTATTATCCAGTCATTTTGATCGTCTGTGTAGTATTTTAATTATCATTAGTATGTCTGCATCCATATAAAATAAAGTAACGTTGCCTGCATTTGCATATGGACACGATTTCCTCAGATTGTTAAGACAAACTCCTGTGCCTCTTTGAAATGTTTTTATTGTAAAGAAAAATGCATTCTGTGGCCTTGATCTCTAAGGCATCTAATCATTATTTTGGTTCTAAAGGAAGGTCCATTTTTTTATTCAGATGAAATGGGAGGCTCCAGTCAAAATGTATTGAGCTTACTGGGTGCCATCAATTTTTTTTTCAGAGAGATCCAATAAATACAATATACAGTGCTTTACATAAATATTCAGGGCACAAAAAGTATTGGCTCTGACCAGTTTAATATTGAAATGAAGCACTCATGTTGAGTATTTGGTCAATGATCTATTGACCCCAACACACACGCTATTTCTCCCCTGGTGATGTTCTGTCAAGTCTCTACTGCAGCCATCTTCCGTTAGAATTCGTTTTGATGTGCTTCTTTGCCTTAAATCGGATCTTCAGCAAATTAAAGGCATGCTCAATTGAATTTCTATCTGAAGATTAACTTCACCTGAAACTTGTTCTAACTGGTATGGTATTTTTATGTATTTCAGCAGACAATATGTTACTGTACACTTCCGAATTTTTCATTTTGCTGTCGTCAATTAAATCATTGAGAAAGAAAACGGGAGATCAAATATTCTTCCTAAAGCGAGCATGAGGCAGAAGGCACAACGTGACCAGTACACGGCCCCACTTTTATCTGGATTAAATGTTCAGAAAAACTGGCCCAGGTTTTCACTGACTCGACCAAAGCCAAACGTATTACCAATGATCAACTCGTTTCACAGTGGAAGTAACGCTAAGAACCGCTATTCTGCTACGATCCAACATTTTAACAGCGTTAAAAGCGCAGTTTGACATATTTTTTTATACTCATATTAGGTTGTCATGACCGTAAAGGGAGAATGGGAGTGTGTGCTGTGTGTGTGTGACAAATGACGAGTAGAGACTCTGGCCAGTGTTTTTAATATCACTTCTCTCTCCCTCTATCTGTGTGTTAATAGCTTCATCCCAGTCCCTGCCAGAAGAACCTTGTTCAGAAGAGCAGTGAACATCTGCAGATGAGGAGATACGATTGGTCAGGGAAGTTTCATAGGAGATTACACTTGAAAATGCATTGGCATGTTGGCGGTAACAGCAGTGTGTCTGTGTTTGTGTGTGTTGTGCTTCTGTGTGTGAGTGTGTGTGTCCCGTTCCTGCTCTCAGGGAGTTCTCACTACAGGCTATTAGCTCTAAACACACCTCAGGCCAGACGCCTGATTCTTCCCCTGGTCACTATTCAGACCTGCAGTCTGTCTCCTAATCTTAACTTGTATCTCTCCAGTCCTTCTGCCAGTGCATCTTTAGTGCTCTCAATTCAGACGAAGGTACCCCTGGCCGTGCCCCAAATCCGTCTCGAGCCGCTGAACTGCGCGCTGTGTGTTAACCGTGCTACTGAACTATTAACTATGTGTTGTGTCTTGAAAACGGTGGTGTTAATCAGCAAACAGTGACCTGCTAGACGTGTTCATAATGCTACCGCTATCAATGCAGGTGTCTGTACAGCGCTCTGCTAGACGTGTTCATAATGCTACCGCTACCAATGCAGGTGTCTGTACAGCGCTCTGCTAGACGTGTTCATAATGCTACCGCTACCAATGCAGGTGTCTGTACAGCGCTCTGCTAGACGTGTTCATAATGCTACCGCTACCAATGCAGGTGTCTGTACAGCGCTCTGCTGGACGTGTTCATAATGCTACCGCTACCAATGCAGGTGTCTGTACAGCGCTCTGCTAGACGTGTTCATAATGCTACCGCTACCAATGCAGGTGTCTGTACAGCGCTCTGCTGGACGTGTTCATAATGCTACCGCTACCAATGCAGGTGTCTGTACAGCGTACAGCGCTCTGCTAGACGTGTTCATAATGCTACCGCTACCAATGCAGGTGTCTGTACAGCGCTCTGCTGGACGTGTTCATAATGCTACCGCTACCAATGCAGGTGTCTGTACAGCGACCTGCCGTCTACCAAGGCTACATATTTCTAAAGGTTCAAAAACAACTCATTTGAATTGACAGCGTAATGAGCAAATACTCACTGTCTTACGGTAAATCCATCCCCTCTCCCTCCTGCTATACCCCACTAACCTTAAGTGAGCCTATTGCAGACACACACAACAATGTCCCCAAATAACCTTCCGGTGGGATGTGCGGTGTGTGTGTGTGTGTGGTGTGTGTGTGTGGTGAATATGTGATCATAATGTGTAATTGAGATTTTAACAGGGGTAAACAGACCGTCCGAGGTGGTCTGTGAAAGTTGTTAACGAGTTATTGAAGGTTCGTTAGGAGACACTAGCACTGCGTGTGTGTGTGTGTGTGTGTGAACATTGTGATGATGTTGTTAAAGGGTTGTTAAGAGACTCTGGCAGATGTTGGAGACAGGTTGAGATGGAAGGACAGATGGTGTTTGATTAGCAGGCAGACTGTCGCTGATCGCAGAGAACAAGACTGAGAGAGAACGATAGAACGAGAACGAGATTGATAAAATAAGAGAGAGGGAGAGAAAGTGGGACAGAGAAAGAATTGTGTTTGAGAGAAAGACATATGAGGAGTGCAAATGTTAGACAGAGAAAGAACCGAACAAGTTTTCAATTGGTTTTAGGAAAAGCAGAAGCTTGATTTTTTGTCAGTGAGGCATTTTCATGAGGATCTGGAAGAATGCTATAGATTATTGTCCTGATTTTACACTCCGGACAGCCTGACAGATTTTGGTCTCATATGTCCTTTTAGTTGACAGTGTTTATGTTGTCATCTAACTAAATATGTTCCCAATGCCTTTGGAAGCAAAACAGACAACATCACATATATGGAAGCCTAGATGGGACTACATTCAAATGAAAATGCAATTTCATTTTTAGATCATATTCGATCTATGTGTTGTTTGAAACAAGAACGGTTTAACATTTCATCTTCAAAAACGTACTTGAAAATGCATTTGACCGGGGATGCTCTTTTAAGGGAAAAAATTGATAATGAAATTGTGATCGTCAGACCTCTTATCAAGGCGGGACTTCGGTTAGTAACTTCCTTGTTCTGTGATGACAGATGTCATTAAAACAACAGAACATCACGGCTACATTGTACAAAGAAATATCCGAATGAAACCTCAACCATTGCTCAATAATAGCATATTATAGTTTACACACTTCAAAATAACAACCATATAACCTTTATCATTTTCTGCTCTTTTCTGTCTCTATAGATGTGGTGTCTGTGTGTGTATGACAGAGTGTGTGTGATTGTGTGTCTGTGATTGTGTGTTTGATTGGGTGATAGAGAATGAAATGATGCTCCAGCCAACACAAACACAGCTGTTTTATTGTTGCTCCGCTCAGATGTGATTTTACATCAGACAGGCCAAGTGGCAGTGTGTGTGTGTGTGTGTGTAACATCCAGGTCTGTGTCTGTACTTCTGGGGACCAGATAACCCCACAAAGATATGATAGTAAAACCTGATAAACAGGTCCCGACTAGGATTTGTTGTCCGGTATCCACTAGAAAACATTTGATTTTTGAATAGGGTTTCACCTGCAGTTGGGTATTTCCTCAGGAAATTAGCTTTTGGGTTTAGGACTAGACCAAGTGTAGACACAGCGGTTATGTTATTGAGGTTTGGGTAAGGTTTAGGGTAAGGGCTTGATTTAAGGGCAAAGGGAACATGGGACTTCTGGGTATCCAGTCTCCACAAGGAAAGAAAAACAAATGTGTGCTGGTTTGGGGTCAACACAAGCCTTTTGGAGGCGCTATGAGAGATTTGTTTGGGGGCACTTCCCAGCAAAAGATTTAATTAACTCCCCTGTTGCCTGCTAAGGGAACATTAGCAATATCATTACATATTTTGAAGGCATGTTTATAAATCCTTCTAAATTACAAGATGGACGACAACATGCTCCCTACAATCTCTTGAATGGCGTGAAATGCCAGCCATCTTGGACTGACTAACCAGTCAAACGGGACTGAAGGGCACTAGTGATGAATGTCCAGACTTTAATTAGTGGGGACATAAATGTCAGCCGTGAGAAGAATCCTAAACTGGGCACAGTATTTGATGTCAACCAGAATGTCATATAGTTCTGTTGTATGTAGGTTGTATGTAGGTTGTATGTATGTTGTATGTATGTTGTATGTATGATGTATGTGGTATGTATTTTGTATCAATGTTGTATGTATGTTGTATGTATGTTGTATGTATGTTGTTTGTGGTATGTATGTTGTATGTATGGTATATGAGATTAGCTCTTACCACCCGTTTCGGAAACTTCTGACTAAAGTTGTTGGAGACCATGATGAAGACCATGATGGAGACCATGATGAAGACCATGATGAAGACCATGATGAAGACCATGATGAAGACCATGTAGGAGACCATGATAAAGACCATGATGAAGACCATGATGAAGACCATGATGGAGACCATGATGAAGACCATGATGAAGACCATGTTGGAGACCATGATGAAGACCATGATGGAGACCATGATGAAGACCATGATGAAGACCATGATGAAGACCATGATGGAGACCATGATGAAGACCATGTTGGAGACCATGATGAAGACCATGTTGGAGTCCATCATGGTCTTCATCATGGTCTCCAACATGGTCTTCATCATGGTCTCCAACATGGTCTCCAACATGATGAAGACCATGTTGGAGACCATGATGAAGACCATGATGGAGACCATGATGAAGACCATGATGAAGACCATGATGGAGACCCTGTTGGAGACCATGATGAAGACCATGATGAAGACCATGATGAAGACCATGTTGGAGACCATGATGAAGACCATGATGAAGACCATGATGAAGACCATGTTGGAGACCATGATGAAGACCATGATGGAGACCCTGTTGGAGACCATGATGAAGACCATGATGAAGACCATGATGAAGACCATGTTGGAGACCATGATGAAGACCATGATGAAGACCATGATGGAGACCATGATGAAGACCATGTTGGAGACCATAATGAAGACCATGATGAAGACCATGTTGGAGACCATGATGGAGACCATGATGAAGACCATGATGAAGACCATGATGGAGACCATGATGAAGACCATGATGGAGACCATGATGAAGACCATGATGAAGACCATGATGAAGACCATGATAGAGACCCTGATGAAGACCATGATGAAGACCATGATGGAGACCCTGATGAAGACCATGATGAAGACCATGATGAAGACCATGATACAGACCCTGATGAAGACCATGATGAAGACCATGATGGAGACCATGATGAAGACCATGATGGAGACCATGATGAAGACCATGATGAAGACCATGATGAAGACCATGTTGGAGACCATGATGGAGACCATGATGGTGACCATTATGGAGACCATGATGAAGACCATGATGAAGACCATGATGGAGACCATGATGGAGACCATGATGGAGACCATGATGAAGACCATGATGGAGACCCTGTTGGAGACCATGATGAAGACCATGATAGAGACCATGATGAAGACCATGATGAAGACCATGATGAAGACCATGTTGGAGACCATGATGAAGACCATGATGAAGACCATGATGGAGACCATGATGAAGACCATGATGAAGACCATGATGAAGACCATGATGAAGACCCTGATGAAGACCATGATGAAGACCCTGATGAAGACCATGATGAAGACCATGATGAAGACCATGATGAAGACCATGATGAAGACCATGATGAAGACCATGATAGAGACCCTGATGAAGACCATGATGAAGACCATGATGGAGACCATGATGAAGACCATGATGAAGACCATGATGAAGACCATGATAGAGACCCTGATGAAGACCATGATGAAGACCATGATGGAGACCATGATGAAGACCATGATGAAGACCATGATGAAGACCATGTTGGAGACCATGATGGAGACCATGATGGAGACCATGATGAAGACCATGATGGAGACCATGTTGGAGACCATGATGAAGACCATGATGAAGACCATGATGGAGACCATGATAGAGACCCTGTTGGAGACGATGATGAAGACCATGTTGGAGACCATGATGGAGACCATGTTGGAGACGATGATGAAGACCATGTTGGAGACCATGATGGAGACCATGTTGGAGACCATGATGGAGACCCTGTTGGAGACCATGATGGAGACCCTGTTGGAGACCATGATTGAGACCCCGATGAAGACCATGATGGAGAGTGGGCATTAATAATATCTTACATTTTCACGCCTCAGCCACATATTTTATATCTGTTCGTACAAAACAATTGTTATTATGGTATTACCAGCATTGCAGCTTTCCTGGGTGTCCATTACGTTTATCAGACTTATCATACCGGTGACACAAGACTAAGAGACCACTCATGTGCTTATAACTGTTCAATACGCATTGATGTGGGCCGTCCAAAAGCAACCCCGAGACTCACAAAGTGTTGTGAGTGCAACCACATATTTGCATCAGTCCACTGTTGTAAAAAAACACAAGCTTGCCTTATGGCGTCCAAGCGCTTGTGATTTAGCCAGTTGGTGTGGCATCAACAAGAAATTCCCAAAATGTCACACCGACTACAGCTTTGCAAATTAATAACCCAGAACCTCACTAATGTTTTTTTTTAATGGTGCCCAATTTGTAAAGGGCTTTTGAAAAGAGCTATATGCTATATTGAATCTTTGGCAAAAGGTGCTCCTTCAGATGAAATCGTTTTTTTATGATTTTGAAACGCATCAGACCGATCCAACAGGTGTTCAACTCTCTGTCTTTGTGTTCAGCACAAGTTTCAAGGGTAACATGTGATCGGCTAAAGGGCCCAATTGTGCCTCACTCTTTCTAAAGCTTTTAGAAAACGTAGATACAGGAAAATCACACTCATAGCTCCTAATTCGTAAGCCTGCGATATGTACCTTCTTATTAATCCCTTGCTATTGCAAGTTATAACTGTCACTTCCCAAGGATTTACACAGTATTGTGTTTGGTTGACCTGGCTTTTGTTAGATTGACAGATTGACAGTTTAGGTTTCCTGTCTATGAAACTCTATGGAATGCCTGAGTCTTTGGGATTGGCAAACCGTTTCCTCATTTTTTCGTGATCTGAGGAGAATGTTCAATACATTGGTCTTCGTACCTGGTCCTGAAATGTATGGCGCTGATCAAATGTCAATCAAAAAGAAAGGCTCGTGATATGTTATGCGACAATACGCCCTGAGACCTTGGACTTTGGAAAGAAGATGGAGCTCGCTTGCGTCAAGGATGTCTCAGAGAGTTCAGAGAAGATGTAGTCAATGACGCAGGCATCGATCCCTAGAGTCGTATAACTATTGCATCGGTTTGCATGAATACCTACTGCGCGCATTTGATGATTTAGGATTCTATAGCCATTCTCTCATCTGATAACTACAGGGGACAATACAAAGGCTTAACCAGTGGATCTATTCAGTGGCTTGAGAACTTGGTTTAGACAAAAAGCGTCTTTATTAAATATGTTTTGAAGATGATTTCATGAGTTTGGACCCTACCACGTTCATAGCTATGCTTTCATTGATGTCGTTGAGACAGCCTTTGAGTACAATGTATGTTTCTTCCGCAGATGTACGTCCTATTTTAATTACATCACCTGTGTTTTACCCAGAAGAGTTTCACAGACATGTATCAGGAGTTCCTAGACAAACCGGAATCCTTACAGTTTGATTGGTGTGATAAAAGCAACCGAAACTGTTTTAGTGTGGGTCATTGTACATGTATATGTTCTAGTTCATTGGTTGCAGCAATGGCATTTGTCGTTTTTGCAGAGATAGTCTTGATTGACTTAGGAATTGAAAGAATACATACATTATATACATATATAGGACATATATAAGGACAGTCTAGTGCTAGAGGCATATTCCTTAGGATAGGCAGTAGCTGTCAGCTGCCACTTGGTTGCTGCCATTTCATTTGTTGTTTTTGTAGAGAACCTTTGTTTCTCTCCAGATCTGTACCTGCATCCTTCCTCAACTGCCACCATGACAGCTAGGGGTTCGTTCCTAACCGTGCCATCCATGGTGCCTGACGGTAAGCTTTTATTTGCCGCACATCCAGCATAGACAATGAACAGCCCTGTTAGCGTTCAGATGAAGAGAGCTCCGACAGGTGCGTGGGTCATGGGAGTTTGCTTTAGAGACGGCACACAATGTGGCTAATATCTTTGTCTGGAATTTTGCCAGATAATCAGATTCTCTTTTTAAGAAGTCTATTAAGACTTTCTTGAGGCAAGCAGATGGCTTCAGGTCATCCTGCAACAGCGACTGATCAAGAGAGCAAAGACTGAAAAAAATGCTTTGAAACGCATTGTTGGGGAGTGGGCTGAGATGCAATATGCTGACAACATCCATTGTTAGATGCCTAATTTACATAACCCATTCTTTCAAACCAATTTGAAATGTTTTAGTACTTTGACCAGACTGTACCACATTACCCTTTGGTTTCTGAGTCTGTGGTTTGGATCCTTGTTTGGAACTACTCTCCTCAGCCTTGATAACAGGCTAATCCAGCAGAGGAAATGTCACTGTGCTGGTTGTTGGAGGACCTCCGTCACTGTCTGGTACGCTGCAGCCACCGCCCAGCAGAAGTAAAGGCTGCATCATCCGCTCTGCGGAGTAGGTCATTGGCTGCAATCTGCCATCTCTATGTGACCTACACACCTCCGGAATGCTGAGGCGGGGAGGAAAAATTGAGGCTGATCCCTTTTAACCCGGAATGGACTATTCAGAACTCTTCCCTGTGGCAGGAGTTTGAGAACTATCAGGACCAGAATATCTCGCCACAACTGTTTCTTTCCTAAAGCAGTAGGCCTCAGGACCATGTCCCCGGTACCACACTGACTTTAGCCTGTTCCCCACATTCACACAGAACACCCACTGGACAATTTAACTTCATATTTAGTAAAAAAAATATATGATTTGTTAATTGCTGCACTAACGAGTCAAATTCCTAATTTGGCCAATTTATGATTAACAATTGTTACAGGATTACATTTATTAACGTAACATTTATGACATTCTTTAAACATTTGTCTTGTGGAAACATGTTGATTATAAGGCCACATATGCCATCAAGTTAAACACTTTTGACATTTTCTAACAAAACATTCTACCTGTCACGTTGTCAGAGTAGGCAGAACACAGGCACAGAGATAGCAGAACACAGGCACAGAGATAGCAGAATACAGGCACAGAGATAGCAGAACACTGGCACAGAGATAGCAGAATACAGGCACAGAGATAGCAGAACACAGGCACTGAGATAGCAGAATACAGGCACAGAAATAACAGAACACAGGCACAGAAATAGCAGAATACAGGCACAGAGATAGCAGAATACAGGCACAGAGATAACAGAACACAGGCACAGAATAGCAGACACAGGCACAGAGACAGCAGAATACAGGCACAGAGATAGCAGAACACAGGCACAGAATAGCAGACACAGGCACAGAGATAACAGAACACAGGCACAGAGTAGGCAGAACACAGGCACAAAGACAGCAGAATACAGGCACAGAGATAGCAGAATAAAGGCACAGAGATAGCAGAACACAGGCACAGAGTAGGCAGAACACAGGCACAGAGATAGCAGAATACAGGCACAGAGATAGCAGAACACAGGTTCTTCAATCACAGCTATCATAGTTGACATTGAACACAAACATTACATGAAATAATAACCGACGATGACAAGAGACTAAAACTTAACACACAAGCCCTAAACATAAGAGAACGAGAGAACAAAACACAGGTGACGGGAAAACACAGGTGATTACGGTTAAACTGATTGACTGAGGGCAGACAGGAAGGAAATACCAAAATGGACATGCGGGACAATGAAAGACCAGGAGAGGGCGAGACACACACACACACACACACACACACACACACACACACACACACACACACACACACACACGCACGCACACACACACGGACGGTAATAAACATATAAAACCCATCCAACCCAGAATGACCTCCTTCAAGACATCTGTTCAAAAAACAGACCAGATCTGAAACGGCCGTACAATCGTAAAATAACTGATGAACAGATCATCTTTGACCAACTCCCCTTCCAAGAGAAAGCAAGAGACATAATTAGAGATATTCTGCCGTGGGAAGGTTATAAACATATAAAACCCACCACAGAATGACCTCTGTCAAGACATCTGTTCAAACAATAGGCGACTAGAAATAAACATACGGTCAACACTCAGTTGACAAGTTCTTTGTGTCTCAGCTGTTTGTAGAGGAGGTCAGGTGAGTGAACACAGCATCCCAGAGAGGAGGTCAAGTGAGTGAACACAGCATCACACAGAGGAGGTCAGGTGAGTGAACACAGCATCACACAGAGGAGGTCAGGTGAGTGAACACAGCATCACACAGGGGAGGTCAGGTGAGTGAACACAGCATCACACAGAGGAGGTCAGGTGAGTGAACACAGCATCACACAGGGGAGGCCAGGTAAGTGAACACAGCATCACACAGAGGAGGTCAGGGGAGTGAACACAGCATCACACAGAGGAGGTCAGGTGAGTGAACACAGCATCACACAGAGGTCAGGTAAGTGAACACAGCATCACACAGAGGAGGTCAGGTGAGTGAACACAGCATCACACAGAGGAGGTCAGGTGAGTTAACACAGCATCACACAGAGGAGGTCAGGTGAGTGAACACAGCATCACACAGAGGAAGTCAGGTGAGTGAACACAGCATCACACAGAGGAGGTCAGGTGAGTGAACACAGCATCACACAGAGGAGGTCAGGTGAGTGAACACAGCATCACACAGGGGAGGTCAGGTGAGTGAACACAGCATCACACAGAGGAGGTCAGGTGAGTGAACACAGCATCACACAAAGGAGGTCAGGTGAGTGAACACAGCATCACACAGGGGAGGTCAGGTAAGTGAACACAGCATCACACAGAGGAGGTCAGGGGAGTGAACACAGCATCACACAGAGGAGGTCAGGTGAGTGAACACAGCATCACACAGAGGTCAGGTAAGTGAACACAGCATCACACAGAGGAGGTCAGGTGAGTGAACACAGCATCACACAGAGGAGGTCAGGTGAGTGAACACAGCATCACACAGAGGAAGTCAGGTGAGTGAACACAGCATCACACAGAGGAGGTCAGGCGAGTGAACACAGCATCACACAGAGGAGGTCAGGTGAGTGAACACAGCATCACACAGAGGAGGTCAGGTGAGTGAACACAGCATCACACAGAGGAGGTCAGGTGAGTGAACACAGCATCAAACAGAGGAGGTCAGGTGAGTGAACACAGCATCACACAGAGGAGGTCAGGTGAGTGAACACAGCATCACACAGAGGAGGTCAGGTGAGTGAACACAGCATCACAAACGTGGACCCATATGATGTCCTGGGTGAAAGAGCAGCGTGGGAAAAACGGCTAAGTGAGTGGATGTATTCTCTGTGTAGAAAGCCTGCCGATAATTAAACTCTCCTGAAATCAGTGGATATGACCAATTTGGGGTGTTTGTTGATGTCTGTAAGTGTGTCTTTAGTTGAAAAAACGTTTCCGTTGTAAATCAGCTCCGCCTGTCATGATTAGTGCAAAAAAGAGAGATTTTACCAATCCCTGAAATGTTTTCTCTCCTTCCCTCCTCTCTGTTTATCTGCTCTCTTTCTTCCTTTCTCTCTTCCACCTCGTTTCCTCGTATCAGATCCTCTTGTGATTCTCTTTCCTTTACTGATAATTGTCAAAAAGCTCCAACACATTGCTTAAAAACGTTTGTTGTTGTTGACGTTCTGTATTGTCTCCTCGTATGTTGTCTACCAAGCGCATGAGGACGTTCTGTATTCATTTCCTCCCCCTCGTTATCTCTTCCTCCCCCTCGTTATCTCTTCCTCCCCCCTCGTTATCTCTTCCTCCCCCTCGTTATCTCTTCCTCCCCCCTCGTTATCTCTTCCTCCCCCTCGTTATCTCTTCCTCCCCCTCGTTATCTCTTCCTCCCCCCTCGTTATCTCTTCCTCCCCCTCGTTATCTCTTCCTCCCCCCTCGTTATCTCTTCCTCCCCCTCGTTATCTCTTCCTCCCCCCTCGTTATCTCTTCCTCCCCACTCGTTATCTCTTCCTCCCCCTCGTTATCTCTTCCTCCCCCTCGTTACCTCTTCCTCCCCCCTCGTTTTCTCTTCCTCCCCCTCGTTATCTCTTCCTCCCCCTCGTTATCTCTTCCTCCCCCCTCGTTATCTCTTCCTCCCCCCTCGTTATCTCTTCCTCCCCCTCGTTATCTCTTCCTCCCCCTCGTTATCTCTTCCTCCCCCTCGTTATCTCTTCCTCCCCCTCGTTATCTCTTCCTCCCCCTCGTTATCTCTTCCTCCCCCTCGTTATCTCTTCCTCCCCCTCGTTATCTCTTCCTCCCCCTTGTTATCTCTTCCCCCCCCTCGTTATCTCTTCCTCCCCCTCGTTATCTCTTTCTCCCCCTTGTTATCTCTTCCTCCCCCTCGTTATCTCTTCCTCCCCCTCGTTATCTCTTTCTCCCCCCTTGTTATCTCTTTCTCCCTTCTCTATCTCTTCCTCCCTATCACTTTGTTTTCCTCCAACTTTCTTTCTCTCCCTCCCCCCTCTCTATCTCTCCCTCCCCCACTCTATCTCCCTCCCCCTTCTCTATCTCCCTCCCCCTCTCTATCTCTCCTCCCCCTCTATCTCTCCCTCCCCCCACTCTATCTCCCTCCCCCTTCTCTATCTCTCCCTTCCCCTTCTCTCTATCTCTTCTTCCCTTTCTCTCTTCCTCCCCCTCTAACCCCCTCTTTCTTTTTCTATTCCTCCTCCCTCTGTTTTGTCTTACTCCTCGTTCCCTTCCTCCCCCTCTCTTTCTTTTCCTCCCCTTTCTCTTCCCCCTCTCCCCCTCTTATTCTCTACCCACCAAAGTGGCTCTTCTGTATCAGCCGATGAATTAGGAGGCCCGTCTGCTCACTAACCATGCACAATAGGCCCTCACCGACACTCAACCAGTGGAGGAGTGTGTGTGTGTGTGTGTGTGTGTGTGTGTGTGTGTGCGTGTGTAATGGGGGCGGGGGCATAATGATCAAATAGAAACACTGAAAAATGCAATAATGGGAATTCATGGAGATTGTTTGATTTGAAACCTGCACATTTGATTGAGTATTTACAAGACGAACAAAAGAACGCAAGGAACAAATATGTCAATGCGGAACACAACGATGGACGGACAATGTCTTCAGCAGCATAAGATTAGATTCCATTTTACAGAACAGGATGTTTCTTATTGTTCGAGGCTCTAGATTCTCAGAGGAGTTTTTTGTTTGTCAAATCATAATTCATCCCGGTCCCAGCATGCAGTTTGTTGGGCGGGTGGTGACAGGTGACCGGGTAAAGAGCCAGGTGAGGTTGGGGGCTGAGGAGGGATATGTGAGGAGAAAGGACTGTGTAATCGGCGTATGGTGGTAACTAAGGCTTGTTCACACAAACTGATCAATTTCACCAAATGATCTGTTGACCAATCAGATCAGCGCAAAACAAGACTTAAAAAATGCCCTAATGTTGATAAAAAAATATCCTTTTGTCATTAAAATACTTGGCACACTTAGAATGTGGACAAGATTAGTGCAGAAGGACAGATGTTAAAATTAGATATAAATGCGGCTCGCTACTCTGATTTTGTGCTAATCTGACTGTCAGCAGCTTTTTAGGGCTTTATGTTAACAATATACACCAGTCACCTTTACAAGGAGAGAGAGAGACAGACAGGAGGAAAGATAGTGGAAGTGAGAGATGGGGACAGGAGGAGGAAGGACTAAAGAAAGAGGGAGAGAGAAGGAGGCAGGGAGAGAGAGAGACTATTTATCTCGTGTTGTCAGGAGCTGGCTGGCCTTAGCCCTGAAATGGCTATGTTGCTTGGTTACCGCCTAGGCTGTTGGTTGTGTGTGTGTGTGTGTGAAAAGGGTCAGTACCCTCTGTGTCACAGTTAAGAGAGCAGCGGGAAAGCATATGGACAAACATACACAGACACACACATGATATCGTTGAATGTACAACCCTTTCATCTTTATTTCAAAGAATAATTTATTTGATGTAGCGTTGTCATGAGATGACCAAGAAATAGGTTCCATTCTGTAGCAAGCTTTAACAATAACATTAATAGGAATAATTATATTTCATAAATAATAACAGTAACAACAGTCTATACAAGCTAAAATTGTAACCATGTAATTTTTTTGCAGTCCAATTTTTTGCACACAGCACACACGGGTTCTGGCCCCTCCCAGGTTCTGGCCACTCCCAGGTTCTGGCCCCTCCCAGGTTCTGGCCACTCCCAGGCTGCATTTACACACTTGACAAATCAAATAGGCTCTAAAAAAAAATCGGATGCGAAAACATCTGACGCGATTGGTCAAAAAAACTATTAATACGGACGACCCACCCCCCCCCCACAATTGTGCAACCTGCAAAAATGGCAGCCAAAGTCTCTTGCTTGGACTTCCAGAGGTTTTCTGTTCCCCCAGTAGTCTCTCAAATGCCCATGTTTGGCCCAGCAGGACGAGGAACAAGTGAAATCAAGGCCGAAACTGTCCAGCAGCCAGACTGACACTCAGTAGAGTGCACATCATGTGGGAGCGCACCACATTTCACCAGGAGATTTAGGATTCATGGAAAACCTGGAAGTTTGGGGACAATAGCCAGGATGAATGGGATTTCCAAAAGGGTCTCCGAAAATTCTGCAGGTGCTTCATGAGTTGTGCCTTTTTACTCGTGACCTCTGACCTCAGGTTGATTGGTACAATTCAGTCAGTCACTCATAGAGATCAATCAACTGAATTGTGGGTTTGTCAGTACAGACAGGTGTGTGTGTGTGATTGGCTGGAACCAAACATTACATTACAGACAGCTTTAACTACCACATGGCAAAAACACCCAACGAGAGAAGATCTCAGGACAATAAGAAGCAGAGGAGAGAAAATAATGTGAGAAAATGAACAGCAACAGACAAGTTCTTCTGTCACAGAGCAGCGAGGTTAGAATTGTGATATTCGTGAAACCAACAGATATTTCTGTGTGTGTGTTAGGGACTAGGGGTCTGTGTGTTAGGGACTAGGGGTCTGTGTGTTAGGGACTAGGGGTGGGCGTGGCTGAGCCCTCAACACGAAGGGCGGTTGTGTGCTTGTGCGTTTATTAAAGGGGGGAGGGAACGCTGCGATCTTGAAAGATGAGTTTTCCGTAACTCCAGATGTCCACCGTTGAAGTGCTCCTTTGTACAGCGTCTGAACATGTTCTTTTTCTCAACGGGAGAAGGAGACCGTCTTGTTGCTCTCACGCTGCGCTGAAGTGGACCGGAGGGCCGGAGTGGCCTTCTGTCTGAAACGTCCGCGGTAGAAATTAGATCTAGTCTTCCTACTTGTCCCAAGGTGAAGCTGTCTGAATGTTTTCAGTAGAAAAACCTTCCCTCTCCGTGCTTGGATGTCTGAGGCCTTTCGATTGGAGCGTAAAACCACTTGGACTATAGATCCGAAACGACGAGGTCTTATCAAAATGTAAAATGTTTTTTTTTTACGGGCACATTACAACTTCCACGCCGCATGTTTGTCTGAATGTACAAGTGGATGTACGCGTGTTACATCACTTCTGACTTAAGGACCTTTCTGTCAAAATAACCGCAGCAACAACGTGCATCTCGGAGTGATTCATTCGTCAGACACACAATCGTTCCTATACCAGCGTTGTTGGTCACTAAGTATTTCTCCTCAAATCAATTAAGCCACAGTTACAACCAAGTTCAATCATCTCTCCAAAACCATTAACGACTGAATTGTTCCTAAAATGGTGAAATGTTCGCGGTAAAAAAAAAAGTCTACCTTTGTGAGAGCAGACTTTCTTTGTTTTCTAAATCATCAAGCAATATTGTTTGAAATACGTGTTTCCGACATATTTTCAACGTCTTTTCAACATCTTTTCCATATATATATATTAAAAAAATATGCCTTTCAAAATGTCTTTTCAAATTCTTGTGCGATGGGACGTTCCCCGTAGTCCGGCAACCTCAGCCAGCACCCCACTATTCGTGCAGAAGCTCCTGCAGACAGTTTGGTGATTTAAAGACCTCTGGGACCTCACTGTCCAGTTTGCAGATCACCTTATAAATGGCTTTCTTCCAAGAAGGGTCCACATCTTTTCCAGCCACGATCGCATTGAAAAACTCCCTCAGCGTGATCTGGGCCACTTCCAGGAAACGCTCTGGAACCTGAAAAAGGGAGCAAGAGAATTTTTATTTTTTACCTGCTCTGACAAATTAAGAACACGTTCACCATTCTAATAAAGTTAACGCTGCAAAATAGAATTGGGACAAAGAGAAAGGGAGAGAAAATGAAAGAGAAACAGAAGGTGACCGTGATGTCATTAAAGGTGAAAGGTTACATTTGGAGGTTGTAAGTACAGAGTATTCACATACAGAGATAGTATATACCAGAGTATTCACCTACAGAGATAGTATATACCAGAGTATTCACCTACAGAGATAGTATATACCAGAGTATTCACCTACAGAGATAGTATATACCAGAGTATTCACCTACAGAGATAGTATATACCAGAGTATTCACCTACAGAGATAGTATATACCAGAGTATTCACCTACAGAGATAGTATAGACCAGAGTATTCACCTACAGAGATAGTATAGACCAGAGTATTCACCTACAGAGATATTATAGACCAGAGTATTCACCTACAGAGATAGTATATACCAGAGTATTCACCTACAGAGATAGTATATACCAGAGTATTCACCTACAGAGATAGTATATACCAGAGTATTCACCTACAGAGATAGTATAGACCAGAGTATTCACCTACAGAGATAGTATAGACCAGAGTATTCACCTACAGAGATATTATAGACCAGAGTATTCACCTACAGAGATAGTATATACCAGAGTATTCACATACAGAGATAGTATAGACCAGAGTATTCACCTACAGAGATATTATAGACCAGAGTATTCACCTACAGAGATAGTATATACCAGAGTATTCACCTACAGAGATAGTATAGACCAGAGTATTCACCTACAGAGATAGTATAGACCAGAGTATTCACCTACAGAGATAGTATATACCAGAGTATTCACCTACAGAGATAGTATAGACCAGAGTATTCACCTACAGAGATAGTATAGACCAGAGTATTCACCTACAGAGATAGTATATACCAGAGTATTCACCTACAGAGATAGTATAGACCAGAGTATTCACCTACAGAGATAGTATAGACCAGAGTATTCACCTACAGAGATAGTATATACCAGAGTATTCACCTACAGAGATAGTATATACCAGAGTATTCACCTACATAGATAGTATAGACCAGAGTATTCACCTACAGAGATAGTATAGACCAGAGTATTCACCTACAGAGATAGTATATACCAGAGTATTCACCTACAGAGATAGTATAGACCAGAGTATTCACCTACAGAGATAGTATAGACCAGAGAGCGGAGGAGACTAAGATAGAGTAAAGAGACAGAAAATAAAAGCACAGAGTGCGAGATAAAGAGACAGTGTTAGGATAAAGAACATCTGTTTTGAAAAAAATATATAGATAAACTTGGAGACAGCAAGTAAAGGGGGGAGACAGATCGTGAAAAGGAGATACAGAGAAAGGGGGAGACAAAGAAAGGGGGAGACAGAGAAAGGGGGAGACAGAGAAAGGGGGAGACAGAGAAAGGGGGAGACAGATAGAGACATCTGTATAAATGGCCTAAATTAGACCTGTTTATGGAGCTGATTTATGATGAAGGCATCTGTGTGTTTCAGTATGCATTTGGAAGTGTGTGAGCATGCTCATGTGTGTGTGTTTGTGCACGCCCGTGTGTGTGTGTGTGTGAGGCCCCAACAAAAGGCCAACAGCTGAGTGTCATCACAATGAGAGGAGGTGACAAACAGTTAGAGCCTCCAACAGCACGCTGAGACAAAAGGGTTTGTGACAAGAATAACTCTTTCTCCCGTCTCTCTCTCTCTCTCTCTGTGTTTCAATCCACCTCTCTCTCTCTCTATCTCTCTCTCTCTCTGTGTGTTTCAGTCTCTCTCTCTCTCTCTCTCTCACTCTCTCTCTCTCTCTCTGTATATATCACTCTTTACCCTTTCCCTCACATTCTTTCTCTCGCTCCCTCAAAACATGTTACTACATTCAGCACGTTTGTCTATCTGTCTCTGCGTCAGTGTGTCTTTGTTTGTAAGTATTTACCTGCGTGTGTGTGTGTGTTTGTTTTTGTGTGTGTGAGTAGGTGTGTGTGTGTGTGTGAGTCTGTGTGTGTGTGTGTGTGTGAGTCTGTGTGTGTGTGTGTGTGAGTGTGTGTGTCTCCACTGCTCTCGGGGTGGATGACCTCTGAATGTCCCATGACAGAAGGTTTGAGGGAGGACAATTCACACCAGATTCACATCTATTTCAGACGTTTGTCTTGGTGGGAAACGCCAGCGACAGCTGTGTGTTAATTTAGAGTATATAGTGCATAACTGAGAGTATAGACAGTATAGACTGACACATGTTGTATGGGTAGACAAATGAGTCAATAACATATGAGTTACAAGCACACACAGTTCAAATGTGTGGCGTTACTTAGAAATGTCCTGGTTTTCTATGGAAACATACAGAATTTGCAAATGTGGCTACATGAATTGGAAATATAGTCGATGACATGGTTCGAAATAATGATGGTAATTTATAATAATAATAATTCTGTCCTTTGATCTTTACTTTCGACGAATAATGCAGCATTCGGTCATGACCGATACTAACTACCCTGTTGAATGTAAACTTATTCTGCTTGTAACCAAAACATTTGTTCACTTGCTATTTGCCGGAATGCACCAAACAAGAATAAACGAGGGCTTTAGATGCAGGGTGGTGGAGATCTAAGTGGAATACAAAAACTAGGATTTTAGAGAACTTCTGTGTTGCAATTATTGACCCTGTTGTAAATCATGGCCTCTGTGAGAAGCGCGTAAAAGAAGATTAACCAAGCTAGTATGTATTGATAGTTCTAGGTAATATTTATTGATTGATTAAAATAACTACTAATGAGAAGGCGAGTTGCAGCATTTGATGCATATATTTGTTTGTCTCTTTTGTAAATACAATTCTGGCCAACAATGTTTTTGGTTCTGACCTGCATGTTGATTTAAAGTTGACAAGCAATCATGAAAAACTAAAATACGGATCATAGTATGTTAGCTGAGTCTGAATGACTGCCTACATGGCTGCCTGTCTTTCTGACTGAATGACTGTCTGAATGACTGAATGACTGTCTGACTGACAGTCTGAATTACTGAATGAATTAATGACTAACACCCAGACGCACACATCCTTCATTCTTCCTCAACTCTGCCTTCCTCTGGTGACATCACTGGCTCCTGAGTGATGTGAGTTTGTGTCTGAGTGTTTTGTGTGTGTGTGTGTGTGTGTGTGTGTTGAGACAATAGCCAGGGTCATCTGACCATGAGACAGGCACTCGTATCACATGACAGCTCTGAAGGACGCGTCTTTGTCTCTATGACTCTGCCTATTGTCAGACAGAGACAGCTGTGCCACACACACACACACACACACACACACACACACACACACACACACACACACACACACACACACACACACACACATACACACACACACTCATACACACACACACGCACGCACGCACACACACACACACACACACACACACACACACACACACACACACACACACACACACACACACACACACACACACACACACACACACACACACACACACACACTCCAGCAGACAGTAGAGACTCCAGCAGACAGTAGTGACCTTCCATGTAAATGTGTGTGTGTGTGTCTGTGTGGGTCTGTGTTACTGCCAACTATGTCCTGACCAGAATGAAGAGATAGAAGATGTATTCCCCTTCAAATTGACATGGAACTGGGATCTACGCCAGGAACAGGAACAGGCAACACTCTTTTCTTTAACCAGACATCAACCAATATACGTATTTCTCTCTAGCTGTCAGTGTTCTCAGTTTCTACTTTTGTAGGTACTAACTGTCAAGCTGGCAAAAAAACATTCATCCCGGCGAGGGAGTGTGAGAGGAAAAAAAAGATATGAAAGGAGGAGAGAGGA
>CM055757.1:2214550-2217050 GCA_029465975.1 Dallia pectoralis | reverse complement strand
GAATGTGTGTGTATGAATGTGTGTGTATGTCTGTGTGTATGTCTGTGTGTGTATGTCTGTGTGTATGAATGTGTGTGTATGAATGTGTGTGTATGTCTGTGTGTATGAATGTGTGTGTATGTCTGTGTGTATGAATGTGTGTGTATGTCAGTGTGTATGAATGTGTGTGTATGTCTGTGTGTATGAATGTGTGTGTATGTCTGTGTGTATGAATGGGTGTGTATGTCTGTGTGTATGAATGTGTGTATTAATGTGTGTGTATGTCTGTGTGTATGAATGTGTGTGTATGTCTGTGTGTATGTCTGTGTGTATGTCTGTGTGTATGAATGTGTGTGTATGTCTGTGTGTATGTCTGTATGCATGTCTGTGTATATGTCTGTGTGTATGAATGTGTGTGTATGTCTGTGTGTATGTCTGTGTGTGTATGTCTGTGTGTATGAATGTGTGTGTATGAATGTTTGTGTATGTCTGTGTGTATGAATGTGTGTGTATGAATGTGTGTGTATGTCTGTGTGTATGTCTGTGTGTGTATGTCTGTGTGTATGAATGTGTGTGTATGAATGTGTGTGTATGTCTGTGTGTATGAATGTGTGTGTATGAATGTGTGTGTATGTCTGTGTGTATATATGTGATGTGATTGACATAGAGAGAGAGAGTCAGAGAAGGAGAGAGTGGCAGAGACGGGAACAGGGGAGAGATAAGAGCATAGAGGAGGAGTTCAGCTGCAGCACCTCCTCGTAACAAGCCATCTGAGTTACCGTCACCTCATTATGCCCAATTCCCCTATTCCTGCTCCTTAGGGTCTGTTTGTATAGTCGTGTGTGTGTGTGTGTGTGGTCGTGTGGATGCATGTGTGTGTGTGTGTGTTAGTTTAAATGCTCTGTAATGGGCATCTAAATGCTGCTGATGTTACTGTGTTTAACAGGCTGCGGCCCCAGTGGGCAGATACTGACAAAGAGAGAGAGATATAGTGAGTGGGGGTGGAGAGAGAGAGAGGGAGGGAGAGAGAGAGGGAGAGAGGGAGGGAGGGAGGGAGAGAGGGAAAGATTGAAATGTAAACGCAGCAAAATGCTTTGACAAGGACACCAGGCCCTAAGCACCATCCTCTCTCGCATCATTTCACACACACACACACAAACACACCCCGTCCTCGACCCCCACACACACCCCTAGCCCCCCACACACCCCTAGCCCCCCACACACCCCTAGCCCCCCACACACACACCCAAACAGCAGTCTTGGTGGTACCTCAAAGTCGTTGGCCTTGTTGTAATGCATGTTGAGGGCCCTGTAGAGCTCAGACTCCCTGGCCACAGACAGATCCTCGTTGGTGGTCACCCCTTCGTTGATGGCCTGACGGGCGAACTTCTCCATCTGGATGTAGTAGAACTCCCGGAAGTTACTGAACCACTTGATGAGCTGAGATGTGATGCAGCGGTTAAACTGGAGGACATAACAGACATGAGGATCAATGCTAGTTGTTGTTTATTCTATGTTGTCGGTCTGATGACGTTCATTTACTACTTTTAAACATTTAGAAGAACACAGGTATATTCAGTACTGCACTCGATATTCCCTGTTCCACCTGCAGGCTGGTGCACGGAAAAGCCCAAACATTACAACAATTATTATTACCATGACAAGTGCAAGTATCCAAACTCCCTTAACTACCATACTAGCGTAACTACCATACTAGCGTAGCTAAACTTACTAGCATCACTACCCTTATTAGCATCACTACCCTAACTAGCATCACTACCCTTATTAGCATCACTACCCCTAACTAGCGAAACTATCCCTTACTAGCGTCACTACCCTAACTAGCGTAACTATCCCTTACTAGCATCACTACCCTTATTAGCATCACTACCCTTATTAGCATCACTACCCTAACTAGCATCACTACCCTTATTAGCATCACTACCATAACTAGCATCACTACCCTTACTAGCATCACTACCCTAACTAGCATCACTACCCTTATTAGCATCACTACCATAACTAGCATCACTACCCTTATTAGCAACACTACCCTAACTAGCGAAACTATCCCTTACTAGCGTCACTACCCTAACTAGCGTAACTATCCCTTACTAGCATCACTACCCTTATTAGCATCACTACCCTAACTAGCGTAACTATCCCTTACTAGCGTCACTACCCTAACTAGCGTAACTATCCCTTACTAGCGTAACTATCCCTTACTAGCATCACTACCCTTACTAGCATCACTACCCTTATTAGCATCACTACCCTTACTAGCATCACTACCCTTACTAGCATCACTACCCTTACTAGCATCACTACCCTTACTAGCATCACTACCCTTACTAGCATCACTACCCTTATTAGCATCACTACCCTTACTAGCATCACTACCCTTACTAGCATCACTACCCTTACTAGCATCACTACCCTTATTAGCATCACTACCCTTACTAGCATCACTACCCTTACTAGCATCACTACCCTTACTAGCATCACTACCCTTACTAGCGTA
>CM055757.1:2197050-2209550 GCA_029465975.1 Dallia pectoralis | reverse complement strand
GTGTGTGTGTATGTGTGTGAATTTGGTGTTCAGAAGGTCGTAATTGTGTTTTTGTGGTTTCTGAATCGGGTGCTTAGAATCCTTAATGCTGATTGGCCGTTAGCCATATAATATGAGACCGTATTCCACCTATGACTTATATTCAAACTAATATTAGCGCATTGGAAACCAGTTCATAAGAACTATCGGACCTCTTCGGCTTCTGTGGTACATTGCCAATCAACGGCAGCTAAGCGCTGTGTCCAGGCACTCAGCGGTGTGTCGAACATAACAACGGCCCGTAGATATGTTGAATAGGCCATATACCACAAGCCCTCATGCCATACTGCTTACATATAACACCATTCAGTAATAATTACCTCTGTAGATGCAGTAAATTCAATCAAATAAAGATGTGAAAATCTGTGGGAAATATTATGGCTGGAGTGTGTGTGTGTGTGTCTGTGTGTGTGTCTGTGTGTGTGTCTGTGTGTGTGTGTGTGAGGGTGAGTGAGGAGACTCTCTACCCCCACAACCCCACCCACCCCTCAGATTAAGGCCAGTTATTATAATTGGGCGACAGAGTGTTGGCACAATGCTCTATAGTGCCCCATCTGTGCCAGTGTCACAAACACACAGTAACACACACAGACACATACAGACACACAGACCCACAGACACACACATACAGACTGACCCACAGACACACACATACAGACTGATCACGCGAGGGACAGAGGAGAGGATAACGGTCACAGGGTGATAGGAGGAAATGGCCTGAAGTAGAGAAACGGCGGATGATAGCAGGGAGAGAGATGGAGAGAGAGAGAGAGAGACGGAGAGAGAGAGAGAGAGAGACGGAGAGAGAGAGAGAGAGAGAGAGACGGAGAGAGAGATGGAGAGAGAGATGGAGAGATGGAGAGACTGTTTCTTAGGGTTTTGTTTTGAACTATTGTTGCAGCACACGTCTGTCTGGGCCGTTTGTTTCACATAACAATGTATTTAAGAGTCATTCATATTATATTATATATATAAATGAAAAGCAAAGAGGTGAAAAGCTGAGATGAGGATGAGGACAGAAAGAGGAAGAGAGGATGAGAACCGAAAGAGGAAGAGAGGATGAGAACTGAAAAAAGTCGGAGTGTGAGGACAGTATTCTGTTTGAATAAAAGACAGACACAGTGATAGTACGGCTTACCTTGACATCTGAGAAGAACATCTTCAACATGTTGGAGGAGGGATATCTGGTGTAGAAGAACATGAGCTTGGCTTTCTTGAGATGGTTAGGAGACAAACCCTCCTGGATCTGACAAGGCCACTGTCAAGGAACTTCATAGAGTTAAATAGAGTGTGACATGCTAAACGTTCGCCTGTCTAAAACTGAACAGACATCCAATATTTAGACATTCTAGCTGCTCTTTTTTGTATTTGGCTGCACTTCTCTGCTTGTCAACATGAACAGAAATTGCCTTATGTCAATAAAGCCATAAAGCTGTTTTTTAAACTTTTGAAACCGCTGCTTTGATTACTTTACAACAAGTTAGACAACAACTTAAGATATAAAGTGCGTTATAAATAGATATTTAGAATTGTTTTTCTTACATCTGACTAGAGTTTCTGTGTTGGTGTGAAATTTCGCCCTGATCTCATCCCAGGTGTTTAATCATTTGCATGTTCTGATTCTTAATCCTCTAAATCAAACTGGTAATGTCACCCTTGTTGTTCACACACACACACACACACACACACACACACACACACACACACACACACACACACACACACACACACACACACACACACACACACACACACACACACACACACACACACACACACACACACACACACACACACACACACACACACACACACACACACACACACACACACACCTCACCCTTGTTTTGGGGAAAAAGGATTACATAAATGTTGTGTTGTTATGTTTAAGGTGATGTGTTCTGTTTCATATTCAGAGGTAAAATTATACAGGGGCTCAACAAAACAACAGGAACAGATTTTTTGTTTTGACCAAAACGGATATAAGGATTTGAGCTAAACAGAAGCTACAATAGATCAGTAGAGTTAACAAGGTGTCCTGTGGAGTTCCACTGGAGTCTTAGCTTCAACTTCTGCCTTCAACTCTCTTACAGAAATAAAATATTATCTTCTCACTTTCCTGCGCAAATCATAAAATGCTTATATAGTCAGAAATAATGAAAACTCAATTTATCAAATAACTTTAAAAGAACCTTTAAAATATTTGTAAAGGTTCCTTAAATTACTGGTATGTAAACACATTACTGTATGCTTATAAAAATATTAGGTACATAATTCGTTATAACCAACATGAGTATGTTAGATAATATAATATCATAAGAATGTGTTATGTGACATAATATAATATGAATATGTTAAAATATCTTATATTATATGTATGCATGGAAATCAAATATCTGTGCAGCTCTAATTTTATTTAATGTCTACATGGGTGTACAATGCAAGAACTATTCAGGGAAGAAGCAGTCAGCTGGTTCTCTGTCTATAATGGAGTGACCGGCACATTCTCTAAATCTCAAACTTATTGAGCTTTTCTGGGAGCAGTTTGACCGTATGGTACATAACTAGTGCCCACCAAGCCAATCCAACTTGTGGCAGGTGCTTCAGGAAGCGTGGAGTGAAATGTCTTTAGATGATCTCAACAAATTAACAAATAAAATGCAAGGCTGTAATTGCTGCAAATAGAGGACTCTTTGATGAAAGCAAAGTTTGAAGGACACAATGATTATGTCAATAATAAATGATAATTTCTAACCTTGCGAATTTTCTATTCATTTTCTATTCATATTTCCTATTAAAAAAATTCAATATATCTTTTCATGGAGATATTTTTAACGTTAGTGTACAAGAGACTATACGTGTTAGAAGAGACATTATTATAGGAATGTTAGTTAAGATGACTTATGAATATCTGCAGACACATTCTTGGTTCCATGATTCTTAATGATGAAAATGTTTTTGCACGCAGGCACTCATACACTCACTCATACACACACTCATACACACACTCATACACTCACTCATACACTCACTCATACACACACTCACTCATACACTCACTCATACACACACTCATACACACACTCACACACACACACACACACACACACACACACACACACTCATACACTCACTCATACACACACTCATACACTCAAACACACACACTCATACACTCACTCACTCACTCACTCACTCACTCATACACACACTCATACACTCACTCACTCACTCACTCACTCACTCACTCACTCACTCACTCACTCACTCATACACACACTCACTCATACACTCACTCACTCATACACACACACACACATACACACCCTCATACACTCACTCACTCACTCATACACGCACTCATACACACACTCATATACACACTCACTCACTCATACACTCATTCACTCACACACACACTCACTCACTCACTCTCTCACTCACTCATACACTCATTCACTCACTCATACACTCACTCATACACTCATTCACACACTCATACACTCACTCATACACTCATTCACACACTCATACACACACGCATACACACACGCAAAAAGATATACACTTCTTTTAGAGTTCTGTAATTCAGCAGCCATTTTCACAATGCCTGACTTACAGTTAGTGCGTTCATTTTAAAATAGCCAGGTGTAACATTGACACAACTCAGTAATAACACAGCTTACTTAATGAGGTAGCTCAATCAAAGCCAAAGATAGAGGGAGAAAAACTCAAACGGATACAAATATCTCTCTATGTGTCTGGATCGCTATTTACTGGCTCATTTACTGAATCGTCCTCTAGTTGAACGGTTGTTACCCTGTTCTCCTCAGAGAGCTCTTTGAAAACTTGAAGGATTTTACTACCATTTCATCTGCTGATATAGCTCTTTTATTATTGTGTTAACGCAATTCCTAATAAGCTAGCTAGCAAACCTGGTATAAATGCACTTAGCCAGCTGGAGCCCGTCCAGAGAGAGCAATGCAGTGTGGGTAATGGAGTCAACATAAGTCTCAGATTTATAACCAGATTAACAAGATTTATAAAACCAGTTTAATGTTGATTGTTAACTCACTTAACTATTAAATGTCAAATAAATGTCAAAACTTACGGTTCATTGTTGTGAAATATTAGCATTGTTTAATTATGTATATCATGGGAATGTGTCATTTAAAGGTGTATTACATCTTTCATATGTATTCTGGGTTGTGGGAAAACCCAGTGTGTGTGTCTCTGTGTGTGTGTGTGTTCATGTCAGGTAAAACACACAGTGACCACGGCTGAGTCATCCTATCACTGTTTCCTGCTAAAGGGACTTGTCTTCTGAGAAAACAGAGCCTGCACATTCACATGTGCGCGCACACACGCACACACACACACACACACACACACCACACACACACACACACACTCACACTCACTCACACTCACACTCACACACACACACACACACACACACACACTCACACTCACTCACACTCACACTCACACTCACACACACACACACACACACACACACACACACACACACACACACACACACACACACACACACACACACCCTCCTCATGAACACTTAATATTTATGTGGGCATTATTTTCTGTTGACCTTGAGCCTGGCTCGGACTATATTAGTGTGTGTGTGGGTGTGTGTGTGTGTGTGTGTGTGGGGGTGTGTGTGTGTAATGCTAGCTAAAGAAAGGTACTGAATAAACAGCACGGCTGGGATGTAATGTTCCCTTCCCCTCCCCCGCATCTGTCCCTGTCTCTCTGTAAGAAGGCTCACCCCTCTATCCATCTTTCACCGCCGGATGGTGTGCGTGTGTGTGTGCATGTGTGTGCTATCGAGACAATAACATCTGCAACCTGAACCTATCACCAGGTGTACGAGAGGAGGGTGAGGAGAGCAGAGAGAAGGGTGAAAACGAGATGGGAAAAGAGGTAGGGAGGCAGGGAGGACAGGGAGAGATTCAGGGAGGGAGGAAGGGAGGGAGGAAGGGAGGGTTTGTAAGTCCATAAATGAGTCGTGGACATCTGCTCAGAAACTGGAAAAATGACAGTTCACATTAATGCTAGCTGCTACCGTATGCACAATATAAGATAGCTACTACCTTACTGTTAGAAAAAGTTTACTTTATCTTACTATATGTTAATATATGTTAAGATACTATACTATGGTAAATATTAAAGATAGCTACCATATTACGGTTAATGTTAAAGCTTGCTAATACTATGTAATACAGTTACAATACTTTTTGGGTTAAATTCCCATGACCTGGTCGAAAGAGAAACCGTGTCATATCTAATGATGAGCAAATGTTTATGTTTAACCCATCATGGAGTTAGCATCAACAGCTTGTTCAAACGTCCTTATTGGGAACCAACATGCCTGATTAGCAAAAGCTACATAGCATGCAGAAACCCAGTTGAGAACTCTTCTATGTTTAGTGATCTGTTATTATACCAGCATTGTATAGATTGTATCCGCAGGTTGCCGCAGGAAATTTTGTGCCACAAATATTTAGTGATGATGTCATTGGAATAAATGTACCTACGTTGTTGGACAATTTTCTAACGTTGAGTTTAGAATTGTTCAAATGCGGCAAAGAGTTTTTTGGAAATATCCACACGAACAGACAGAATAGAAATTTGCATAAATGTTTGTTAGGGAAATATGACGACAGGTTAAAGGTCATTAGTCTACATATTGGTCCCAGCTAAAAGTCCACTCATTGACTATAAAATACGGCTACATGCAGTCTACTATTGCCAGTGGTTTTCCACTATATCCAGCAGGACGCTTTCATCGGAGTCGATTGCATATGTTCACTTTATTGTCAGGAACAACAATTATTAACTTTCTTATCCAGAAAATGACAAATTGCAGTGTTTTCTTATGAATTTGAATACAAGATATAGTAGTAGATATACTTAAGATATATTCCATTTGGAGCAATATTTTATCTTAATTATTGGACTGAAAATTAAGTAACAAGCTAACTAGTTTCGTGTGTAACATGAGGTTTTATTATTGGTGGAATTAGCAGGTTATTTTATCCATCTAAAATTACAAGCCAATTAACGCTTTATTCCCCTTAGGGCAGAATACTGCCTCGTTAAATTGTTAAAATAGCTGGCTAACAGTTTGTTTTAACCTGATGCCTTTGGATTGTTAGAATTCCAGTATTGTTTTCTTCTGAGAATAATGTACAAGAACATAAACACTATTTTAGTTATGGCAGGATATAAATGAGAATTGATACCATTTAACGGTGACTGGTAAAAAATGGGCACTTTAAAAAAAAGGTAAAATGTGCATTTAAAAGTGATAACAGTCCTTTTAAAAAACAACAACATTGACATGAACTATGAGGTAAACAACGCCACCAATTTAAGTGCATCTCAGTTAGTATTAGCACAGAATGAAGTTTTTAGTATAGTTTTGCAATTGAATTAAGTAAATTATACTAAAATAATAAAAGTTAAGAATAGCATATTGTAATATCTGACACCACAGGCCTTCATACAAAACATGAGGTTAGGGGAAGTTCCCCCAAACAGTAATTTCGGTAGTTAGTATATTACATTGATAATGAGGTTGCCTAATGTAAAAAAGCGTTGATAACTATGATTTATGACAACTTTTGAAATCTCATTTAGCCTGTAGTTGTAAAAGTGTGGCACAAACACACACACTAAAGCTCACAAAAGTACACACGGTTTATCTCCTCAGCAACTGGAGAGAAACGAAGCTATTCTTGGGACTATATGTCTTGTTTTCATTTTACTTTGTTCTTCAAACGACAGTTTGTGCGCGTGTGTGTGTGGTGTGTGTGCGTGTCTGTGATCTAACGTGCAGACACGGCAGTCCAGTTGGAGAAGCCTCTCAATATGAAAGGTTAAGAATGAAAGATAAACATCTACCTGCAAACACCTGTTCACCTTTCGGCCATGAAAGAGAGATTGTGTGTGTGTGTTTGCATATGTGTGTCTTTCTTAACAACTGTTGTCGATTAATTTCTGTGTATGCATTGTGTTTGTGTGTGTGTGTTTTTAAGCGGTGAAAGGCAAACGAAAACACACACAGCTGCCGGGCATACGACGAACACACACACACACACACAATAATGGCTCATTCACCCATGTTAGTACCTATCCAGGTATACAAACGGTAATACGCCAGTAAATGCTAACGTGAGCTCTAAGATCACAGACACTGCGGGCACACACTCGGTCCATCGTTTCAAACACTTGTTACCTCACACTCTCTCTCTCGGCTCATCATCCTCTGTCTTCCTCTTTGAAATATGATTAGCTTTTCAGTGTTATGTATGAATAGACACCCACACGTCACACACACGACACACGACACAACACACAACGCACAACAGACACTGTGTGAAGTGTGATTTGCTTTGAGCGTTTATGTACAAAGTCTTCCAGCGCTGTGATGAAAGCACGGGTCTCACAGCACCGAACCTCTGAGAGACATCCAGACGGTCACAACCCGAAACACGGGACGTGTGTGTGTGTGTGTGTGTGTCCCGTGCCCTCTTACTCTCCCAGCACCTCAGAGCACCACTCCCTGCTGCTGTCACTTGAAAGCGTGAAGACCAGCGTGCAACCTGTTTAATCTTCCCCTTGCAAGACCCGCGCGCCCCTTTATAACCCCCTGTCGGGAGAACACAGGGGTTAGGGCAGGAACCAATTAAATAAAGGACTTCTAGAGCACTGCTGAAACCGCTGCTAAGACGCCTCAGTTTGTCCTCCCCTGGGACACACACACACACACACACACAGACACACACACACAGACACACACACACAGACACACACACACACACCTAGACTTCAGTAAAGAAAGGATACCGTGCCTCCGGAATATGATGATAAATCTGCCATGTCCTGGAGGTCTCCGCACTCGGACTTGATAAGCGACAGGGACAGACCCTCACTCCCTCCACCATGTTGGGCCGGAGAGCTCTGCCTGTGATGATGGTGGGAGCCAAAATGGACGCCCCCGGCCGACCCCATTTTGGTCCGCAGCCCTACAGCTTCCCTGGAGAGGTCCATCGACTCGGGGGAGGAGCGGGGGTCTTTCGGGAAACCCTGGAAGGGGTAGCCCATGAAAGGGAGGGGAAAGGGGTGTCGGAAAGAGGGCGGGGAGAACCTCAGGGAGGCGGAGAGAGGGGAGGGATGGAGGGAGGGGTGATGGGGGTGGGGCGGGGGCAGGGTGGGGCTCTGGTGATGCTGGTCTGTGCCGGTCTTCCTGACGACCAGAGGCAGGGCTTCTGTCTGATCGCCTGCCGTTGGAACGCTCAGACCCCCAAACGAGTCCAGCGGGCCCGGTGCCATGACGTCACCGAAGCACGCCAGCCTCTGATTGGCCAAGCGGAAGCCAGGGCCGTCGCCGTTCACGTTGGCGTCGACGCCGCCAAAGCGAGAGTCCGGGGTCGTGGACCGGGGGAACGGGGCGAAGGAGGCCTGCGAGGGGGGGTTGCTGGCCGACGGGGCGCTTTTGAAGCCCCGATGCGGGTGAGGATGGCCGGGGGGTTTGTGATTGAACCCCTTAACCACGGTGTCCACCACCTGGGACATGGCGGAGTTCAGCTCCTGTTTTAGAGTCTCCGCCAGCTGCCTGCCCTCGGCCCGCATGGACACCCCCCTCAGCACCCTCTCCCCTACGCCTGGGTCCCTCTTCTTACGCCTCTCCGCCTCGCTCCTCTCGTCCTCTTCGTCCCTCTCCCCGTCTATCAGCACCTGTTCCTGGAGCAGAGCTCTGGCCCGGTCCAAAAACAGACCCGGGTCGTCCACTAACTCGGACAGGTCACCGTGGATATGGTCGTCGCGGTTACGGTTGCCACAGCGGTCGCCGTGTCTGTCCTCCAGGCCGTCAGAGCGGATGCTGTCCTCAGACAGGTTGCCATCTTCATCCCCTCCTGGTCCTCCTCTCTCCTCTCTCTGGTTTTCTCCGTTCTCCTCCTCTGTCTCGGAGTCGTAGATCTGGTAGAACTTCTCCTGCAGCTGACGTAGCTGCTTCTGCGCAAACAATAAAAAACAAATAATTATTGAACTTGAGTTAACGAATCAACCTCTAAGCATCATCAATTAACCAAATCATCAAATAATTAAGTATTCAAATATCTACATGAAAAGAAAACATTGATGTGCATTTTATGTACAGAGGGTGTATGAATATGTATACTGATGAGCCAAAACATTATGACCACTCAAATGGTGAAGTGAACTACGCTGATAATCTCCTAGGCACATGTCAAAGTCCAGGTAGATCAGATTGTAAGAAAACAGTCTATCGTGGTCAATGTGTTGAATGCAGGAGAAACAGGCAGGAGTGAAGACCTGAGCAACTTTGACAATGGACAAATTGGCAATGTGACTGGGTCAAAGCATCTCTGGGACGACAAGGCTTGTGGGGTAGCAGTGGTGAGTACCTACTGACAGTGGTCCTGGTCAGCAATAGTGAGTACCTACTGACAGTGGTCCTGGTCAGCAATAGTGAGTACCTACTGACAGTGGTCCTGGTCAGCAATAGTGAGTACCTACTGACAGTGGTCCTGGTCAGCAATAGTGAGTACCTACTGACAGTGGTCCTGGTCAGCAATAGTGAGTACCTACTGACAGTGGTCCCGGTCAGCAATAGTGAGTACCTACTGACAGTGGTCCTGGTCAGCAATAGTGAGTACCTACTGACAGTGGTCCCGGTCAGCAATAGTGAGTACCTACTGACAGTGGTCCTGGTCAGCAATAGTGAGTACCTACTGACAGTGGTCCTGGTCAGCAATAGTGAGTACCTACTGACAGTGGTCCCGGTCAGCAATAGTGAGTACCTATTGACAGTGGTCCTGGTCAGCAATAGTGAGTACCTACTGACAGTGGTCCTGGTCAGCAATAGTGAGTACCTACAGACAGTGGTCCTGGTCAGCAATAGTGAGTACCTACTGACAGTGGTCCCGGTCAGCAATAGTGAGTACCTACTGACAGTGGTCCTGGTCAGCAATAGTGAGTACCTACTGACAGTGGTCCTGGTCAGCAATAGTGAGTACCTACTGACAGTGGTCCCAGTCAGCAATAGTGAGTACCTACAGACAGTGGTCCTGGTCAACAATAGTGAGTACCTACTGACAGTGGTCCTGGTCAGCAATAGTGAGTACCTACAGACAGTGGTCCTGGTCAGCAATAGTGAGTACCTACTGACAGTGGTCCCGGTCAGCAATAGTGAGTACCTACTGACAGTGGTCCTGGTCAGCAATAGTGAGTACCTACTGACAGTGGTCCTGGTCAGCAATAGTGAGTACCTATTGACAGTGGTCCTGGTCAGCAATAGTGAGTACCTACTGACAGTGGTCCTGGTCAGCAATAGTGAGTACCTACTGACAGTGGTCCTGGTCAGCAATAGTGAGTACCTACTGACAGTGGTCCTGGTCAGTAATAGTGAGTACCTACAGACAGTGGTCCCGGTCAGCAATAGTGAGTACCTACTGACAGTGGTCCCAGTCAGCAATAGTGAGTACCTACTGACAGTGGTCCTGGTCAGTAATAGTGAGTACCTACTGACAGTGGTCCTGGTCAGCAATAGTGAGTACCTACAGACAGTGGTCCTGGTCAGTAATAGTGAGTACCTACTGACAGTGGTCCCAGTCAGCAATTGTGAGTACCTACAGACAGTGGTCCCGGTCAGCAATAGTGAGTACCTACAGACAGTGGTCCTGGTCAGTAATAGTGAGTACCTACTGACAGTAGTCCTGGTCAGTAATAGTGAGTACCTACTGACAGTGGTCCCGGTCAGCAATAGTGAGTACCTACAGACAGTGGTCCCGGTCAGCAATAGTGAGTACCTACTGACAGTGGTCCTGGTCAGCAATAGTGAGTACCTACAGACAGTGGTCCTGGTCAGTAATAGTGAGTACCTACTGACAGTGGTCCCAGTCAGCAATAGTGAGTACCTACAGACAGTGGTCCCGGTCAGCAATAGTGAGTACCTACAGACAGTGGTCCTGGTCAGTAATAGTGAGTACCTACTGACAGTGGTCCTGGTCAGTAATAGTGAGTACCTACTGACAGTGGTCCCGGTCAGCAATAGTGAGTACCTACTGACAGTGGTCCTGGTCAGCAATAGTGAGTACCTACTGACAGTGGTCCCAGTCAGCAATAGTGAGTACCTACTGACAGTGGTCCTGGTCAGCAATAGTGAGTACCTACTGACAGTGGTCCTGGTCAGTAATAGTGAGTACCTACTGACAGTGGTCCCAGTCAGTAATAGTGAGTACCTACTGACAGTGGTCCTGGTCAGCAATAGTGAGTACCTACTGACAGTGGTCCTGGTCAGCAATAGTGAGTACCTACTGACAGTGGTCCCAGTCAGCAATAGTGAGTACCTACAGACAGTGGTCCTGGTCAGTAATAGTGAGTACCTACTGACAGTGGTCCCAGTCAGCAATAGTGAGTACCTACTGACAGTGGTCCTGGTCAGTAATAGTGAGTACCTACTGACAGTGGTCCCGGTCAGCAATAGTGAGTACCTACTGACAGTGGTCCTGGTCAGCAATAGTGAGTACCTACTGACAGTGGTCCCAGTCAGTAATAGTGAGTACCTACTGACAGTGGTCCTGGTCAGCAATAGTGAGTACCTACTGACAGTGGTCCTGGTCAGCAATAGTGAGTACCTACTGACAGTGGTCCCAGTCAGCAATAGTGAGTACCTACAGACAGTGGTCCTGGTCAGTAATAGTGAGTACCTACTGACAGTGGTCCCAGTCAGCAATAGTGAGTACCTACTGACAGTGGTCCTGGTCAGTAATAGTGAGTACCTACTGACAGTGGTCCCGGTCAGCAATAGTGAGTACCTACTGACAGTGGTCCTGGTCAGCAATAGTGAGTACCTACTGACAGTGGTCCCAGTCAGCAATAGTGAGTACCTACTGACAGTGGTCCTGGTCAGCAATAGTGAGTACCTACTGACAGTGGTCCCAGTCAGCAATAGTGAGTACCTACAGACAGTGGTCCTGGTCAGCAATAGTGAGTACCTACTGACAGTGGTCCTGGTCAGTAATAGTGAGTACCTACAGACAGTGGTCCCAGTCAGCAATAGTGAGTACCTACTGACAGTGGTCCTGGTCAGCAATAGTGAGTACCTACTGACAGTGGTCCCAGTCAGCAATAGTGAGTACCTACAGACAGTGGTCCTGGTCAGCAATAGTGAGTACCTACTGACAGTGGTCCTGGTCAGCAATAGTGAGTACCTACTGACAGTGGTCCCAGTCAGTAATAGTGAGTACCTACTGACAGTGGTCCCAGTCAGCAATAGTGAGTACCTACAGACAGTGGTCCTGGTCAGCAATAGTGAGTACCTACTGACAGTGGTCCTGGTCAGCAATAGTGAGTACCTACTGACAGTGGTCCTGGTCAGCAATAGTGAGTACCTACTGACAGTGGTCCCAGTC
>CM055757.1:2172050-2194550 GCA_029465975.1 Dallia pectoralis | reverse complement strand
AGAACCGGTCCACATACATTACATTTTTTAAACCCACGTGGGAAATGAACGAGGGAACACTTGAAAGCACACTTGAAAGCACACTTGAAAGCACACTTCAGGGAGATGAGAGAGAATGCCACAATGGGTTTGAGAATCTGTTTAGCCTCCACTAATGTAAGGTTTATAAGTGCCCTAATCTGCAAATAGTCCTCTCAGCAAACTCAGGGATTTTAAAATCATTTTAGTTTTTGTGGTTCCGATTTGATTTGATTCCTACTGGCTTCTCTGTGAAAATGAATATCTTCGAGATATTCCTGAAGGTACAGTGTTTCATCTTGAGGAAGACAAGAATGCAGCTCATTCCCTGTGAAGACGAATTGATACAATTGGTTTGGGAAATGGAGAGATAAAGAATGAGATCAGCTAGACAGAATGAGAAAGAGAGGGTGGAGGAGATAGAGAGAATGGGAAGAGAAAAAGACGTGGAGGGAGAATTGACAAAATAAGTTTTAAAAAGTAGCAAAGTAATTGTATACGTAACATGCAAGGGGGGTGATTATGACTAAACCAATAGCTGGTTCACAATATTCCCATCAATCAAACTTAGCCAATCACCTTTAAGGTAAATTCACCTATACCAAAGTAAACCAAGTAGGCCTATACTGTCCTGGTAGAAAGGGAATACGGAACTCGTTTCTCCACGATATCTGGTTCACCAGGGAATTTGAAGACAGTTACCAGCCGGTTTAAGCTACACGACATAAATCATGACAAATCAAGCCAAGAACATGGAGACGCTCAACAAAAAAGTAAAGCTGCATATACCAGTACCATGAAGTAAGGTTACTAATCTGTTGTCTTAACAAACCTTGAACTTTATAGTACATTGATCCACGTTAAGTTCCAATTCAACTATAGACATGTTTTTCTCCCCGTTGAAAAACGTGGATAATTGAATTTCAATGCTGAGATCTTGTTGATATCACAGCCAACTGGACTTACACAAAAGGTCCACATTCTGAACTCTCCCTCCCATCTTGATTTAAAGCAACATTGCGATCATCTCGTCAACGTCTAGTAAGTTGAGACTATAGGGCGTTTCAATAAACAGCAACACAACAGCACTCTAAACATTGACTTGGGTTAAGGTATCCAACACACAGACACAGACACGCACACACACACACACACACACACACACACACACACACACACACACACACACACACACACACACACACACACACACACACACACACACACACACACACACACACACACACACACACACACACACACACACACATACTACTCCTGCTCGCAAACACAGTACAGAATACACTAAAACTCACTCCGATCCACATTGTTTAAACAAGTCTAATTGATTCATACACTTTCATTCTCCATTCATTCTTGTGAGTAGACTTAACTATGATAATGTCATTACATAACTTTTTACACAGCCCACACAGTGAAAGCTAATCACAATTACACATTTTTAAAGCACAATAGTGTATCGATACACGATCAAATTTGCCTTGATACAAATAGGCCTATAATCAATCTCCGAAAAGCCGATTCTATTTCCGCGCAATCAAATGCTGATGTAAATAAATCCTTAAAATAGAATGAGAGATAAATTAATAGACATATAATTTAGTTTATAATAATGTTATTTAACAAATCGTAATTTGTAAATAGTCAAAACAGTTCCGCTGAATAAAGTGAAGCCTATTAGTATATAGCGTTTGTAAATATGTACATCTGTAATTATATATTTACGTTTGAACTTATATTATGTCGGTGCCTTTACATTTATTATGTCTAATTGGTTAAGACTCAGAACACGACAGTCAATTCGGAACTGTGACTAGAACCGCACGTCTGAAACACATGCGCTCTTTAATGTGGAACCAAGACTGTTACTGGTGGTGCCGAAATGGAGATGTGAAGACGAGAACTAAACACGACAGGTCCAATGTTGGACATCAGTGAGAAAGAAATGAGAAAGCAACTTGTTTTCAGTTCAACTGCGTCCCAAAGTAAAATGCTGTGCCAACTTCACAACTTCCTGATAATTAATCATTGATCATAATCTCCCAAAAAAAACACAAATCCACCAAGGTATTCACAATAAGCCTACATCTGGAATACTGTATGCACATATGTATTTGTGGAGTGTGATGTCACAATAAGCTGGACCACTTTTGCTCTTAGTGAGGGTTGATGCACCTGCCATCCACACTGTCTAAGACACCAGTAAACCTCACTCACCTTCTCTACAAATCAACGTAAAACGTAAGGTTAAATCTAAAGACAACATAGTGAATTTAGACTGTGTAACAAACGGTTAATTGGCTTAGAATGGGTGGTGAATTTCCTTTGAACTATTAGTTTAATATAAGACAAACAGGCGCTCATCAGCAACTGAAGCCATCCGACATGGATAGGACACAGTGGACATACTAATGTAGCAATGACAATAGCCCACAGCTGTTACCACACAGAGGGGAAACAGAAGTGATTTGTCTCACCAGATAGGGTGAATAGCAGAAATAAGATCATTGCATTTGAGGCGACATTGTAATGCAACTTCCTTGTTGTCACACAACCCCCATACAACCAAAACTTGCATAAAGTGACTTAGTATTCGACGTGCTTTGGACTATTGATAAACTGGTGAGATAAACATTTATCATGTAAGCTATAGCTGGTCAATAGTGAACGTTAAGAGCGCAAATTAAACAGACAGACACAGACCCCATCATTTATAAGAGACAGCTGCAGAAACGTATAACAGACCAATAAATACAACATATTTTGTATGGAATTATATGAGAAAAAAACGCGTTTCTTTGCCTGAACCTTTGCAAAGTTTATCTAGATAGGATATAGTGCACAGCTACATTATAATTGATAAATGCATACTCACAAATGAAAAAGTAGATTGAACAACTCATAAAAGTGCAGTTGGAGCTCTCTGATATCCTATAGGCCACGATACACCGGCTATAACCTGACCAAAGGCAGGGTAGTGAAAGTTACTACTGCGGGCCGTACACACACGCGCGCGCGCGCACACACACACACACACACACACACACACACACACACACACACACACACACACACACACACACACACACACACACACACACACACACACACACACACACACACACACACACACACACACATATATATATTCGAGTATGCATACAATGTTACTTACTGTGTACGACTGGTGAGACGAAAAGGAAGCTTCTTAGTAAACCGGCAAATGCAAAAAAGGGAGCAGTTCGTTCACTACACTGTGCAATCGGGAATATTCTAACTTCTCTGGAAAGCGGAGAGCGTAGATAGAGAGAGCGAGAGAGAGAGCGAGAGAGAGAGAGAGAAAGAGAGATAGAGAAAGAGCATAGAGAAACAGGGAGAGAGGGAGGGAAAGTGAGAGGTGTCTGTTTTGCGACACTCTCTCAGTCCAGGGACAGGTTCAGTCCGATGTTTCTATCTCGACCGTGGAGCTCCTAGTCTGGAGGCTGCAAGGAGCGTCTCATGGAGCAACAAGATTCACGTTAAGACGCCGAGTGCTTGAAGGATGCGCGCAAACCTGGGCTGCATGCGTCATCAACCCGAGTGATGCGCCGTGTACACCCGACCAATAAGAAACGTCTACCCGGTTTTAGAAGCGACACAAAACGCCTTTAACTTCACAAGAGAGAGAGAGAGAGAGGATGTAGAGAAGGAAGACCTCCTCATGCTATAAACACACCGGGGTATGTGTATGGAAATGCGCATTTAATCAATCTTTAATTTAAAGTCTCACCGCTTTAGTCAATCTGGTCAATACGTATAATTTTATCATAGTTATTGACAAATCGAATACTATCTTAGATTAGTCCATTTTAGCCCAGTCTTTTATATTTTGTCAGATTTAACACTTTTATAGAAACTTTTATCTTTTTTTACCATTCGGCTACGCACTATTTTCTATACACCATATGTGTCATATATAAATATAACATATACCCCTATGTATGTAAAGCTTTATTTTTGTCAATGCTGTTTGTCATTGATTAACCTGTCCCAAGCCTATAACACAGAATACCCTCAGTGCTCTATCGCTATAGAATACCTACTCATATAGTAGTCATTAGCTGTATCTTACATTAATACTGCCCTTTTTATTTTAATAAACGGTGTCACTTTTATTTGATCAGTCACACTTAGATATTGTGTCCATGCATTTAAACAGCTCTCATTATCCCACAGATGTATGCTGTATATACTTACATATTCAACATGTGCTCTTATTTTGAGAAACATAAAATAGAATCGAATTAGTAAATAACAAAACTCATTTATAACATTACACAGAGAAAAAGTCCCAATACGTTTTTTTGCCAAAGGGATCCGTTCTGTAAAGCAATAAGTAAAACATGTTTTCAGACGGTTTTGTTTGAAATGTACATAATTAATTTGATAGAGTGAATACAAAACAACACGCGAGGTGGCTGATAGAAAACCACAGCAATACAGTTGCGTTTTTATAGAATACATGATAAATAAGGTATATTGTTCAGAAGTTATCCAGATAATACAAACGCTTCTGAATCGGTCAACATAGGACATAAATGTGCAACAAATTAAAGTAAACAAGTGCTTAAAATATAGTAATTTCACTCTGTGTATAACTGTTTTCAATTTTACATTTAGGTTACATTTCAGAGTCCTTGTTATCTATTTTATAATACAGTAGGACTACACCGTAAGCCAAAATAGGATCAACTATTTATCAGTGTCACACTCATTGGCACACTAACAAAAATGTTTTTAATAAAATATAACACATTTTGCTCCACAGAAGAGTGAGGGACATTTAAGGAAGGAGAAACATGTACACTTTCTAACTTCTTGATATCTCATATAAATTACCTTCTCATATGCACTCAAAAGGCCTTCTATACTCAAGAGTTTATTCGGGGATTACAAATAGTTGTATGTCCTATCTTTTATCACATATGAATTAGTAATAGTCAGTCTATTGTTATTAATCACACATTAAAGTATCATATATTAATGCATGGTCCAGGTAAAACCATTGCAGACAGAAAGTCATCCTATGTTGTTGAGAAATCTCAATAGACTTCATAATTCATGCCAAATCATATCATCCAATCATATTCCTCATGTATAGATGACCGTCGGAATTCAGGTCATTTTAAACAAATCCCCACGGGAATATTTTTAGCAATTACACTTAAATTGGCAACGCTGTTTTTTTTTACACATTTTACTGTGGCCAAATATTTCATGTCTATACCACGATGTTTGAAAGCTATTGAAATGTGCGAGGCATTATGTCAATTCATGATTAAAGAGAAGATAAACAATTAAAACATACAATACGCATTTACAAACCAGATACTTAATCCTGAAAACTAGTGACACAATATAATAGGATATAGTTTTAATAATAATTTAAATCATACGATATCTTCGATCTTATACACCATTCTTTCTTGTTTAGTGTTATTGCATGGCTATTTACCCAGATATATATACACTGAGTTCACTTCTGTATCGATATGATCTACATATATTTTATATGTGTCTACTATGGCCTATAGTTACAGTGTTATGGTATTTCCCCTTCTATAATGAATTGGGATTGTGTGGGAATGTGTGGTTGTTTCCTGAATGCGTGATACCCCTGGGACAGATTGTGCCATGGGACTGGGAATTAGTGCCTATTGACCAGTTATCATCCATAATAAAAGGCATCACGACCGCGATTACAAAGGTGATCCCTATATTATGATTCCTGATTCTGCATCTGAAATAAAAAATACACTTCAAATAAATATTGCTCATAAAAAGCGACATTTATTGTATTTTTTTTAATTATAATAATTTCGTGCTTCTTTAATAACGTATGTTGGGCTGTATTGCAGTTATCTCCATTTTACATTGACTTGTGGTTGTCAATATTGAATGAAGATACAAAACATATGATGGTTCCTGAATTTCCCCTGAAAAGCATCTCTTTTTAAAATTCGTCTAGCTCCTTCCATTAACCTTTTTCCCCATAAGATATTAAAATAATTAGTTAGCCTACTCCCGTCTCTATGTGCGCGTGTGTGTGAGCGTGTGAGCGTGTGAGTGTGTGAGTGTGTGTGTAAGTGTGTGTGTGTGTGTGTGTGTGTGCGTGAGTGTGTGTGTGTGTGTGAGTGTGTGTGTGAGTGTGTGTGTGTGAGAAAGTCTGTGTGTGCGTGTGTGTGTGTGTGTGTTCTGTGTCCGAGTTGCTGCCCGCTGACACTGTTACACAGGATATGTCTCGTAAGCGAAATATTAAACCCCTTCATAGGACATCGGAATTCTTGACAGTCAGATGTCCCCCCACTTCTGCAGATGTGCCCCACCCCACTTCTCCAGATGTGCCCCCCCCCAAAAAACGTCTCCCTCTCTCGCTCCGGCTTTCTCTCTCTTTTTGTATATTTCTCACCCGCTCTTATCTTTCTGATGCGGAATTTGAGAGAGGTTGTTGCATAGATGTTGTTTGGGTATGTCACAGAATACGTTATTGTAGTAAATGGGCCCCATCAAAATAACACGGAATATTTGTAATTTATTTTTCACCATTAGTCCAGACACAGTATGCCAAGCCTATATCAGCTCTGGTTGTGTGAGGGTGTTTTTTCTTTCTTTACATAAACTTGACATGATAATATCACTAAGTATTTCAAACCCCAAATAAATGAAGTACTTACCAGAATTTAATTGTTAGATGCACTGGCCTAACCTTGCTTAATTGGTCCTAATGCCAGTTCGCTTTTTGATTGGTCCTGCCACCACTGTTTAGCTTTCTGATTGGTCCTAACAGCCCTGGGTTGGTTTTTGATAGGTCCTACCACCACTGTGTAGCTTTCTGATTGGTCCTAACAGCCCTGGCTTGAATTTTGATTGGTCCTACCACTACTGTGTAGCTTTCTGATTAGCCATAACAGCCCTGGGTTGAGTTTTGATTGGTCCTACCACCACTGAGTTGCGGAACGACCAAGCTTCCCTTAATAAGCAACGAAGGACCTGCTGCCTCACAAGCTAATGTGTATCCCCACCCATATCTGCATCGGCCAATGGCATTCAAATACACAATATAACATGAATGCATTGCGTTTCTTCTCTCGTTATTTAGCCAAAATACTTAATAGTTACCGAACAGGTGTCAGTCAACATGGATGAGAGTAGCTGCCAAATGCCTCAGATGTCAATTTGAAATGTAATCTTTTCAATTAAATGTGGCAACTTTGCATAACTAGTGGCATGTCAAGCCTTATTTTATCTCTAAACTTTACCTGACCTTATTATATAGCTAAACTCAAGTCTAACTTTTGCCAGCAGTTGCTTATCAGCGGAAATTCTTAATTGTTAAACTCTCTTCGGAGAAGATTTTAAAGAGAGACAAAATGACAGAGACAGATGTGAGGTAAGGTGTGGAAGGTTTTAAAGAGAGACAGAATGACAGAGACAGATGTGAGGTAAGGTGTGGAAGGTTTTAAAGAGAGACAAAATGACAGAGACAGGTGTGAGGAAAGGTGTGGAAGGTTTTAAAGAGAGACAAAATGACAGAGACAGATGTGAGGTAAGGTGTGGAAGGTTTTAAAGAGAGACAAAATGACAGAGACAGATGTGAGGTAAGGTGTGGAAGGTTTTAAAGAGAGACAGAATGACAGAGACAGGTGTGAGGTAAGGTGTGGAAGGTTTTAAAGAGAGACAAAATGACAGAGACAGATGTGAGGAAAGGTGTGGAAGGTTTTAAAGAGAGACAAAATGACAGAGACAGATGTGAGGAAAGGTGTGGAAGGTTTTAAAGAGAGACAAAATGACAGAGACAGATGTGAGGTAAGGTGTGGAAGGTTTTAAAGAGAGACAAAATGACAGAGAGAGATGTGAGGAAAGGTGTGGAAGGTTTTAAAGAGAGACAAAATGACAGAGACAGATGTGAGGAAAGGTGTGGAAGGTTTTAAAGAGAGACAAAATGACAGAGACAGATGTGAGGAAAGGTGTGGAAGGTTTTAAAGAGAGACAAAATGACAGAGACAGATGTGAGGAAAGGTGTGGAAGGTTTCAAAGAGAGACAAAATGACAGAGACAGATGTGAGGAAAGGTGTGGAAGGTTTTAAAGAGAGACAAAATTACAGAGACAGATGTGAGGTAATGTGTGGGAGGTTTTAACGAGAGACAGAATGACAGACAGGTGTGAGGTAAGGTTTGGGAGGTTTTAACGAGAGACAGAATGACAGACAGATGTGAGGTAATGTGTGGGAGGTTTTAAAGAGAGACAGAATGACAGACAGATGTGAGGTAATGTGTGGAAGGTTTTAAAGAGAGACAGAATGACAGACAGATGAGAGGTAATGTGTGGGAGGTTTTAAACGTCACATGTGTTCTGAATAATTGATAATGAACTTCACTAAGAGATGAGTGAAAATAATTTCACAAACTGATCATAACACACACGCTTAAATGTGTTCATGTAATTTGTATGTTTCTGCCTGTTTTAGAAAGTAGGCCAACATAGGCATTATGTCACTTCCTGGTAAGACAGAAGGCCAGCATAGACATTATGTCACTTCCTGGTAAGACAGAAGGCCAGCATAGACATTATGTTACTTCCTGGTAAGACAGTAGGCCAGCATATACATTATGTTACTTCCTGGTAAGTCAGTAGGCCAGCATATATATTATGTCACTTCCTGGTAAGACAGTAGGCCAACATAGACATTATGTCACTTCCTGGTAAGACAGTAGGCCAACATAGACATTATGTCACTTCCTGGTAAGACAGTAGGCCAGCATAGACATTATGTTACTTCTTGGTAAGACAGTAGGCCAGCATAGACATTATGTCACTTCCTGGTAAGACAGTAGGCCAGCATACACATTATGTTACTTCCTGGTAAGACAGTAGGCCAGCATAGACATTATGTCACTTCCTGGTAAGACAGTAGGCCAGCATATACATTATGTTTCTTCCTGGTAAGTCAGTAGGCCAGCATATACATTATGTTCTGTAGGAGAACTGCATCATATCAGGACAGAAACGTCCGGATCCGTCTCACTGAGATCAATGGCATCGGTGGTCTCAATGACACTCTGTGTCCAATAACAACCAGCCAGACACCAAAATTACACCTTATCATACTAGTTGCTCGTCTTTATTTGGAATCAGGTGGAAATGGAACGATGGATGGAGAGAAGGAGGGAGGGAGAGGAGGAGGTAATGAAGAAGAGTGGCGGAGAGAGGGAATAATGAAGGCGCAGTTAAAGGTGGAGATGAGGAGACAGATGGACAGAACTCTCTGTCTCTGTCCATCTTTCCATCAAGATGCTATTATTCAGAACATTAGCAAAGGAGAGCTAAAAGCCCTTAATGCTGAGGAGGGTCCTGAGGTCCTAGCTGAGAGCACACACACACACACACACACACACACCCCACCCACACACTCACACACACACACACACACACACACACACACACACACACACACACACACACACACACCCACACACACACACACACACACACACACACACACACACACACACACACACACACACACACACACACACACACACACACACACACACACACACACACACACACACACACACACCCACCCACACACTCACACACACACACACACACACACACACACACACACACACACACACACACACACAGTAGTAGAACAGTAGTGTTAAGAACAGTGGTGTGATTTCTGACAGGCTTGCATCACTCCAAAACAACCTACCAACTCAGTCTATGTGTGTCTGTATGTCTGTGTGTGTGTGTGTCCATGTGTTTGTTTGCGTGTGTGTTCATGGCTGTTTTTGTGGGTGTGTGTGTTGTGTTTGTGTGTCCAATTAGATGATCAAGAAGCATATTGAAAGGCTTCTTCATCTAATTCACATAAAAACCAATAAAACATCAAATTGTCACTCAATACCTTACCTCTTGAGTAGAACTGTTAAGATGATTTTAAAATTGATTGAGAATCACGCCTAAAAAAATGAACATCAAGACAGAATGATTCACCTTAAACAACAACTGTAATTAACTCCATGTTAGTGAAGAGGGGTGACAGCTGCTGACACGTAATCACATCTGGACAATACTGACGGATGTAGATCTCCTCTAGAGACGGTTTTGTAGATCGGCTGGTGTTTAACCATCTCTGAGATGATGACCAACCTTACGCGCCAAGTGTAAACATTGAGCATGGAAGGCTTTACCAGCCCTCTCCGAGAAAGAAAAACACATCTGTTTGTTTTAGTTTACTTCTTTACACACTACAAGGCACATCGTTAAATATAAATCATAATAAACAATAAAATAAATCATAATATCTCATACAACAATAACGTTATGTTTTATAGCCAACACATTTCCTAAAAATTCCCCAGATCCACCAGTGATTCGATTATTCAGACTCCAGGGCTCTTGCTATCGCTGATTACAGTAACATGCTTATGGTGATCCAGGCACATTTCTTAAAACCTTTTTCCAGAAAACATTTAGCATGAATAGGATACCCTGTGGATGTGGGGAACAGAGACATTAAACACTGGGGTGCTTACAACCCTGGTCTTGGATCTGGCATTATGTTCTTCTTCTCCCTGACCGGGTGTCTGTAGGAGCTGTTAGCAGCAGAGCACCAGCCTTTCCTCCGTCGGTCCTGCCCAGACTCGGCAGCTCCCTGGCGGGCATTCTGGCAGGACAAGCACGGGGCCTGGGTCTCAGTCTTGGCCTAGCGCCCGGCTCTCCTCCTCTAGCCCCCACACACTCGAGCCCCACTTATGGCCCGGTATAGAACCTCTGTCTGACTCCACCAACCCCCGTTGGCACCAGGTCTGGTAGGGGTCTTAAGACGGAGGGGCAGTGAAGTGGAGATGGTCGAGACTGGAACAATGCTATCGTGGTGCTGGGCGGCGTCCGTCTGCCTGAACCGTAACCCAGGACACGAGGACACGCAGCTCAGGGTTCCGCCTCGCTTTCTGCGTGTTTGTACTTCATTTATCGCCGATTGTCACACACGGAGAAAAAAGAAGAAAAGGGAAAACACAAACAAACAGAGAAGGACAAACCGACTGAGAGGAGAGGGAAAATATATGGAGAGGAAAGAGAGATAGAGGTAGAGCGTAGAGGAAAAGCGAAAGCCGGAGTTGTTAAAAAAGACTGAAAAGTCAACAACAAATAGAGATGGACAAACAGAGGAAGATAGAGATGGAGAGAGAGAAAGAAAGGGTGGGAGATTGTGGGAGCGTGGTGTTGTTTCAGCGTGTTGGTCAGAGCGATAGTGACATAGTCAGAACCCCTGTGTCCCTGTGGAGGGAAAATCAACACGCTTATTTGGAATAGTTTCATTAACACTCGGTACAGGAGCCAAAACCCCCAACAACACAGGGAATATAGCAGGAAAAGAAGCCAGAGTGAAAACAGAATGTTTGAAAAGGACAAGGTAAAAAGAATAGAACATGTATATATTATAAGGGCCACTTTCCTCTCTTTTCCTCACACCGGTACCATAAGACATATTATTAGGGGCACTTTCCTCTCTCTTTTCCTCACACCGGTACCATAAGACATATTATTAGGGGCACTTTCCTCTCTTTTCCACACACCGGTACCATAAGTCAGCATTTGAGAGGTTACGGTTTGGACTTTAGCTCGGACGATGAGTTACCCCGGTAACTCAACATGCATCTAGTGGATATATTTATGGGATTTATTTAAATATCCTTTTTGTCATATTGGGTAAATTCACAATAAATGAAACCAGGGGATTTTAACAGTAATTCATTTGTTCTGAATAACTTAGAGTTGGGGAACCTGAAGACTCTCTGCGGTCCCAGAGCAGTGGTTAATTGAAGACATCACATGAATGTATTTAGCAGGATTAAAAATGAACCTTGGCCGTCGTTGCTGCCATTATTTTCGTTATTGTCCATCAACCAAACTGATGTTGTAAAGATGAATTTCATTGTTTATTTAGTTAGTATGGGATAAGCGCATGATGAAGACTCCTCCACATTACAACCTATTCAGTAACAGAACCTCTGTACAGATAATCCATGGAGGGGAACCAGGGCTACTGTGCAGTTGTAGGTTTGTGTAGGTTTGTTCTCGTGAGTCAAAGTGTGTGTGTGTGTGTGTGCGCGCGCAAGTGTGCATGCGCGTGTGTGTGTTCAAGCCCACTGTTGCTTCAATGACAATCAAATTGAACTCTCCTCTTCTTTAATTGACATTAAACCATCTATCTATGCCACGCGTCCTCTCCTTCACTGGAGCATGGAAGACAGTGCCTCGGGCTGGAGAGGACAGAGGGAGGTACGGAGGAAAGGAAACGCATAAGTGTGTGTGTGGGTGTGTGTGTGTGTAAGTAGTGGCTAATTAAAGCCAAGTCTACATTCAAGTAAATATGTTCAGACGAATCGGGGATGGACACTGCAGGACAATAACCTTTGTTATATGGGAAACTCTGGTTACAGGGAGAATGATATTGGCTGGTCATAATGTGATGGAAAGATGAGTAACGTCATCATATATGTTTTATTCTAAAAATATTATATATCTTTATGTATTACCATGTGTCCATGCCATGTTCTAGATCTTAATGCCATGTTCTAGATCTTAATGCCATGTTCTAGATTTTCATGCAATGTTCTAAATGTCAATGCCATGTTCTAGATGTCCATGCCATGTTCTAGATGTCAATGCCATGTTCTAGATGTCAATGTTATGTTCTAGATGTCCATGCCATGTTCTAGATGTTCATGCCATGTTCTAGATGTTCATGCTATGTTCTAGGTGTCAATGATATGTTTTTGGTGTCCATGTCATGTTTGCATTCCACGCGATGTGTATTTGTGAGGGTTCGATGGGTATTATGTTGTGTCCGTGTCGTGTGTTGTATTTGTGGCTACGGTTGTGTGTGTCTTCTTTTTTCAGATTAACAGTTATGTGATTTAAGTTGTATGTGAACTCCAGAAACAGTAGCGTCTGTGTGTGCAAGATAGACAGAGCAAACTTGAATGCTACCTTTCCCTAAACAGAGAGTACACAGTAGCAGAATACCTGACCACTGTGACTAATCCCATATCTAAAAAAACCTGACTATGTACAGGCTCAGTGAGCACGGCTGACCTGGCTCTCCGGAGAAGACTGACTGTGGGACCCCTGACCACAAAATACGGTAAAAACAGAGCTGCACATCCGAATTTCCTGCCAAATGTAGAATGACCACACTAGACACACACATTTCTCACAGATTATGCAGTCATACAATAAATAATAAAAAATTAATTAGATTAGATTTTAATAAAATGTCTGACACTTGGTCAGAAAATACAATATATGTATATATTTTTCTCCCTCTGATTCAAACTTGAACTATTTTCCTACTGTTACAATATTTTAGAAAGCTACAATGATATCAAAATATAAATTATTGCAAATTTTAATATATGGTAACACGTTAACATTGATCTGGGGAGTGAAGAACCGCCTTATCTGTTTGGTGAGAAACGACCATATCCAATCACAGCAGCCGAAATTGTGACCTGTTCACAAGGACAAGCAGCAGAGCACGAACACCGTTCTGAACATAACCCGGACTCAATCATGTATTCTCCCTTATAATTCTCTCTTGTAACAATCTTCACATTTTTACATCACTGTTCATAAAACATTCAAAATGCTTCGATACTATTCAAATTTGTGCCTTTGAAATTGTAGAGTTGTTTATTTTGTTATTTATTGTCGCTTTTTATTTGTTAGTACTATTTTAGACTAACTGTGGCAATGTAAAAATGTTTCCCATCAGAGATTTCCAGACAGAAAATGTAATTCAGGAGGAGAGAGACCATTTAGTTTTTTTCTTAATTCTACTGCGACCCTCAGACATTCTACAAGTCATTTCACCATGTTCTGATTGGAGGGGCCACTGTAGAACGCACATCCTTCTACCACACACCTGCCAACCACACCCACACCTCCTAACCACACTCACACCCTCTAACCAAACCCACACCCTCTAACCACACCCACACCTCTTAACCACACCTACACCTCCTAACCACACTCACACCCTCTAACCAAACCCACACCCTCTAACCACACCCACACCCTCTAACCACACCCTCTAACCACACCCACACCCTCTAACCACACCCACACCTCTTAACCACACCTACACCTCCTAACCACACTCACACCCTCTAACCACACCCACACCTCTTAACCACACCTACACCCTCTAACCAAACCCACACCCTCTAACCACACCCACACCCTCTAACCAAACCCACACCTCTTAACCACACCTACACCTCCTAACCACACTCACACCCTCTAACCAAACCCACACCCTCTAACCACACCCACACCCTCTAACCAAACCCACACCTCTTAACCACACCTACACCTCCTAACCACACTCACACCCTCTAACCACACCCACACCTCTTAACCACACCTACACCTCCTAACCACGCACACACACCCTCTAACCAAACCCACACCCTCTAACCACACCCACACCCTCTAACCACACCCACACCCTCTAACCAAACCCACACCTCTTAACCACACCTACACCTCCTAACCACACCCACACCCTCTAACCAAACCCACACCCTCTAACCACACCCACACCCTCTAACCAAACCCACACCTCTTAACCACACCTACACCTCCTAACCACACTCACACCCTCTAACCACACCCACACCTCTTAAACACACCCTCTAACCAAACCCACACCCTCTAACCACACCCACACCCTCTAACCAAACCCACACCTCTTAACCACACCTACACCTCCTAACCACGCACACACACCCTCTAACCAAACCCACACCCTCTAACCACACACACACCCTCTAACCACACCCACACCCTCTAACCACACCCACACCTCTTAACCACACCTACACCTCCTAACCACACTCACACCCTCTAACCAAACCCACACCCTCTAACCACACCCACACCCTCTAACCACACCCTCTAACCACACCCACACCCTCTAACCACACCCACACCTCCTAACCACACCTACACCTCCTAACCACACTCACACCCTCTAACCACACCCACACCTCTTAACCACACCTACACCCTCTAACCAAACCCACACCCTCTAACCACACCCACACCCTCTAACCAAACCCACACCTCCTAACCACACCTACACCTCCTAACCACACCCACACCCTCTAACCAAACCCACACCCTCTAACCACACCCACACCCTCTAACCAAACCCACACCTCTTAACCACACCTACACCTCCTAACCACACTCACACCCTCTAACCACACCCACACCTCTTAACCACACCTACACCTCCTAACCACGCACACACACCCTCTAACCAAACCCACACCCTCTAACCACACCAACACCCTCTAACCACACCCACACCCTCTAACCAAACCCACACCTCTTAACCACACCTACACCTCCTAACCACACTCACACCCTCTAACCAAACCCACACCCTCTAACCACACCCACACCCTCTAACCAAACCCACACCTCTTAACCACACCTACACCTCCTTACCACACTCACACCCTCTAACCACACCCACACCTCTTAACCACACCCACACCCTCTAACCAAACCCACACCCTCTAACCACACCCACACCCTCTAACCAAACCCACACCTCTTAACCACACCTACACCTCCTAACCACACTCACACCCTCTAACCAAACCCACACCCTCTAACCACACCCACACCCTCTAACCACACCCACACCCTCTAACCACACCCACACCTCTTAACCACACCTACACCTCCTAACCACGCACACACACCCTCTAACCAAACCCACACCCTCTAACCACACACACCCCTCTAACCACACCCACACCCTCTAACCACACCCACACCTCTTAACCACACCTACACCTCCTAACCACACACACACACCTCTAACCAAACCCACACCCTCTAACCACACCCACACCCTCTAACCACACCCACACCCTCTAACCACACCCACACCTCTTAACCACACCTACACCTCCTAACCACGCACACACACCCTCTAACCAAACCCACACCCTCTAACCACACCCACACCCTCTAACCACACCCACACCCTCTAACCACACCTCTTAACCACACCTACACCTCCTAACCACGCACACACACCCTCTAACCACACCCACACCCTCTAACCACACCTACACCTCTTAACCACACCTACACCTCCTAACCACGCACACACACCCTCTAACCAAACCCACACCCTCTAACGACACCCACACCCTCTAACCACACCCACACCTCTTAACCACACCTACACCTCCTAACCACGCACACACACCCTCTAACCAAACCCACACCCTCTAACCACACCCACACCCTCTAACCACACCCACACCCTCTAACCACACCCACACCCTCTAACCACACCCACACCTCTTAACCACACCCACACCTCCTAACCACGCACACACACCCTCTAACCAAACCCACACCCTCTAACCACACCCACACCCTCTAACCACACCCACACCCTCTAACCACACCCACACCTCTTAACCACACCTACACCTCCTAACCACGCACACACACCCTCTAACCAAACCCACACCCTCTAACCACACCCACACCCTCTAACCACACCCACACCCTCTAACCACACCCACACCTCTTAACCACACCTACACCTCCTAACCACGCACACACACCCTCTAACCAAACCCACACCCTCTAACCACACCCACACCCTCTAACCACACCCACACCCTCTAACCACACCCACACCTCCTAACCACACCTACACCTCCTAACCACGCACACACACCCTCTAACCAAACCCACACCCTCTAACCACACCCACACCCTCTAACCACACCCACAACCTCTAACCACACCCACACCCTCTAACCACACCCACACCCTCTAACCACACCCACACCTCTTAACCACACCTACACCTCCTAACCACGCACACACACCCTCTAACCACACCCACACCCTCTAACCACACCTCTTAACCACACCTACACCTCCTAACCACACTCACACCCTCTAACCACACCCACACCTCTTAACCACACCCTCTAACCAAACCCACACCCTCTAACCACACCCACACCCTCTAACCACACCCACACCCTCTAACCACACCTACACCTCCTAACCACACACACACACCCTCTAACCAAACCCACACCCTCTAACCACACCCACACCCTCTAACCACACCCACACCCTCTAACCACACCCACACCTCTTAACCACACCTACACCTCCTAACCACGCACACACACCCTCTAACCAAACCCACACCCTCTAACCACACCCACACCCTCTAACCACACCCACACCCTCTAACCACACCTCTTAACCACACCTACACCTCCTAACCACGCACACACACCCTCTAACCACACCCACACCCTCTAACCACACCTACACCTCTTAACCACACCTACACCTCCTAACCACGCACACACACCCTCTAACCAAACCCACACCCTCTAACGACACCCACACCCTCTAACCACACCCACACCTCTTAACCACACCTACACCTCCTAACCACGCACACACACCCTCTAACCAAACCCACACCCTCTAACCACACCCACACCCTCTAACCACACCCACACCCCCTAACCACACCCACACCCTCTCACCCCACCCACACCTCTTAACCACACCTACACCTCCTAACCACGCACACACACCCTCTAACCAAACCCACACCATCTAACCACACCCACACCCTCTAACCACACCCACACCCTCTAACCACACCCACACCTCTTAACCACACCTACACCTCCTAACCACGCACACACACCCTCTAACCACACCCACACCCTCTAACCACACCCACCCCCTCTAACCACACCCACCCCCTCTCACCACACCCACCCCTCTTAACCACACCTACACCTCCTAACCACGCACACACACCCTCTAACCAAACCCACACCCTCTAACCACACCCACACCCTCTAACCACACCAACACCCTCTAACCACACCCACACCCTCTAACCAAACCCACACCTCTTAACCACACCTACACCTCCTAACCACACTCACACCCTCTAACCAAACCCACACCCTCTAACCACACCCACACCCTCTAACCAAACCCACACCCTCTAACCACACCCACACCCTCTAACCACACCCACACCCTCTAACCACACCCACACCTCTTAACCACACCTACACCTCCTAACCACACCTACACCTCCTAACCACGCACACACACCCTCTAACCAAACCCACACCCTCTAACCACACCCACACCCTCTAACCACACCCACACCCTCTAACCACACCCACACCCTCTAACCACACCCACACCTCTTAACCACACCTACACCTCCTAACCACGCACACACACCCTCTAACCAAACCCACACCCTCTAACCACACCCACACCCTCTAACCAAACCCACACCCTCTAACCACACACACACACCCTCTAACCAAACCCACACCCTCTAACCACACCCACACCCTCTAACCACACCCACACCCTCTAACCACACCTCTTAACCACACCTACACCTCCTAACCACGCACACACACCCTCTAACCACACCCACACCCTCTAACCACACCTACACCTCTTAACCACACCTACACCTCCTAACCACGCACACACACCCTCTAACCAAACCCACACCCTCTAACGACACCCACACCCTCTAACCACACCCACACCTCTTAACCACACCTACACCTCCTAACCACGCACACACACCCTCTAACCAAACCCACACCCTCTAACCACACCCACACCCTCTAACCACACCCACACCCTCTAACCACACCCACACCCTCTAACCACACCCACACCTCTTAACCACACCTACACCTCCTAACCACGCACACACACCCTCTAACCAAACCCACACCCTCTAACCACACCCACACCCTCTAACCACACCCACACCCTCTAACCACACCCACACCTCTTAACCACACCTACACCTCCTAACCACGCACACACACCTCTAACCAAACCCACACCCTCTAACCACACCCACACCCTCTAACCACACCCACACCCTCTAACCACACCCACACCTCTTAACCACACCTACACCTCCTAACCACGCACACACACCCTAACCAAACCCACACCCCTAACCACACCCACACCCTCTAACCACACCCACACCCTCTAACCACACCCACACCTCCTAACCACACCTACACCTCTCCTAACCACGCACACACACCCTCTAACCAAACCCACACCCTCTAACCACACCCACACCCTCTAACCAAACCCACAACCTCTAACCACACCCACACCCTCTAACCACACCCACACCCTCTAACCACACCCACACCTCTTAACCACACCTACACCTCCTAACCACGCACACACACCCTCTAACCACACCCACACCCTCTAACCACACCTCTTAACCACACCTACACCTCCTAACCACACTCACACCCTCTAACCACACCCACACCTCCTAACCACACCCTCTAACCAAACCCACACCCTCTAACCACACCCACACCCTCTAACCACACCAACACACCCTAACCACACCCACACCCCCTAACCACACCCCCACACCACCTCACCACACCCACACCCCCTCACCACACCCACACCCTCTAACCACACCCACACCCTCTAACCACACCCACACCTCTTAACCACACCTACACCTCCTAACCACGCACACACACACTCTAACCACACCCACACCCTCTAACCACACCCACACCCTCTAACCACACCCACACCCTCTAACCACACCTCTTAACCACACCTACACCTCCTAACCACGCACACACACCCTCTAACCACACCCACACCCTCTAACCACACCTACACCTCTTAACCACACCTACACCTCCTAACCACACCCACACCCTCTAACCACACCCACACCCTCTAACCACACCCACACCCTCTAACCACACCCACACCTCTTAACCACACCTACACCTCCTAACCACGCACACACCCCTCTAACCAAACCCACACCCTCTAACGACACCCACACCCTCTAACCACACCCACACCACCTAACCACACACACCTACCCTAACCACGCACACACACCCTCTAACCAAACCCACACCCTCTAACCACACCCACACCCTCTAACCACACCCACACCCTCTAACCACACCCACACCCTCTAACCACACCCACACCCCTTAACCACACCTACACCTCCTAACCACGCACACACACCCTCTAACCAAACCCACACCCTCTAACCACACCCACACCCTCTAACCACACCCACACCCTCTAACCACACCCACACCCCCTAACCACACCTACACCTCCTAACCACGCACACACACCCTCTAACCAAACCCACACCCTCTAACCACACCCACACCCTCTAACCACACCCACACCCTCTAACCACACCCACACCTCTTAACCACACCTACACCTCCTAACCACGCACACACACCCTCTAACCAAACCCACACCCTCTAACCACACCCACACCCTCTAACCACACCAACACCCTCTAACCACACCCACACCCTCTAACCAAACCCACCCCTCTTAACCACACCTACACCTCCTAACCACACTCACACCCTCTAACCACACCCACACCCTCTAACCACACCCACACCCTCTAACCAAACCCACACCCTCTAACCACACCCACACCCTCTAACCACACCCACACCCTCTAACCACACCCACACCTCTTAACCACACCTACACCTCCTAACCACACCTACACCTCCTAACCACGCACACACACCCTCTAACCAAACCCACACCCTCTAACCACACCCACACCCTCTAACCACACCCACACCCTCTAACCACACCCACACCCTCTAACCACACCCACACCTCTTAACCACACCTACACCTCCTAACCACGCACACACACCCTCTAACCAAACCCACACCCTCTAACCACACCCACACCCTCTAACCAAACCCACACCCTCTAACCACACACACACACCCTCTAACCAAACCCACACCCTCTAACCACACCCACACCCTCTAACCACACCCACACCCTCTAACCACACCTCTTAACCACACCTACACCTCCTAACCACGCACACACACCCTCTAACCACACCCACACCCTCTAACCACACCTACACCTCTTAACCACACCTACACCTCCTAACCACGCACACACACCCTCTAACCAAACCCACACCCTCTAACGACACCCACACCCTCTAACCACACCCACACCTCTTAACCACACCTACACCTCCTAACCACGCACACACACCCTCTAACCAAACCCACACCCTCTAACCACACCCACACCCTCTAACCACACCCACACCCTCTAACCACACCCACACCCTCTAACCACACCCACACCTCTTAACCACACCTACACCTCCTAACCACACACACACACCCTCTAACCAAACCCACACCCTCTAACCACACCCACACCCTCTAACCACACCCACACCCTCTAACCACACCCACACCTCTTAACCACACCTACACCTCCTAACCACGCACACACACCCTCTAACCAAACCCACACCCTCTAACCACACCCACACCCTCTAACCACACCCACACCCTCTAACCACACCCACACCTCTTAACCACACCTACACCTCCTAACCACGCACACACACCCTCTAACCAAACCCACACCCTCTAACCACACCCACACCCTCTAACCACACCCACACCCTCTAACCACACCCACACCTCCTAACCACACCTACACCTCCTAACCACGCACACACACCCTCTAACCAAACCCACACCCTCTAACCACACCCACACCCTCTAACCAAACCCACAACCTCTAACCACACCCACACCCCCTAACCACACCCACACCCTCTAACCACACCCACACCCCCTAACCACACCTACACCCCCTAACCACACACACACACCCTCTAACCACACCCACACCCTCTAACCACACCTCTTAACCACACCTACACCTCCTAACCACACTCACACCCTCTAACCACACCCACACCTCTTAACCACACCCTCTAACCAAACCCACACCCTCTAACCACACCCACACCCTCTAACCACACCCACACCCTCTAACCACACCTACACCTCCTAACCACACACACACACCCTCTAACCAAACCCACACCCTCTAACCACACCCACACCCTCTAACCACACCCACACCCTCTAACCACACCCACACCCCCTAACCACACCCACACCCCCTAACCACACACACACACCCTCTAACCAAACCCACACCCTCTAACCACACCCACACCCTCTAACCACACCCACACCCTCTAACCACACCTCTTAACCACACCTACACCTCCTAACCACGCACACACACCCTCTAACCACACCCACACCCTCTAACCACACCTACACCTCTTAACCACACCTACACCTCCTAACCACGCACACACACCCTCTAACCAAACCCACACCCTCTAACCACACCCACACCCTCTAACCACACCCACACCCTCTAACCA
>CM055757.1:2164550-2167050 GCA_029465975.1 Dallia pectoralis | reverse complement strand
TGTGTCTATGTGCACTCTGCGTCTTTGTTGGCATGTGTGTGTCCCTGTTAACGAGACTATGTGTGTGTGTGTGTGTGTGTGTGAGAGAGAGTTTGTGTGTTTCATATCTATGTTGTGCGTATGTTTGTTGGCTTGTGTGTGTTTGTGTCTTTGCGTAGTGTGTGTTGTCGTTGCCGTGAGCACGTGTTTCCTATTATATCCGCGTACATCCCTCGGCGCAGACGGAAGAGCCGCGTTGGGTTTGCTAAAAATTCAGCTTCGTGAGCCGTTACATCTGATAAATATCAAACGGTCTGTCGTTGGTGCTAGAACGGGTCCAAACTCCCAGGGCTCTGTCTCTCATATCCTCTCTCTCTCCCTCTCTCTCCAAGTCCTTGCTTTCCCTGCTGAACAGGTATTGTCCCTTGATCCAGATGTGACTCCGTGTTGATCCAGATGTGACTCCTCTCAGTTGAGCCTAATCCACTATTAATGTCTGACACCTTCCTCCAAGGATCTGATCATTTATTCATGTCTGACAATGTCTCAAAGGAGCATTCCGTTCCTCCCCCGGGCCTCCTCCATCCCGCTCTCCTTCTGGATTAAAACTAATAACAGGTGTCTCCTCCCGCCTCTCGCCTCATTTCTCCTCCATCTCCTCCCCTCATCTCCACCTCCTGCCCGTCCCCCCTCATTTCTCCTTCTTCATCTGTCTCAGAATTCCTGATGGCCTCCCGGGAGAAATTGTTAAATGTGCTAAATATGTGTGTGTGTGTGTGTGTGTTTGTCAGCCACCTGGCAGAGGTAACGCTTTGGCAACGTGTTAAACGTGTGTGTGTGTGTGTGTGTGTGTGTGTGTGTGTCTATAAATGATTTATTAAAGCCTTTCTCTCAACTCACAATGGAAGCATCTTAGGGTGGCAGCCGGAACACACATTCCTTTACCAGTTAAAATGTTTTGTGTGTGTGTGCATTTGTGTGCATGTGTTTGTGTGTGTGAGTGAGTGTGTGTATTTACATACACCTCTGTTAACCTTACACACGCCGCAGAACACTTTAAGAAACTGTATTTCATCTGATCATTTTTCACAACTCATAGTACAAAACTCCCAACTGTTCACACATGCAAACGGGTTTAATTACACATTAGAGACATTCATTGTGCATTCGTTTGTTTTGTGAACATCTTTAACCACATCGTTGATTCAGCTACTAAGTCGTTTTGTGAAATATAATGAGTATATTGTTTTAGTCGTCAAAGCACAACACAATGAAATCCTCTCAGTTTTGTCATTGTAACAACCAGTTAATCCATAAGCAAACAAAGCAAACAACACATGTTTCTAACTGACCCTTTACTGAAGGTCATTCGAGACAGAATATCACACTGTTTAAATTGTCAACACTTCAGCAAATAAACACAGGTTTTACTTCCACATAGGATTTATGTATAATTAACTATTGCAACTCAGGTAATAAAATAAGAAATGTATGAAGCACAAACTACACTGCAGTCAATTCTGTCACATTTGGCGTAACATTAATATCTTCATTATTCCTACACTGCCATGAAAATAGTTCGGCACTGCGGACCTAAGCCAGACATCGGTCACCGGTGATGTCATGCGAGGAGTTTCACTTGCTCATGGAGATGTCGGCCATATTCTGATATAAAGGGTCCTACCACCCCATATTAAGATATAAAGGCTCCTACCACCCCATATTCAGATATAAAGGGTCCTACCACCCCATATTAAGATATAAAGGCTCCTACCACCCCATATTCTGATATAAAGGGTCCTACCACCCCATATTCTGATATAAAGGGTCCTACCACCTCATATTCAGATATAAAGGGTCCTACCACCCCATATTCAGATATAAAGGGTCCTACCACCCCATATTCAGATATAAAGGGTCCTACCACCCCATATTCAGATATAAAGGGTCCTACCACCCCATATTCTGATATAAAGGGTCCTACCACCCCATATTCAGATATAAAGGGTCCTACCACCCCATATTCTGATATAAAGGGTCCTACCACCCCATATTCAGATATAAAGGGTCCTACCACCCCATATTCAGATATAAAGGGTCCTACCACCCCATATTCTGATATAAAGGGTCCTGCCACCCCACATTCTGATATAAAGGGTCCTACCACCACATATTCTGATATAAAGAGTCCTGCCACCCCACATTCTGATATAAAGGGTCCTACCACCCCATATTCAGATATAAAGGGTCCTACCACCCCACATTCTGATATAAAGGGTCCTACCACCCCATATTCTGATATAAAGGGTCCTACCACAACATATTCTGATATAAAGGGTCCTGCCACCCCACATTCTGATATAAAGGGTCCGACCACCCCACATTCTGATATAAAGGGTCCTACCGCCCCATATTCTGATATAAAGGGTCCTGCCACCCCACATTCTGATATAAAGAGTCCTACCACACCATATTCTGATATAAAGGGTCCTACCACCCCATATTCAGATATAAAGGGTCC
>CM055757.1:2124550-2159550 GCA_029465975.1 Dallia pectoralis | reverse complement strand
CTGAACTAAGAACGAGAGAAGATTTACTGATCTCACAAGCCTCTTGTTAGTTTTTCTTTTTTTAATCTCTTCTTTTCTTTTTTAAGCGGATGTCTCATTCCTCTTCTCAATACCATCTGTTCATGTTTTACTGAAAAGGAGCTCACTGTCCCCCCCCCCCCCCACCTCCCCCCTCCAGACCCTTTTCTATCGCTCTCTAATGCATACATAAACCCCTCCCTTCTCTCCTTGTTCATCCGAAAGTAAAAGCGTTTCCCTAAATCTTCATCCTCGGTGGCCTGGTGGGGTCAAGGCTTTAATAACAGCGCCGCACACACACACGCACGCACGCACACACGCACACACACACACACACACACACCCCACGCGCGGACACGCACGCACCCACTCACGCACTCGCGCGCACGCGCACGCACACACACACACACACACACACACACACACACACACACACACACACACACACACACACACACACACACACACACACACACAGCCCCCTTCATCCCTCCTCAATCTCAGGGGCATATGTCAGGAGAAAGCAAGCATCTGCTTCCTGAGAAGGATTTGTGCGGCCATTCTGTGCCAAGAGTCTCCACAGAGGGCCAGTCGCTGGGCGGCAGCACGGCCTTGCCTGGTGGAACAGGAAACTGGGCCAGAGACCAGGGGGTTGCCTGTGAGAATCTGACGTGAGACAGACGACTTAGATGTCCCGGGGAAGGTTTGAACTGACCAAGACGGGAAACGGAGACAGAAAAACGATAAAAAAGAGAATTAGAGAGAGAGAAAACAGAGAGAAAGTTCAGAGCTCACGGGTCAGTCTCAGACGCTACGAAGCGTAATGTAGCTTGATTTAATGAAGTACGATCTGCTCTGATCTGTTCTGATCCTGGCCTTCCTGTGCCACACTGCATATGACCACAGCCAATGGGATCTGTGTGTGTGTCCTGACACCTAGATAATACCTGACACCCCTGTAGTAGCCCTGACCTGGACCCCACTCCTGGAGTAACACCCAGACTGACGCCAGGTAACACCCCCCCCCCCCACACACACAAACAGTGGGACATGTTCGAACCGGGGTCGGGATGTTTCCTAACAGACTCAATCTAAACGGCAGCATGAACTGAAACCATAAACCGGACAACCGCCAAGTTGACCTCCAATACTTCAGCATTTACAAATACCGGTGTGGTCGTGTAGGTACTCATTTTTGAGACTACAGTGAAATGCGCTTTACCTGCTATTTTACTTGTATATCTGTAAGGTATAAAAACCTGCGCACATAATTACAGCAGTGCAAGTCATCCGGTGTTTAGATCAATAGAGACAGACTCTCTGTTTCATCGGAAGAAAGCAATTATTCATTCGTTCATTTCCAGACGCGACGAGACCCGTTCTGCAAAACGAACGCCGGCGACCGCGACCCATGTCGATGCCGAGGACTTTGAGGAACGCTCTGAACGGAACCATTCGTGCAACGCAATGCATCGAGGCCTTATGTGGATGTCCAACAAACGCAGGAAGAGACAGGTGGCAAAAACCCCAAGGGAAAGACGAAGGACAGAATGTGATGATGTCATGGCCTCTTGTACTGACCAATGGAATTACTTGTAGGTTCAGATCCAGGCCAGTTTTACAGTTAATTCGACCATTGGAAAAAACTGTGTGATTATTGCAATGCGGCGTTCATTGAACGAAGCACTAATAGGCACTTTGTAAATACACAGTAAACTCATCTTGAACCAAAGTAGCCGCAAGAACTCAGGATTTGCCGGTAAAAGCCTTAGGATGAAGAACGGCAATTTGTTTTCTTTGAACCCACTACACCGTGTGTGTGTGTGTGTGTGCGTGTGTGTGTGCGTGTGTGTGTGTGCGTGTGTGTCTCCTCCCTGCACGTCAACAACGTCTCTGCACGTCAACAAAAAAATCTTCTTCTGGATGACCACACACCTATACACCCACACATGCACACACACACACACAAACACACAAACACACACACACACAGACCGTTGTGTTGTCCCGGAGAGACGGCCAAGCCTGGAGAGGAGTAGAGAACTCAGACAGGATTTTCCATCACAGTTTTTGTTGTCACTTTCGTACTTTCGTACTTCTGTACTTTTGTACAGTGGTCCCCACTGAAGGACTTGTGGACGGGCTGAAAATTTTTCTTGCAGGTCTCAACAATACTCCAATACTGCATTGGTGTTGGTTATATGAGACACAACAGGCCACTGCATTATGATAGACAACAGGCCACTGCATTATGATAGACAACAGGCCACTGCATTATGATAGACAACAGGCCACTGCATTATGATAGACAACAGGCCACTGCATTATGATAGACAACAGACCACTGCATTATGATACACAACAGACCACTGCATTATGATACACAACAGACCACTGCATTATGATACACAACAGACCACTGCATTATGAGACACAACAGACCACTGTATTATGATACACAACAGACCACTGCATTATGATACACAACAGACCACTGCATTATGAGACACAACAGACCACTGCATTATGATACACAACAGACCACTGCATTATGAGACACAACAGACCACTGCATTATGATACACAACAGACCACTGCATTATGATACACAACAGACCACTGCATTATGATACACAACAGACCACTGCATTATGATACACAACAGACCACTGCATTATGAGACACAACAGGCCACTGCATTATGATACACAACAGACCGCTGCATTATGAGACACAACAGACCACTGCATTATGATACACAACAGACCACTGCATTACGATACACAACAGACCACTGCATTATGATACACAACAGACCACTGCATTATGATACACAACAGACCACTGCATTATAATACACAACAGACCACTGCATTATGATACACAACAGACCACTGCATTATGATACACAACAGACCACTGCATTATGAGACACAACAGACCACTGCATTATGAGACACAACAGACCACTGCATTATGAGACACAACAGACCACTGCATTATGATACACAACAGACCACTGCATTATGATACACAACAGACCACTGCATTATGATACACAACAGACCACTGCATTATGATACACAACAGACCACTGCATTATGATACACAACAGACCACTGCATTATGAGACACAACAGGCCACTGCATTATGATACACAACAGACCGCTGCATTATGAGACACAACAGACCACTGCATTATGATACACAACAGACCACTGCATTGTGATACACAACAGACCGCTGCATTATGAGACACAACAGACCACTGCATTATGATACACAACAGACCACTGCATTATAATACACAACAGACCACTGCATTATGAGACACAACAGACCACTGCATTATGATACACTACAGACCACTGCATTATGATACACAACAGACCACTGCATTGGTGTTGGTAGTATGATACACAACAGACCACTGCATTATGATACACAACAGACCACTGCATTATAATACACAACAGACCACTGCATTATGAGACACAACAGACCACTGCATTATGATACACTACAGACCACTGCATTATGAGACACAACAGACCACTGCATTGGTGTTGGTAGTATGATACACAACAGACCACTGTACTGCTTCTATCAGGCCATAACATGACAGTGTCATTCATTGTGATGTCAGTGGCCAATGAACAAATGTTCCTGGATAATGTGGGGGAAACATACTCACATGTGCAGTCATATCTGAAGGTGTGCTGGTTGGACACAAGTCACTTTAGATTGGATCTTACAACACTGTGGCTGCATGCCTCATTGAGTTCCTTATAAAGAGTTTTGCCTAAAGGAAAAACAATGGCTTAAACTTGGTGTTGGTCTAACTGATTGTTAAAACGACTAGAGATTGTTACAATGACTGGAGAGAGAATTGCAATATGTTATTTTTTTAATGACACAAACCAATTATATTTCACCCAAAACGTGCAGTGACGTTTGGATACCGAATGAAAGAAAAGTCAGTTGTACTGAATGCAAGAATGAATCGATTACAAGTATGATTAGTTAGTATTGTATTAAGAGTTATGAAAGAACGCAACACACTATTGATGAGAGTACAAAGGCAAAAAAACAACATGTAATAAGAAAGAAGAGTAATTATCATGCATGCGTTAGAGAAATAAAAAATCCATTAAGGGGAAAAAACACAATTTCAGATGCTTTTAAAAATCTTATTAGGTCTGCGAGGAAGAAATTGAACGAACGACAAGAGCTTTTACATTTAATTTCGACTCTACCTTCGGGTCTGAGACCTTTCGTCTTGTGCTTGAGTAAGTGACAGTGTGTGTGTGTGTGTGTCTGCACGATGTTCTGATCTCACAACATAATGCGTAGTGAAGAACGAGGATGGAGGAAGGTAATCTAATTACCATAAATGCTCGTAGGCTAATGAAGGTCATTTGTACCATAACAAGTAGAACCCATTGAGAAGAATAGAGAAACTGCAGTTAAAAGACATTTTAGAAAATCTGAAGGGGGGAGTTGGGAGTCTGTCATCCTAACACAGGGAGGTGATGAGCAAGTCATGTTAACAAAGGGAGGTGATGAGCAAGTCATGTTAACACAGGGAGGTGATGAGCAACTCATGTTAACACAGGGAGGTGATGAGCAAGTCATGTTAACACAGGGAGGTGATGAGCAAGTCATGTTAACACAGGGAGGTGATGAGCAAGTCATGTTAACACAGGGAGGTGATGAGCAAGTCATGTTAACACAGGGTGGTGATGAGGAGGTCATCTTTATACAGGGTGGTGATGAGGAGGTGCCATCTTCATACAGGGTGGTGATGAGGAGGTGCCATCTTCATACAGGGTGGTGATGAGGAGGTGTCATCTTTATACAGGGTGGTGATGAGGAGGTGCCATCTTCATACAGGGTGGTGATGAGGAGGTGCCATCTTCATACAGGGTGGTGATGAGGAGGTGCCATCTTCATACAGGGTGGTGATGAGGAGGTGCCATCTTCATACAGGGTGGTGATGAGGAGGTGCCATCTTCATACAGGGTGGTGATGAGGAGGTGCCATCTTCATACAGGGTGGTGATGAGGAGGTGCCATCTTTATACAGGGTGGTGATGAGGAGGTGCCATCTTCATACAGGGTGGTGATGAGGAGGTGCCATCTTCATACAGGGTGGTGATGAGGAGGTGCCATCTTCATACAGGGTGGTGATGAGGAGGTGCCATCTTCATACAGGGTGGTGATGAGGAGGTGCCATCTTCATACAGGGTGGTGATGAGGAGGTGCCATCTTCATACAGGGTGGTGATGAGGAGGTGCCATCTTTATACAGGGTGGTGATGAGGAGGTGCCATCTTCATACAGGGTGGTGATGAGGAGGTGCCATCTTCATACAGGGTGGTGATGAGGAGGTGCCATCTTCATACAGGGTGGTGATGAGGAGGTGCCATCTTCATACAGGGTGGTGATGAGGAGGTGCCATCTTCATACAGGGTGGTGATGAGGAGGTGCCATCTTCATACAGGGTGGTGATGAGGAGGTGCCATCTTCATACAGGGTGGTGAACAAGGGTTAAGATAAGAATCAGGGAGGTCCCCAAAGGTAATTTCAGAAGTGGATCACACACACACACTCACACACTCACACACTCACGCACACACGCATACACGCACGCACACACGCACACTCGCACACTCGTGTGTGTGTGTGTGTGTGTGTGTGTGTGTGTCTGTGTGTAACAGAGGACTCAGGTGTGTGTCTGTAACAACTCTCTCTTTTGTCACACATGAACAGATCAGGCATCAGCGTCCAAAAGACTGCCAGTGCCAGTGAGAGACAGAAAACCAGAAGACCAAAGTAAAGAGGATCACTAGGGGCAGTGGTGAGAACAGATCACTAGGGGCATTGTTAGGAACAGATCACTAGGGGCAGTGGTGAGAACAGATCACTCGGGGCATTGTTAGGAACAGATCACTAGGGGCAGTGGTGAGAACAGATCACTAGGGGCATTGGTGAGAACAGATCACTTGGTGAGGGGCATTGGGCATTGAGAACAGATCACTAGGGGCAGTGGGCAGTGAGAACAGATCACTTGGTGAGAACAGATTACTAGGGGCATTGGTGAGAACAGATCACTAGGGGCTAGAACAGGGCATTGGTGAGAACAGATCACTAGGGGCAGTGGTGGAACAGATGGGGCAGAACAGATCACAGTGGTGCGAGGGGGGCAGTGGTGAGAACAGATCACTAGGGGCAGTGCTGAGAACAGGGGCATCACAGATCACTAGGGGCAGATGGTGAGAACAGATCACTAGGGGCAGTGGTGAGAACAGATCACTAGGGGCAATGGTGAGAACAGATCACTAGGGGCATTGGTGAGAACACTATCACTAGGGGCAGTGGTGAGAACAGATTAGGGGCAGTGAACACTAGAAACACTAGGGGCAGTGGTGAGAACACACTAGGGGCAGTGGTGAGACAGATCAGATCTAGGGGCAGACCACTAGGGGCATTGAGAACAGATCACTAGGGGGGCAGTGGTGAGAACAGATCACTAGGGACAGTGGTGAGAACAGATGAGAACAGATTGGTGAGAACACTAGGGTGAGAACAGTGGGCATGGTGAGAACAGATCACTAGGGGCAGTGGTGAGAACAGATCACTAGGGGCAGTGGTGAGAACAGATCACTAGGGGCAGTGGTGAGAACAGATCACTAGGGGCAGTGGTGAGAACAGATCACTAGGGGCAGTGGTGAGAACAGATCACTAGGGGCATTGGTGAGAACAGATCACTAGGGACAGTGGTGAGAACAGATCACTAGGGGCAGTGGTGAGAACAGATCACTAGGGGCAGTGGTGAGAACAGATCACTAGGGGCAGTGGTGAGATCACAGATCACACTAGTGGTGAGAACAGTGGGGCAGTGAGATCACTAGGGGCAGTGGTGCACTAGGGGCAGTGGTGAGAACAGATCAGTGGTGAGAACAGATCAGGGGGCAGTGGTGAGAACAGATCACTAGGGGCAGTGGTGAGATCACTAGGGGCAGTGGTGAGAACAGATCACTAGGGGCAGTGGTGAGAACAGATCACTAGGGGCAGTGGTGAGAACAGATCACTAGGGGCAGTGGTGAGAACAGATCACTAGGGGCAGTGGTGAGAACAGATTACTAGGGGCAGTGGTGAGAACAGATCACTAGGGGCAGTGGTGAGAACAGATCACTAGGGGCATTAGTGAGAACCAAACACTAGGGGCAGTGGTGAGAACCGACCACTAGGGGCATTGGTGAGAACCGAACACTAGGGGCAGTGGTGAGCACAGATCACTAGGGGCAGTGGTGAGAACAGATTACTAGGGACATTGGTGAGAACAGATCACTAGGGGCAGTGGTGAGAACAGATCACTAGGGGCAGTGGTGAGAACAGATCACTAAGGGCAGTGGTGAAAACAGATCACTAAGGACATTGGTGAGAACAGATCACTAGGGGCATTGGTGAGAACAGATCACTAGGGGCATTGGTGAGAACAGATCACTAAGGACATTGGTGAGAACAGATCACTAGGGGCAGTGGTGAGAACAGATCACTAGAGGCAGTGGTGCGAACAGATCACTAGGGGCAGTGGTGAGAACAGATCACTAGGGGCAGTGGTAAGAACAGATCACTAGGGGCATTGGTGAGAACAGATTACTAGGGACATTGGTGAGAACAGATCACTAGGGGCAGTGGTGAGAACAGATCACTAGGGGCAGTGGTGAGAACAGATCACTAGGGGCAGTGGTGAGAACAGATTACTAGGGACAGTGGTGAGAACAGATCACTAGGGGCAGTGGTGAGAACAGATCACTAGGGGCAGTGGTGAGAACAGATCACTAGGGGCAGTGGTGAGAACAGATCACTAGGGGCAATGGTGAGAACAGATCACTAGGGGCATTGGTGAGAACCAAACACTAGGGGCAGTGGTGAGAACCGACCACTAGGGGCATTGGTGAGAACCGAACACTAGGGACAGTGGTGAGAACAGATCACTAGGGGCAGTGGTGAGAACAGATTACTAGAGGCAGTGGTGAGAACAGATCACTAGGGGCATTAGTGAGAAGCAAACACTAGGGGCAGTGGTGAGAACCGACCACTAGGGGCATTGGTGAGAACCGAACACTAGAGACAGTACTTCCTCTTGTACAATGTGGACCCATGTTACGCTAGAGATTAATGAAAAATGTAACTTGTATTCTGTTTAAAAATCCCTGATATCAATAACCTGCCTGTCTGCTGGGTTTCTGGGTGTGTTTGGGTGATGAGGTAAACCGTTACCTATTCAGATGAACCACTAACACTAACTCACACTCCTCACTCTCTCTCCATCACTCTCAGTCTCTTTTCTTCCGTCTCTCTCACGTTTTCTGTCCCTCTATCTTTCCTCGCTCTTTCACTTTGTTTCTCTCTGCATGTGTGTTCCTCCGCTGAATATGTTCAACTCCACAGGGGCAGTTATGAAGCTAAGTACTGAAATACATTGTTAACAGTTGCTATGGGTTTTACATTTGTACCCAACTTAGAAAGAGAAACTAATTCCCTAGAAAATATATGCAAATTCATTTAGGTTTTTGGACTTTCAAATGAACACTTTTCAATCTCTCTAACCTTGCGTATACCTATTTAACATTCAAATTTCCTATAATTCTTTCTTTCTTGCAATAACTCCCAAATGAATAGAAAAACACACTAGAAACACCAGAAAGGCCAAATGAGTCATTTTGATTCGAGCTTCATTTGAAATGGACATAATTCCAGTTATATCTTCCACCATCCTTGACCTTTCCAAAGAGAGCTTATTAAAAACACATATTTTGTTAGAGATCACTAACAGTCTGTTTCCTGCCTGATATGGTGGCTTTAAGTACCCATTCTTACTTATCTTCACTCCAGGCATTGCGAGTGGCAACGATTGAGGTTTTGTGGCCTCTGAGACACAGATGATAAGATTCTGGACATTAGGAGTTTTAGACCTAACACGTAGTTGGACAACAGAAACGTGCTGTAGATGTTATAGAGATGTTAGGGCATATAAATATCTCCAGTTGTACATTACAGCGTATAATAAAGGCGTTGGCCGTGGTGTTTTGTTGTATTTGCATGCTGATGTCAGATAATGTATTTCCTCGAAAATGGAAAACAAATTATATGTGTAACGATCTGCCTATGGCAGATGATCGGAGGCAGACCAAAGCGCGGAGAATCTTGTAATATGTTTTTTATTCACTGTTCAGGCAGACAGGCACTGAAACATAGAACTGGAACAAACAATAAACAGAGAATAAGAATACAGAAATCAAACACACAGACCAGAATATTGTGCATATATACCCACAAGAACCCATACAAAAGTAACACCAACAACGTACCTGGAACAAACAATGTCACGACACCTACAGACAGACAAACCAAGACTTAAATACACACCACTAACGAGCCCCAACCCAACACAGGTGCGCAACAGACACAGGTGCATACAATGGTCCTTAATTAGGCTCCTCTCTGCTGGCAGGGGGAAGTGCCAGCACCCACATAGACGGGCAGCTGGAGTCTGACTGTTACAGTAGCCCCCTCCTTCCAAGCGCGGCTCCTGAAGCGCTATAAACCTCACAGGCAGGAAGGGGGTCCTTGGTGCCCAATCAGGGGACCGACCCGGCGGGTGCAGGTCAGGGAACAGATCAGGGGGTAGACCAGACGGAGACTGGTCCGGCAGAGCTTGGTCAGGAGGCCGGACAGGCTTAGGTGGAGCCGAGGCCCGAACGGGCAGATGAGGGTTCGGAGGCCTAACAGGAGAAGGCGGAGTAGACGACCGGGCAGGTGGAGACAGGTACGGGGATCATCCTGTCGACAGCGGGTCAGGAGGTCTACCCGTCGACAGCGGGTCAGGAGGTCTACCCGTCGACAGCGGGTCAGGAGGTCTACCCGTCGACAGTGGGTCAGGAGGTCTACCCATCGACAGCGGGTCAGGAGGTCTACCCATCGACAGCGGGTCAGGAGGTCTACCCGGCGGGAGCGGGTCAGGAGGTCTACCCGGCGGGAGAGGGTCAGGAGGTCTACCCGGCGGGAGAGGGTCAGGAGGTCTACCCGGCGGGAGCGGGTCAGGAGGTCTACCCGGCGGGAGCGGGTCAGGCGGCTGTGACCGCGGACGCTGATCAGGAGTGCGTGACCGCGGACGCTGATCAGGAGGGCTTGGCGGCGGGCGCTGGTCAGGAGGCCGCGGCGGAGGACACGGTTCAGGCGGGCGTGCCGGAGGACACGGGTCAGGCGGGCGTGCCGGAGGACACGGCTCAGGCGGGCGTGCCGGAGGACACGGGTCAGGCGGGCGTGCCGGAGGACACGGGTCAGGCGGGCGTGCCGGAGGACACGGGTCAGGCGGGCGTGCCGGAGGACACGGGTCAGGCGGGCATGCCGGAGGACACGGGTCAGGCGGGCGTGCCGGAGGACACGGTTTAGGCGGGCGTGCCGGAGGACACGGTTCAGGCGGGCGTGCCGGAGGCCATGGTTCAGGCGGGCGTGCCGGCGGACACGGTTCGGGTGGCCGTGCCGGAGGACACGGTTCGGGTGGCCGGGGAACTGGCTTTTGCCCGGCAACAGTCCTTGGCCCGGCAACAGTCCTTGGCCCGGCAACAGTCCTTGGCCCGGGAACTGGCTCAGCCAGGATGACGGCCTCGGGCATTGGACGGGGCTCGAGAACTGGACGGGGCTCGAGAACAGGACGGGGCTCGGGAACCGGACTGGAGTCAGGCTGGGGGACAGGACTGGAGTCAGGATGGGGGACAGGACTGAGCTCGGGGTCTGGAGTGAGCTCTGGGGCTGGAGTGAGCTCTGGGGCTGGAGTGAGCTCTGGGGCTGGAGTGAGCTCCGGGGCTGGAGTGAGCTCCGGGGCTGGAGTGAGCTCCGGGGCTGGAGTGAGCTCCGGGGCTGGAGTGAGCTCCGGGGCTGGAGTGAGCTCTGGGGCCGGGACAACAAGGCAAGGGCACGGGGACTGGCTCAGGCAAGGGCACGGGGACTGGCTCAGGCAAGGGCACGGGGACTGGCTCAGGCAAGGGCACGGGGACTGGCTCAGGCAAGGGCACGGGGACTGGCTCAGGCAAGGGCACGGGGACTGGCTCAGGCAAGGGCACGGGGACTGGCTCAGGCAAGGGCTTCTTCCTTCCACCTCCGGTGTCTTCCAAAGGAGGAGGGTCATCATCAATGTCCTCCTCGTCTGAAAACCCAAAGTCCTCACCACTGTCCAGCAGTGAGACTTTCCCTGTCTTTTTCGCCGCTTGAGCCTGGTCAGCCATCTTGTGCTGCGGGGCGGCAGCCATCTTGTGCTGCGGGGCGGCAGCCATCTGGTGCTGCGGGGCGGCAGCCATCTTGTGCTGCGTGGCGGCAGCCATCTTGTGCTGCGGGGCAGCAGCCATCTTGTGCTGCGGGGCGGCAGCGATCTTGTGCTGCGGGGCGGCAGCCATCTTGTGCTGCGGGGCGGCAGTCATCTTGAGCTGCGGGGCGGCAGCCATCTTGAGCTGCGGGGCGGCAGCCATCTTGAGCTCTGGGGCGGCAGCCATCTTATGCTGCGGGGCGGCAGCCATCTTATGCTGCGAGGCGGCAGCCATCTTGAGCTGCGGGGCGACAGCCATCTTGAGCTGCGGGGCGGCAGCCATCTTGAGCTGCGGGGCGGCAGCCATCTTGAGCTGCGGGGCGGCAGCCATCTTGAGCTGCGGGGCGGCAGCCATCTTATGCTGCGGGACGGCAGCCATCTTATGCTGCGAGACGGCAGCCCTCTTGGGCTGAGAAGGAGGCTCAAGATCCAGCCTAACACTATGCTCCCTGCTGAGCCTTTCAACAATGTCCTCCTCCTCTGATTCCTCCTCCTCCGATTCCTCCCAGTACTCCTCCTCCTCCGAGTCGGAGTACTGAGATTGACTCCATGCCTGTAGCGCTGCGAAATCCGCCGGTATCCACACTCTTGCTGGCGGAGTGTACGGGTTGGGAGGGAGGGGCGGTCCACGCCGAATTGCGCACCGGCGAAAGCAGGCCGGAAACTCGGAAGCCCGTTCACCCATCGACAAACAGACCTTCGTTCTCCGCTGGGTCTGATCTTTGGGTCGTGACATTCTGTAACGATCTGCCTATGGCAGATGATCGGAGGCAGACCCAAGCGCGAAAAATCTTGTAATATGTTTTTTATTCACTGTTCAGGCAGACAGGCACTGAAACATAGAACTGGAACAAACAATAAACAGAGAATAAGAATACAGGCTCCTCTCTGCTGGCAGGGGGAAGTGCCAGCACCCACATAGACGGGCAGCTGGAGTCTGACTGTTACAATATGGCTCTGCATGACATGCCTCAGTGAACTAGTTTAAATAAGGCTAGACAGAAAAGGAGAGAGGGATACACCTGTATATTATAGTGATACACCTGTATATTATAGTGATACACCTGTATATTATAGTAATACACCTGTATATTATAGTGATACACCTGTATATTATAGTGATACACCTGTATATTATAGTGATACACCTGTATATTATAGTAATACACCTGTATATTATAGTGATACACCTGTATATTATAGTGATACACCTGTATATTATAGTGATACACCTGTATATTATAGTGATACACCTGTATATTATAGTGATACACCTGTATGTTATAGTGATACACCTGTATATTATAGTGATACACCTGTATATTATAGTGATACACCTGTATGTTATAGTGATACACCTGTGTATTATAGTGATACACCTGTATATTATAGTGATACACCTGCATGTTATAGTGATACACCTCTATATTATAGTGATACACCTGTATCTTATAGTGATACACCTGTATATTATAGGGATACACCTGTATATTATAGTGATACACCTGTATATTATAGTTATACACCTGTATATTATAGTGATACACCTGTTTATTATAGTGATACACCTGTATATTATAGTGATACACCTGTATGTTATAGTGATACACCTGTATATTATAGTAATACATCTGTATATTATAGTGATACACCTGTATATTATAGTGATACACCTGTATATTATAGTGATACACCTGTATATTATAGTGATACACCTGTATATTTTAGTGATACACCTGTATATTATAGTGATACACCTGTATATTATAGTGATACACCTGTATATTATAGTATTACACCTGTATATTATAGTGATACACCTGTATATTATAGTGATACACCTGTATATTATAGTGATACACCTGTATATTTTAGTGATACACCTGTATATTATAGTGATACACCTGTATATTATAGTGATACACCTGTATATTATAGTATTACACCTGTATATTATAGTGATACACCTGTATATTATAGTGTTGCACCTGTATATTATAGTGATACACCTGTATGTTATAGGGATACACCTGTATATTATAGTGATACACCTGTATATTATAGTGATACACCTGTATATTATAGTGATACACCTGTATATTATAGTGATACACTTGTATATTATAGTTATACACCTGTATATTATAGTTATACACCTGTATAATTTAGTGATACACCTGTATATTATAGTGATGGTTCTGAGTGATACACATGTATATTATAGTGATGGTTCTGAGTGATACACCTGTATATTATAGTTATACACCTGTATATTATAGTGATACACCTGTATATTATAGTGATACACCTGTATATTATAATGATACAACTGTATATTATAGTGATACACCTATATTTTATAGTGATACACCTGTATATTCTAGTTATACACCTGTATATTATAGTGATACACCTGTATATTATAGTGATACACCTGTATATTATAGTGATACACCTGTATAGTATAGTGATACACCTGTATATTATAGTGATGGTTCTGAGTGATACACCTGTATAATATAGTGATGGTTCTGAGTGATACACCTCTATATTATAGTGATGGTTCTGAGTGATACACCTGTATATTATAGTGATGGTTCTAAGTGATACACCTGTATATTATAGTGATGGTTCTGAGTGATACACCTGTATATTATAGTGATGGTTCTGAGTGATACACCTGTATATTATAGTGATGGTTCTGAGTGATACACCTGTATAATATAGAGATGGTTCTAAGAATAGATTTGTAATATTTCCTTTAATGGGTTGTGTGCAACAGTACACCATCACTATCTTTTATTTCACTTTGTAATTATTCCGTTTTTTTTCCAAGACCAGTCTGATTTGTATCTCCCTAAATCCAGGCAATATTGTGCACGCGTCTTTAGTTGTGTGAAAAGAATGACCGTACGGTCAAAAAAGTAAGTGGCACTTTTACCGTGAATAAAGAGATGTAAAAGGAAAGGTCAACGGTCAAAGCAATAGTACACTCTTAACTGCCTTTTTTACTCTGAGGCTATTTAACGCAAATTGTTCGAAGTATTTGCAATATGAGCAGTTTTACATGACATTGCTTTGGTCTAATTGCCAGGCTAATTGCTTTATATGTCGCGGTATATTGCCAATATAATATGTCTAAGCACTGTATTAAGGCAGTCCACAATGCACTGTTATATTGACCACATACCACAGTCCCTCCTGCCTCATGATGGAAATAACCCTTAATGACACAAGCTTAGGGCTACAACACGCCCTCCAGGGTCGGACCTAAATACACTTTTCGTATTCTAATCAGGCTCAAGACATTCCTTCGACGACAACCAAATTGTAATTTTCCAACTGTCTGAGTGAACATTACGTGTCATTGTCCGGAAGCGAGGATGACGCTAAGCCTTTGTGGTGTAAAACCAACCCTTTTGAAAACGTTTTTGCAGAGATGAGATTTGGGCAGAGCTACAGGCAAAAGTAGATGAAGGACATTTTACACTATGGCAACTCTTACAGTGGCAACACACACACATACATACACAGTCACACCGACACACACCAATCAGTGCGCAGGTAAGAATTATAGTACAGTCCTTAAAGTTAGCATTGGTTTCACTGTATAATTTGCTTTGACTAGAGTTTATTTACTCAGATACCCTGGGTTTTGCTTTGACTAGAGACCTTTGACTCAGATAACCTGGGGTTTGCTTTGACTAGAGACATTTGACTCAGATACCCTGGGGTTGGCTTTGACCATTGACCTTTGACTCAGATACCCTGGGGTTTGCTTTGACTAGAGACATTTGACTCAGATACCCTGGGGTTTGCTTTGACTAGAGACCTTTGACTCAGATACCCTGGGGTTTGCTTTGACTAGAGACCTTTGACTCAGATACCCTGGGGTTTGCTTTGACTAGAGACCTTTGACTCAGATACCCTGGGGTTTGCTTTGCCATGAGGTCTTTGACTCAGATACCCTGGGGTTTGCTTTGACTAGAGACCTTTGACTCAGATACCCTGGGGTTTGCTTTGACTAGAGACCTTTGACTCAGATACCCTGGGGTTTGCTTTGACTAGAGACCTTTGACTCAGATACCCTGGGGTTTGCTTTGCCATGAGGTCTTTGACTCACACAACCAGGGGAGTGCTGGTCCAGAGCCTCCAGAGGTTCAGGCCCCAGGGGAGGGACCAATTAGGAAGCAGCTGTGAGGTCCAGCTTCGCCCAGCCACACCTTCCTCTCATTATAACCAATCAGGGCGGCTACACAGGGACTACGTTGAGACCCGCCCACAGAGGACGAGGCAGTTCTCAACCAAGACAATGCTAAGCTCATGAGTCTGTAGTCTCTCTTTTTCCACAGACTGTGTGCCAGATCAGCGGAGCCTGAGAAGTCTCTGGAATATTCTGCTAGTGTCCTTCTGAGTGCTATTTCTCTTTCCTTCTCATTCAAGTTAAGTTGTTCAAATGAAATCCCCTGGGGCTTGCATGTGTTATAGCCTCTGTGTCCTTGCTTTGCCTCAACCAATTATATTACACACAAACACTACATACTGTAGATACAGGCATCGTTTACTATACAAACACACACCCACACACACATCTACACACTCCAGAACACAGAGCAGGCGGTGTCTTTAACCAACTCTTCTGTTTTCTCTCTCAGGTTTATGTCTTTAACCCTGACCAGTCACTCTTTTAAACGTGTCTGCCAACCGGGGGCATTCTCCTGCCATTCACAAAGCCCAAGCTGACTCAGTCTCATCTCATCTTCACAGATCTACCTGCTGCCTTCAACACTGTGAATCTACCATCTCAGGGAGCCCAAGCTTCACAAACACTTACATTTGGTTTTAACTGTCAGGTTGCTCCTACCAGATGACATATAGAGAACCTGTGTGTCCATCTGCCTGTTGACCCCAGTGTGTGGACATATAGAGGACCTGTGTGTCCATCTGCCTGTTGGTCCTCCATACAGGAGCTGTAATGGGACATATAGAGAACCTGTGTGTCCATCTGCCTGTTGACCATCCATACAGGAGCAGTGATGGGGACATATAGAGGACCTTTGTGTCCATCTGCCTGCTGGTCCCAGTGTGTGGACATATAGAGGACCTGTGTGTCCATCTGCCTGTTGACCATCCATACAGGAGCAGTGATGGGGACATATAGAGGACCTGTGTGTCCATCTGCCTGTTGGTCCTCGATACAGGAGCTGTAATGGGACATATAGAGGACCTGTGTGTCCATCTGCCTGTTGGTCCTCCATACAGGAGCTGTAATGGGACATATAGAGAACCTGAGTGTGCATCTGCCTGCTGGTCCTCCATACAGGAGCTGTAATGGGACATATAGAGAACCTGTGTGTCCATCTGCCTGCTGGTCCTCCATACAGGAGCTGTAATGGGACATATAGAGAACCTGTGTGTCCATCTGCCTGTTGACCATCCATACAGGAGCAGTGATGGGGACATATAGAGGACCTTTGTGTCCATCTGCCTGCTGGTCCCAGTGTGTGGACATATAGAGGACCTGTGTGTCCATCTGCCTGCTGGTCCTCCATACAGGAGCTGTAATGGGACATATAGAGGACCTGTGTGTCCATCTGCCTGCTGGTCCTCCATACAGGAGCTGTAATGGGACATATAGAGAACCTGTGTGTCCATCTGCCTGCTGGTCCCAGTGTGTGGACATATAGAGGACCTGTGTGTCCATCTGCCTGCTGGTCCTCCATACAGGAGCTGTAATGGGACAGGAACTTCATTTTTCCTATTTCTAAGTTGCAGGTTGTTATAACATAATTCATCTGAAAGAGAGGACTGTCTGCTAACAAACTAAAATATATATGCACAGACAACAACCCGAATTTATAGAAACTAACCTACACACACCTCATTACAAACTCATAAATACTAATGCACACACTCGCACACGTAAACACGTACACACGTAACACACGCAATAATCACACGCGCATACACCTCAACACAAGCAAACACGCACACAAACCAACAGACACAAACAGACACTAACACACACACACACATCGACAAAAACACAGCAACAAACACACCAACACACCCACACACACACACACACACACACACACCGACAAACACTGTTCGTGTGACACCTTTTTAACATCCCTCATTCAATTGAAGTTGGAGTGGCCCCTGACTGGGAGGATCACAAGTCACATATTGATATTAAACAACCTGCTAATTACGGAGGCAGTGATCTTTACTTAATGTCATAGCGTGCCTGTGTACGTATGTCTGTTTCTGTGTGTGTGTGTGTGTGTGTGTGCGTCTCTGCATTAGCCCGTCTACCTCGTTAGTCAACCTCCTATCCGGAGCCATCTCTCTTGAGCACACGACTCACTGTGTTGACATTTACCGGGAGCATCTCAGCGCTAAAAGACGCCGGCACTCCTAAACCTTATTGGCTAGCCTTGCCGTTAGCATATCTCGGATATCTCCTCATCAGCTACAGCGCTCACTGGCTAACCCCAGAGGGCCAGCACCTCAGCCTCCTTCTAACTCTTCTGTTTAACTCTTGTTTTATCCCAATTCCTCACAATACTTCCTCCATTTCTCTGTCGTCCTCCTATTTCTTCATTTTGTCCACCTCCTATATACCTCCTATCTCCTCCTTCTCTCCCAACCTCCTCTCACAAACCCCTCTGCTTTCCTCCCCCCTCTCTCACTCTCTCTCTCTGCATCCTATCCTGGCTCCCATTTTTCTAGGTAATTAATTCATTCTGCCGTTTGTGTGTTCCTGTAACCTTGACGTCCAACTGTGATCATCTCTGTCTACCACCATTACTATCACACAATCACACATAAACACACGGGCACACACACACACACACACACACACACACACACACACCCCCGAAGCTTACCAGTGAATTTAAAAGCTGCCTTTTGTCACAGGTAAATCAGATCAGCAGGTTCTCGTAGTATATGCATTAGTCTAGTCTGTGTGAGTGTGCGTGTGTCTGTGTGTGCGTGTGTCTGTGTGTGAGTGTGTGTGTGTGTGTCCCTAACTCCATTCGTTGTCCTTGACCAGGTGATTCTGGTTCCTGATGCCCCAGGCTCCGTAGTTACAGGTGGGGAGAGGCGAGGAAGGAAAAAGAGCAATAGAATAGACAGAGAGAAAAGATAGAGAGATCGTGGTAGAACGAGAGAGAGAGAGAGAGAGAGAGGCAGAGAGAAAAGATAGAGAGATCGAGGTAGAACGAGAGAGAGAGGGAGAGAGAGAGAGAGAGAGAGAGAAAGATAGAGAGATCGAGGTAGAACGAGAGAGAGAGGGAGAGAGAGAGAGAGAGAGAGAGAGAAAGAAAATAGGCAGAGTGAAAGCAGAAGATGCAGTCCAATGAATCAGTTCCATCATTAGATTGTGCTGGAGGTTGTTTTAAACAACCTGTGTCATTGTGTTAAAAAAGTTTATATGGGTCCAACCTTCACTCTGGAGGTATGTGTGTTGGTCGTGTTTTGACTACCGTTACACACTCTGGAGACTGTATTCAGCACAATACGTACATTCTATGTAATATAACATATTTATTTGTTTTAAAAATGAAATAGAAAATGTTATAACTTTGAACAGTGGCACGACGTCCTCACTCGGTCGACACCAACACACCTTCTCAAAACAATCCTCCATCGCTCTCTCCCTTCTTCTAGACAGCCGGGAGCTTCACCCTTTCAGATGCCGATGCTCTCTCCTTCTGGGTGAAGGACGCTCTAAACAGGCACATGCACAGATTACCTCAGACTACCACAGACACTGACCTTATTGCCCATCGCTGCCCACATTCACTATGGGTGACACATGACCCAGGAACCCACCATATACCCACGCATGACCCAGGAACCCACCATATAACCAGGCATGACCCAGGAACCCACCATATAACCAGGCATGACCCAGGAACCCACCATCGACCCAGGCATGACCCAGGAACCCACCATATACCCAGGCATGACCCAGGAACCCACCATATAACCAGGCATGACCAAGGAACCCACCATATTCCCAGGCATGACCCAGGAACCCACCATATACCCAGGCATGACCCAGGAACCCACCATATAACCAGGCATGACCCAGGAACCCACCATATTCCCAGGGATGACCCAGGAACCCACCATATAACCAGGCATGACCCAGGAACCTCCCATGTACCCAGACATGACCCAGGAACCCACCATATACCCAGGCATGACCCAGGAACCCACCAAATACCCAGGCATGACCCTGGAACCCACCATGTACCCAGGCATGACCCAGGAACCCACCATATACCCAGACATGACCCAGGAACCCACAATGTACTCAGGCATGACCCAGGAACCAACCAAATACCCACGCATGACCCAGGAACCCACCATATAACCAGGCATGACCCAGGAACCCACCATCTACCCAGGCATGACCCAGGAACCCACCATTTACCCAGGCATGACCCAGGAACCCACCATATAACCAGGCATGACCAAGGAACCCACCATATTCCCAGGGATGACCCAGGAACCTCCCATTTACCCAGGCATGACCCAGGAACCCACCATATACCCAGACATGACCCAGGAACCCACCATATACACAGACATGACCCAGGAACCCACCATATACCAAGGCATGACCCAGGAACCCACCAAATACCCAGGCATGACCAAGGAACCCACCATATACCCAGGCATGACCCAGGAACCCACCATATACCCAGGCATGACCCAGGAACCCACCATATATTCAGGCATGACCCAGGAACCCACCATTTACCCAGACATGACCCAGGAACCCACCATATATTCAGGCATGACCCAGGAACCCACCAAATACCCAGGCATGACCCTGGAACCCACCATGTACCCAGGCATGACCCAGGAACCCACCATTTACCCAGACATGACCCAGGAACCCACCATATACCCAGACATGACCCAGGAACCCACCATGTACCCAGGCATGACCCAGGAACCCACCAAATACCCAGGCATGACCCAGGAACAAACCATGTACCCAGGCTTGGAACCTAGTTCACAACCTGACTGTTTCCAGATAACAGAAAACCTGAGTGTGACACAGACCATAAGCCTGTCATCCTCTACCGACCTTAAGGAATTGGCTGCAGTCCCACATGATAAAATATTCAATCCACCTCACTAACTTCCAAGGATACAAGGTATTTTGGATCCTGTTACTGTAAGAACCAGGGCATTTCGGAGCACAATCTGGCAGCCTCTCTTAAAGTTAAAACTAAGTGATTGTATTTTCTCTTAAGACAATGATCCAAAGCATTCCTCCAATAATGTCTCACTGACCACAGTTTCAAACCTGTACTACCGCCTAATTGCTGTAAGCAGAAAAGGAGTCCATAAAGAACAAAGAGATTTCGCATGGAAGAGTTGTCTTTCCTCCTCCAATTAACACACAGATTGGGGGAGTTTCTTAATTCCTGGGCAATATACATTTAATATATTGCCTTATATAGTTTAGCATAATACTTCTGCTTGTTTTTCTTTTCATTTTAATTGACTTTCCTTATGTTATACTGGTTTTTGCAAAACTACATCTGCTTGTTTCTGTTCATTTTAATTGACGTTCCTTAAGTTATACTAGTTTTGGCCAAACTCATTCCAGGCCAATACAAGTCTATATTTCCCACACACACACATACACGAATTGTATTAAACATTTCCAATATGCTCAAGGTCTTTGCATGTGTCACGATCTTGGAGCGGTGCATATTAGGAAGGAAGGAGCCAGGCTCAAGAGGAATAGCGTTTGTGGTGTTTTCATTTCACACAACCCAAAGCAAACGCCTAGCACTTCAGTATTCACCAGTACTCCAAAACAACTAAACGGAAGCAGAAGGATACAACTCGAAGCAACTCATAGAGAGACACGCAACATAGAACAATTCCACATTGTTCAAGACATGACCAAACACGGGGAACCAATATACTCTTACTAATGAGATGGGCACCAGGTGTGTGTAATAATAAGACATGACCAAACACGGGAACCAATATACTCTTACAAATGAAGAGATGGGCACCAGGTGTGTGTAATGATAAACCATGACCAAACACAGGGAACCTATATACTCTACTAATGAGGGAATGGACACCGGGTGTGTGTAATGATGAGACATGACCAAACACAGGGATCCAATATACTCTTACTAATGAGGAGATGGGCACCAGGTGTGTGTAATAATAAGACATGGCCAAACAGTGCTGCAGGATGGAAGAGGCTGTTAAAATTGAATTAAAGCAGGGTCTTAAGGAATTGGGTGTCTTTTGGGGTCAGTCTGCTAGCAGTGGGGGGGGGCAAGTTTTCAGTCTTGCCCTTCATTAACTTTTGAGCAGCAGAGGGAGCTTTTGCAAATGCAGTTGGAGATAGCACGATTGCAAAATACAAATAGACCAGAAGGAGTACCACAGTTTGATGTTTCACAGAATCTTCGTTTGTTGCCTAAATTTGATGAGTCAGATCCAGATTTATACTTTACTTTATTTGAGCGTATTGCTGGAGCCAGAGCTTGGTCAGATCTGGACAGGACTATGTTGTTGCAATGTGTACTTACAGGTAAAGCACGTGAGGCTTTTTCAGCACTTAGTGTAGCTGACAGTAAAGTATATGCCAACGTTAAATCAGCAGTTCTGAAGGTCTACGAGCTTGTGCCAGAAGCGTATCGTCAACGTTTTCGTTACAGGAAAAAGCTAGATTCACAAACCTATTCTGAGTTTGTTCGTGATTTGATTTGTGCATTTAATCGTTGGTGTACAGCATCTGGGGTAAGCACTTTTGAGGGTCTGTCTAACTTGATTGTATTGGAACAGTTCAAGAATTCTGTATCTGACCGGGTTGCTACATTGTTGGGAAAGTTCACTTTCTACATGAACTAGTTCAAAGTTCAGTTCACACATTTTAAAATGAACTAGTTCAGTTCATAGTTCATAGTTCATATTTTGAACTAGTTCATTTAAAGTTCTTTCTTCCATATTATTGCCAGAGCCCATATAGAACCACAGACACGAAGAACAAGAAATATTAACATCATGAGTATCATGGCAAAAATGATCACAGTAATATCTATTAAAGCAATAGTGAGCTGAGGCAATCACTGAAATAATTGGACATGTTTATATTGAAACCCAGAACTATAATAATATCACCAATAACTATTGATTGAGACTGGGTATTTACTGTAATTATTACCAATAATAATATTGTAATGTAATCACTTTTTATTCCTGAATATTAGACCACCGATGCTGAGGAGCCTCTCTACTGGAGCGCTTGAGGGCAGGGCAGTGTTGTGTTTTATGGGGTTAACAGTGTTGTGGGTTTAACAGTGTTGTGTTTTATGGGTTTAACAGTGTTGTGGGTTTAACAGTGTTGTGTTTTATGGGTTTAACAGTGTTCTGGGTTTAACAGTGTCTGTACCTTCTTTCTTGATGGCACGTTTTTGGATGGCTGCAACCCCTTAATTAAGTTAACGAAAGCTGGGCTTTCCACTTTACTCAAAGGCTGCAGGTCTCCAGCTGCACCACCAGGTTGTCCAGCTGCGGCTGGGAGATGACAACCGAGCCGCTACTGTAGGCAGTTATCGGGATCTGAGTTGATTGGGTCGCGGATCTGTCTTTGGTTTTTGTCGTTGATTGTACTTTAATTCAATATGCCGTTTCAGGTTGCTTTGGATGATATTGATGTGCGGATTTTATTTTTAAAACCCGGCGGGCAAAGTTTGCACAAAAACGTCTGATTTTGCCCATCCTCACCGACCTTGTCATAAAACTCATTAAAAGTACAATTCGACGCCTCCTTGCTCCTTTGTCGCTCATAGATACTTTTCGTTTTTATTTTAATGATGACGCGGCGGTGCGACACTAGTGGCTGATGTTGCCAGATTGGGTGTTTTTTCCGATACATATTAATATCTGTTGTTGCCGGGTTTGCGCAAAGAAGGCACTATAGAAATCTGGCATCATATTAAACGAGGGTAAACTAATAGAACGTGCCGTTCAAAGACACCAGAATGAACGAGTTCACAGGAACGTTCATCAGCCAGTAAAGCAACTTACGTTCAGTTCACGTTCGCCCAAAATATGAACGCGTTCATGAACTATCGTTCAATGAACGCGTTCAGGCACAACACTGGCTACATACATTAATGAACGAAAAGTTCAATCTCCAAGTGATGCAGCAGTCCTTGCAGATGAGTACAGGCTAACTTACCCAGCCAGCAATGACATGTGGGGCCCAGATTGGTTAAGTATGGGTTCCATGGTTACAGTGTGGGCATGGGCTTTGGCTAGGTGAAATCAGCGGGTCCCATGTAGTTTTGGTAGTATGTGTCCCACATAGGAAGCCCATATGAGCTGATTACATGGGCCCCATAAGGGACAGGCATGGGCTGAGTGGGCATGGGTTTGAACTGAGAACACATATATGGGTCCTGCATAGCATATTAATGGGCCAAGTGGGCATGGGTTTGATCTGGGAACACATATATGGGTCCTGCATAGCATATTTATGGGCCAAGTGGGCATGGGTTTGATCTGGGAACACATATATGGGTCCTGCATGGCATATTAATGGGCCAAGTGGGCATGGGTTTGAACTAGAAACACATATATGGGTCCTGCATGGTGCATTTATGGGCCAAGTGGGCATGGGTTTGATCTGGGAACACATATATGGGTCCTGCATAGCATATTTATGGGCTGAGTGGCCATGGGTTTGATCTGGGAACACATATATGGGTCCTGCATGGCATATTAATGGGCCAAGTGGGCATGGGTTTGAACTAGAAACACATATATGGGTCCTGCATGGTGCATTTATGGGCCAAGTGGGCATGGGTTTGATCTGGGAACACATATATGGGTCCTGCATAGCATATTTATGGGCCAAGTGGGCATGGGTTTGATCTGGGAACACATATATGGGTCCTGCATAGCATATTTATGGGCCAAGTGGGCATGGGTTTGATCTGGGAACACATATATGGGTCCTGCATGGCATATTAATGGGCCAAGTGGGCATGGGTTTGATCTGGGAACACATATATGGGTCCTGCATGGTGCATTTATGGGCAAAGTGGGCATGGGTTTGAACTGGGAACACATATATGGGTCCTGCATGGCGCATTTATGTTCTAAGATGGGTTTGAACATGGAACACATGGGTCTTGCATGGCAGAGGCCTAACTGTGTAGGCCTATTGAGTTATGTAATTACTTACTGAACATTTTTTAGTAACTTGTAGTAACTCTACATGCAGGCTAATCAAGCATGTTGAGATTGAGTAATTGTAACTCATTACATTTCAAGTCACGCTAGTCACCAAAGAACAAACATTGCATAGATCTTTTCCCAAAACAATCCATCAGTCATTTTTGTTAGTCGTGTAGAAAATGAAAAATGTAAAGAACATCAAAATAGGTCAAAGTTTATGCTGTGTTGAACTATGCTGATTAGTGGACTCTCAGAAAGGTTGCAGGCCTACCGTAACACTTTAAATAATAGCCCAGTCCCAGATGCCTGTCCCTTGGGGCAGAAACACATATTTAGACAAATAACTAGGGATGCTCGATATTATCGGCCGATATTGACTTTAAAATTCAATATCAGTAAATATCGGTATCGGTTTTTGAAATGGTTTATAATTACTAAAGTATGTCATTTTATACCTTATTGGAAAGCTTGTTTCCTCTCAAAGCGAATGCAGACAAAATGTGGGTGTTGCTGTAGGTTGTTGGCCAACCAGCATAAACACAGGGTTTGTAGAGTAAATAAATTCTTGAGCAGGGCAGATCTAAGCCCCAATTAGTGGAATGAGTGGAATCTTTGTTCTTGTGTGGCTATTTGTTTTCAGTTTACCTCAGTCAAAGAAATGTTCAGTTGACATCTTCTCTCGAAGGGGTAGTAAGCACCACACCCCAGTTAGCCTATCAGTTGCTGGCTAGTCCATCAAAACATTCAAATACCCAGTATCAAGGGAGTCATGGAACAGTGTGCAGTAAGCCTATAAACAATCGTTTCGGTATCTGTATCGGCTAATATCGGTATCGGAAATTAAGCATTGGACAATATTGGTATATCGGATATCGTTACAAAATCAATGTCAAGCATCCCTACAAATAACCCCATACGGTTATCCACATCCCATAGATGCCTGTCCCAATGGTCTATTTGGTCAAATAAAACTCCGGGATCCTATTCGAAGTTTTACGGTACTTCATTTTTGAAGATGAGGCCAAATAGCTCACAGAGAGCTAGTCTCTTTATGGATATGAATATGATGCATTTATTACCTCTTAGTAAATCGTAATTCAATATTTGTTAGAAAAGGACTAGCAGGAGGCCTCATCATGAATCCGTCTTCCACTTCTGTGTTGTTAGATGTCATTGGACCAAGGATTAGCATGCATTTCTATCAAGGTGTAGCTCATACACCAACAATGACTGTTGTGTTGGCTGTAAAAGGTACAGTAGATCTGTTTGAGAAAAAAATGAGGGAAAACAATTGTTTTGTTTCTTATCAATTATTAATGATTAATAGATTGTTGGCGTTTTAACTTTTGGTAAAGGAAAACACACATCCAGCCATAGTCTGGAGAAGTGACGGTGACATCAGTGGTTAAAAGTAACTAATACTCTGAGTAGTTTTTTATTTATTATTTTACAGATTTTACTTTTACTTGAGTATTTCTCTAACACCAGTACTTTTACTTGAAATAGAGTAATATTTTAGCAATGTAACAGCTTGTACTTGAGTACAGACTGTACTCTTTCCACCACTGCCTGTTATGCACACAACACCTAATTAGGCTAATTTATAATGAAGACAGCGAAGCCGTTAACGTTTGTTAATTCTCTCATATGTCATTTAATTTACGAATTTTACTGTATTTAATTGTTATTTGGTCAGGCACTTCTTAGGACATCTATAGGGGGTCCTGTATGCAAAGGCCTTGTTTCGCGCTCAAAACGTTAACATTCCATTCGGAAAGCACTGCTGCTGGTTGTGACTTCAAGGAGAACTTCAGACACTCACTAATTGAGGTAAGTTGAAATATTACGTTGCCAGAAAAATAACACTGCAGATTGTACAGTGGTCTGTATTTTTTGGTTTGTGCTGTTTAATCTGATGTAGAATCTAACCAAAAGGAAAAACAGCGGGAGAGGTTGGACAATAATTAATATATCACGATAGACTTTTATTCAACAACGGTGATATGAGTTTTTTTGAACACATTTCCGATTTTTCGATATACATTACATTGCATGTAGTTGCATCCATGCCGTGCACGATGCAATTGCACCTCCCAAAGTTATCAAGTGCGCATACACGAACGGTCTACATCCCCCTTCACGTGCACGGGTCGGGATATTCTTTTGCCTGCCACATCAGACTTTCACCAGTGGTTTTGCAACTCCGAAATTGTTTGCAAACTTTGACAGACAGTTCTTTGGGCTGCCCAACTCATTTTCTCTCCCTCCTCGCACATCAGCATCCGTGCTCTGGCATTGATCTTGGAACAACTACGCATATTGCTGAGTGACATGTGAGCCTTGCTTATCGTGGACGCTTACACACACACTAATGTCCCTGTGTGCTCTGCGCGCATACACGCACACAGACAGACAGACACACACCACGCGCGCGCACACACACACACACACTTAGTGTCATGTAAGCTGGTTATTTGATGTTAATTTGTTACTTATCTTTTTATTGATTGAAAGCTCCTGTTGAACACTGATTTGCTCAATTTTTGTCTAATTTCATTAAGGTCTTGCCAGCCAGGAGAGCGACGGGGTGAGGTGTACCCTGTTGTTCATAAATATGGCGTAAGTTTCCATACATCAACCTTACAGTTTCCTTTAAGTGCTTCTGATATGTTACAAGACATTGACAAATTATGTTAATTTCAAAGACTTATATCACAGTAGTTTAGCCAGGATATTCTCATTTCAAAAGCAGAGGTGCAGCCCAACACTGATATTGTTTACATTTGATATTTGTTAAAAGTTCCCAATCAGGGAGAGGAGGGCTCTACAGTATTCAGAATTTGGGTGGATATTTTATTTAACCCATTTTGGCCATTTTTGTCAATTTCTTACATATGCAGGGTTTTACCTCCATAGAGATTTCGGTGGTGGCCGCCACCGCGTTATTTCTTGCCACCACTGCCTCACGATGAGGAAATCCAAAAATAAATACTTCAAGCGCTGTCTGTCGGGTGCGCTGGTTTATTCTTTATTATATTTATTAATTTATATTATTCTGCACGACCCATGCTATTTCTGGATCTTACGGTTACGCTAACACCCCCCATCGTAGCTATGATCGCACCACACCGCGTGCTCCGCAAGGGGTTACCGCCACTCTCCTTTTTTGGCCAAGGAAAAACCCTGATATTGCTCAATTAAACTTGATTGTAGTATCAGTTTTGGCCACAATCTTACATATAACTACTTTAAACAAACCATCGCAGATTAGGGATGAGTCACGATCTTTGGATATTGGAATATATTATCTCTGAGCCACAATTAATTAAAAATAAATAAATTAAAATAAATAAAGTAAAATTGTGATTTCTATATTCAATTGTCTTTGTCTGAACCAACATCAGTCATCATAAATGGTAAACAATATTTTTTCATGTTTACTCAACTCCAGGCTTTTGAGATTATTTAAGGTGCAGACACCAAAATAGTTTTTTTTTATCACGGTCACCATAGATTGCATACTAATACCCTTTTTCCTTTTGTTATTAAGACACATTCGAGGCTGCTCGCCAAAAAAATTAAAAAAAGCGGAGGCAACGTCTGACGTCTGATGGTGATGGTATGCCTGCAAGGCGAAAAAGAAGGTAATGTAATATACACAATATAATGTTTGTGGCGTGGCAGAATTTCTGGCATTAAAGGAAAAGTACTGTTTTTTTAAAAACCTTGTTTCTAGCATGTGATACTTTCATAAACTTACCCGGGGAAGTTTGGAGTCACTTTTTGTCCTTCGGGAGATATTTTGATCCATGCAATTGCGTCCATTCCAGCAAAACGGGCCAGTAACATTTCAGCCTAAATAAAACATTATGAGTGACAAAACGTCTTCTTTTAACCAATATGTAGTTATACATTGCTAGTGATATCCCTCGATGACTTCGGAACAGCTTGTTTGTCATCCAGGCATTTTTAAAAAGATTTGTCAATACATAATTATTTTATTTCAGCCTTGTACACTACATCCAATGGCCTGCTAACTTGCTACTGCTAGTTTAGTACAATATGACGTCATCAACGTCTTCTGTCAACCCAAAGCTATCTAGAGCTAACCTCAAGCTAATTTGCTAAAAATTTTAATTAAAAGCCCTGGAAGACAACCAAGCCGCTCCAAAGTCAACAAGGGATAGCACTAGCAATGTATAACTACATATTGGTGAAAAGAAGACGTGTTGTTACTGATAATTTTTTATTTAGGCTGAAATGTTACTGGCCCTGACCTCTACCGTTTTGCTGTAATAGCATTCATTGAGATGGATGTACATTTCTTGTGAATGACATCAGGTGACTCCAAACTTCTCCGGGTGAGTTTATGAACTTATTTCGTGCTAGAAATAAGGTCCAGGTTCAAAAAAAATTTACCTTTAATTTTCATTTTTCATTTACCTCAAATATGGCAGTTGTTAGAAAAATGCCTTGAGCCACATACAGTATAAAAAACTCCTTTTGGTGGGAATGAATCATAAAAAGCAATATCGATGCCAATATTTTAGAGTCCAAAACTAGATTAGTATGCCCCTAACAAACACCTGTAACAAAAACTGCTTTTTTCAGTGTATTCTGTTGTAAAAGTTTAAATGTATGCTTTTAACTGAATACAGAGCACCAAAAGCCCTGCTGGCTTCCAGTGAGGAGGAAACGGACATTGAGGGAGATGTCTTGCCACCTACCCCTCCCGAGGCGTTTGTGTCTAAGAAAGTGTGGGGTGCAGGTGAAGCTCGGACAAAAAACAAGGTTAGTGATTAAGTGTGTGAAGTGATTAACGAGACCTAGAATAGGTGTATTGGCCTACAAAAGGAGAAATGAAAATGTCCCTCCTTCGATGAGAAATGTAGATATAGTAGGCTATATGGTCACGATTTAATTTATATTTAATTGATGCACTGACCCATCCATTGACTTTCGAGTGGTTGTCCGCATATCGCCTAGCCAGTGGTTCTTAAACTTTAAATCTCGCGACCCATCGGAACCGTCTTGCAACCTCCTTGGGGGTCGCAATCCCCAGTATAAGAACCATTGGCCTAGGCTACGTTTTGTCGCCCAATGATAGAGATCTTTAGCTCTGGTAAAAGGCAAACTCGATTTCAGTAGCCTAATCTTCCGATGAAAGACGATAGTTATTGAAATGTGAATCTGCAGACTTGTATGATTTAATTAAAGCAACCTACACGATGGCTAAATTGCTGCATTTTGTATTTCGACAATGTAGCCTATATATCTGCAGAATTATAAAGCTCCTTAACTTGCCTTTGGTGATATGTAAAAACAAGTAGGCTAGTCTAAGTATCCTAAGTTGAGACAGAACAATGTTCCCTGCAGCACAGAAGTCAGCATCAATCCTATTAAGCCAATCTAGCCGCATACCCTGTAGATCACCATTTACCACTCACAGTGCGCTACAAGACCACGGTCTTTGACCTATGATGTGTTGGTCTACAGTAAATAATTCCATCATGTAGTAGGCTACAGTGGAGCAGTGTCAGTCGCAACATAATGATATTTTAGATATTCTATTAATGCCGCCTCGCATTGCTTCCTGTGTGCAATGGATTTCTGTAATTTAGTAACACTGGAAGGAGTCAAATAGCTACCAGTACGTTAACGTGAATTAACGTTCCCATTGTAGCTGCTAAATGGATATTTAAGTATTATTCAACCTGTGCAACCTTTATCTGGAACTGTTTTGTTAATGGAGAAGGACATAAGAGAGGCTAAGTAAGTATGATATGAAAATGAAGCTGCACAGAAATGACTAACACTAAACTTATGTTAAAATATCTTAAGCCCCAAGTGTGTATGTTTGTGTGTGTGATATATTTATATATACAATACAAAAACTTTATCCCCAAGGGGCAATTTGTTTACCAACCTGGTAAGGGCAAGAGAGTAGAGTGAGGGAGAGCAGAGAGGTCAGAAGTCAAATCATATTTATTTTGTCCATCAAAAGTGTGCTTTCACTTTAACTGAACGCTCCTACTTGACACTCACGTGCTGCTCCTGCTCCCGGTGAGAATGCACTCATTGATTTACATGCACGCCGGAAATAATACGCGCTCCTCACGTTTGCGGTGTGAAACGGCCATAATTCACGAGGTTTCCTACATGTGCGTTCTGTGTGCACGTGTGATGCTGATGTTGCGCAATGTTAATCATGCGGCGCCCGAGTGCATTTGACCGGCATAAAATCGGCATATGTCAGACTTACCGGCCGGTCGCAGATCACGTGAAAATCGGCCAATTCCGGTCACCAGCCGATCAATCGGTGCATCTCTAATATATATATATATATATATATATTAGTTTTTAGTGGTAGTGTTGTGTTTTTTATTTGCTGTGTTACTGGTATTTCTTCCTCTTAGGATATTGAAATGGTGTTAATGCTGTACTTCTGCTTTCAAATTGTGCAGAGGACCAGCCGCAGCCCTCGCATATCCCAGAGGAGAAGCCGCAGCCCTCATGTGTCCCAGAGATTTTTTTGGAGAGATGTTTTTTTTTCAGATATTTTTTTTTAAATATTTTTGATTTATTTACTGGTATATTGTGTCATTTAAATTGTTTTTTAAAGATTATGTTTATTGTTCGATGTAACAATTTTGTATTAATGTATTTTTTGGAGAGATGTTTTTATACAGAGATATTTTTTTAAATATATTTTTGATTTTGTTTGCTGATATGTTGTGACATTTAAATTGTTTTTTAAAGATAATTTCTGTTGATCAATTTAACAATATATTTCTTGAAGTTCAAAGCGTCAAGTGTCTTGTATTTATCTTGCACTTATATTTATTCTTCGTTTTTAGTTTTTCTTAGATTGTTTCCTTAAACCATTTGGCATGGTTGGGCTTAGATAGGCCTTGCATGAATTGCCCAGTTAGGACCCACATAAGATCCTTACAGAGCCCACTTAAGCCCATAGGGGCATTCACGGTTGAATCCTGGTGCAAGCCCACTTTAAACCCCTTTAGGCAGGTGGGGCCCAAATGGGTCTGATATGAATTACCCAGTTAAGACCCTTACAGGTCCCACTTAAAACCCATCTGGGCAGCCCACTTTAAACCCCTTTGGGCAGGTGGGGCCCAAATGGGTCTGATATGAATTACCCAGTTAAGACCCTTACAGGTCCCACTTAAAACCCATCTGGGCAGCCCACTTTAAACCCCTTTGGGCAGGTGGGGCCCAAATGGGTCTGATATGAATTACCCAGTTAAGACCCTTACAGGTCCCACTTAAAACCCATCTGGGCAGCCCACTTTAAACCCCTTTGGGCAGGTGGGGCCCCAATGGGTTTGGCATGAATTGCCCAGTTAGGACCCACACAAGACTCTTCCAGAGCCCATTTAAAGCCCATCTGGGTAGCCATGGTTGGATCCCAGGTGCAAGCCCACTTTAGACCCATTTGGGCAGGTGGGGCCCAAATGGGTCTGACATGAATTGCCCAATTAAGACCCATGCAGTACCCTTACAGGTCCCACTTTTAGTACATCTGGGCTTCCACGGCTTGCCCCAATGTGGATCCCGGGTGCAAGCCCATAATGGGGCCCATATTTGCCGCCCATGAAGCCCTCATCTGGGCCCCACATGTCATTGCTGGCTGGGTTATAAACGTCATTTTGAGTCAAACAGTGACATGTACCATGCAAATAACTGTACTCCTAGGAATAGTAGGTCACCTTTTTCTGGAGGTTTTTTTCAAAGGCCTCAGCAGAAGTTTGGTTCTGGGGGACCTAAAGCACCGGTTAATGCTAATACCTGTCGCTACTGTTTAGTTGAAGGACATTGGAAAAGAGACTGTCCTATACTTAAATAAAAAAAGTCAGGTCAAGTTAAACCTGCTGTGACGGTAGTTCCTGTTACAGCCTCTGACCACCAGGTTGAGTTTTCTCAGCCATTGGTTGAGTTGGGTTCTCAGTTTTCCCGCTGTGATTTTTCACCTTTCATTTCGGATGGTATAGTGTCCCTAGTAGATGGCAACCAAAACGTTCCAGTAAAGATTTTACGAGATACGGGAGCTTTAGATTCTTTTATTCTGGAATCTGTTTTGCCGTTCTCTAAGTGGTCTGATACTGGCAGTTGTGTAATGGTATGTGGTATGGGTTTAGTTCCATTCTCTTCTCCTTTACATGAAGTTACCCTAAAATGTGGTTTGGTAGAGGGTGATGTAGCTGTGGGAGTTAGACCCCAGTTGCCAGTAGAGGGAGTCCACATGATTTTAGGTAATGACCTGGCGGGTAGTAAGGTGTGGGCAGATGGCAAATTAAACATCCTTAAGAAGCATCCTTCAGTGCCACGTCAATGTGTATCTCCAGATTGCAGCAGTGGGTTTCCTGAGGTATTTCCAGTTTGTGCGGTTACCCGATCTATCTCTCGTAAGGGTAGTAAGCCAGAATATTTTGAGTTGCCAGTTAAACTTCAGACAGAACAGTTGACTAGTTCAAGAGAGTCATTGGTAGCTGAGCAAAAGGAAGATACTAGTTTGGCTGATCTGTTTGAGAAAGTTGTTCCTGATTCAGTGGTGAGGAATAGTGCTCACTGTTATTTTCTTCTTGATGGGCTGTTTGTCAGGAAATGGATTCCACACTGTGATCAGGGTCTAGGAGAACCAATGTTTCAGATAGTTGTGCCTATTACTTTGCGAAATAAAGTGTTGCAAACTTCACATGATGATGTGGCAGGTCATATGGGTGTTCGTAAGGCTTATGATCGCATACTCCGTTATTTTTTCTGGCCACGTTTAAAGCGGGATGTAGCTCAGTTTATTAAAACATGTCATACGTGTCAGCGCACAAGTAAGCCAAATCAGGTTGTAAAGCCAGCACCTTTATATCCAATACCAGCCATAGGGCAACCTTTTGAGCATCTGATTATCGATTGTGTTGGTCCTTTACCACGGTCCAAGTCAGGTCATAGCTACTTGTTAACTGTTATGTGTCAAGCAACTAGATATCCGGCAGTTTTCCCTTTGCGTACTATAACTTCGAAATCAGTAGTTAAAGCGTTAACGCAGTTTATTTCAACATTTGGGATCCCAGAAATCATCCAGTCAAATCAGGGATTTAACTTTACCTCACATTTATTTGCTCAGGTTCTCAAACAGCTTAAGGTCAAACACAACAAGTCTACTGCGTTCCATGCTCAGAGCCAAGGAGTTTTGGAACGTTTTCATCAGACGTTAAAATCCTTGCTTCGTGCATACTGTACAGAACTGTCTGCAGATTGAGAGGAGGGCTTACCTTGGCTGCTACTAGCTGCTCGTGAAGCAGTACAGGAAAGCACAGGGTTTAGCCCTAATGATTTAGTGTTTGGTCATAAAGTGCGCGGGCCTTTAGCAGTGCTGCAGGATGGTTGTTTGCCTGAGGAACCACCTAGGAGCCTTATTGACTATGTGAATGGTTTTAGGTTGAAGTTGTACAGGGCTGGTGAATTGGTGAAAGGAAAACTAGAGTGTTGTCAAAAGAAAATGAAACAGAGATATGACAGGCAGGCTGAGTTACGTGAGTTTAGTCCCGGTGATCGGGTACTCGCTCTTTTGCCGCTTGTAAGTTCACCCTTTCAGGCAAAATACTGTGGTCCTTTTACTGTGTTGCGCAAAGTGTCAGATTTGAACTATCTCATTGAAACCCCTGGTCATAGGAAGTCCTCTAAATTGTGCCATGTGAACCTGTTAAAGCGTTATCATTCCCGTGATCTAGGCAATGGTAAATGCACTCCAGCAGTGAGGTCGTCCTTGATTGCGGCTCCAGTCGCTGAATCTTGTGGCCTTAACTTTGTGGAGGGGGAGAAGAGGTAGACGCCAGTGACGTCGGTGCTGGGGCTGTGCTTCTTCAGGAAAATGAGGTTTGTTGAGTGTACAGTCAGTTTCTTCTCTCGGAAATTTAACAAGTATCAGCAAAACTATTTGGTGATTGAAAAGGAGGCTCTAGGACTCATCTGGGCTCTACAGCACTTCAAAGTTTATGTTGGTTCTGGTTTGACCCCTTTAACTGTGTTCACTGACCACAACCCGCTAATTTTTCTCAAATCCTTGCAAAATCCCAACCAGCGCCTGATGCGTTGGGCTTTGTTCTTGCAACCATTCAACCTTGATATTAGACACATTAGCGGTAAGGATAATATCATTGCTGATGCCCTGTCCCGTGCTCCTTTACCCTAGTTCGTATGGTCTCTCTGTTGGTCCTTGCTGGTTGTCTGTGCCTCTTTCTCTTAAATTGCTCCCCAGGTACCAGGGCTGCTGAGTTTGAGGGGCGGACAGTCAGCCGGGGGACATGGGGCGACTGCTAGGAGCTGAGACTGGTATCCTTTTTTCTTTT